>JAODLC010000043.1:10360459-10383544 GCA_026781145.1 Hippopotamyrus pictus | reverse complement strand
TTATGCTCAACTGGTTGGTTGAAACTAAATCACGGTCTGGATTTGTACTTTCTGGACCTGAAATTTCCACCTCTGACTCTGTGTGACTCCTGGATATTACCTGAGTAGAGCTGGGGAGAGGAACAGTTTGCCGGGCCTGCAGAGGACACCGTGATGGATGGCTCAGCTACCCGCTAAATGGGGCGGATGCGATCGGATGAAGCTGGTTTGGGCTGACAGACCCTGGGTGACAGCGGTGACCTACAAGACCAAATGGGACAAATAATTTAATAACTACAAAGGGCATTGTCTCCAAAATCACATTATGATTACATATATTAATTAAAATAAGTAAAATTGATTCATCATGAAAAAAAGTTCAGAAAGCATTTTTTTAAGCTTCAGGGTTGCAGGTCCATCCCAAGGTTAGTTCATATGGTTAATCAACTTGCTGTCTGAGGCTAGAGTTGTCCTTCCAAATAGGCAACGTTGCAAGGTAACATAAAATCACCAGAATCTATAATGATCAAAGATATTAGCATAATAAGCAACAAACAGGGCAGCATTTCAATTATTAATTAATCAGGCAGCAAGATTAAACAAATTGTCATGCATAATTAAACAGACAGGATCATTCCTCTTTGCCAGCATGTTGAGATCCCATTAATCTGCCTGCCATTCTGAACTCAGACACAAGGTGGCAGTGCCGTTCCTGAGCCAGCGAGGAGCAAGGGAAGTGAACAGTGGATGGAGAGGGATGTGAAACACATTCCCAGCCGCACTGCATCAAACACGGAGGCCGGGGCGTGTTAATAAGACTTGAATGTCCTCCTCATTTCATAAGATACTAAGGAAAGGATTTATGGGGTCCCACGGTAACGGCTGAGTTGCCCATTATAACTCACGGCAGTAAGCCCCTGCGGGTATTGTTTCTGTAAGATATAAATTTCCTTCAAGCACTGAAGTAAACGTTTTTGACTAGTGGAAATGCAATAGCGAGCTCATAAAACAAATACACACCTGAAATGAAATCTAACCAATTTATAAATACAAACTTTGGGGAATATATTGAGCAAGTCTCATAGGCGCTGATTGCTACCCTCTGTGACACTCATTCACTCTGCTATCCTGCTGTAGTAAACACTGTATTACTGCAGACAGGGCAGCACACGTTTTCATTTTCCAGCTAACGGACATGGACACGAGTTAGCCGCTACATTGGAAATGACAGCGTCTGCCTTTATTTGGACCAGACTGTGTCTGGAAGCCGTACAGATCGACTCGGAAGTCGGACCTAAATCAGCACTTTCCGAAGGCTGATCACGAATTCCTTGGGGATGTTCGCTGTGCAGGGGGGGCTGTAAACTGTTAGGAAGCCCCGTTCACGGTGGGTTCACGGTCTTTATTTTACCATACCCGTGTGACAGAGAACTGGGAGTTGTAGGCTAGTAGCTGATACGTTTTCCAGCGCATTTCAGGAATGGCCACTTGAGAATAGCGTGCATCGGCTAGCAGGGAATTCTCCAGTTTTAAAGCCATCATAGGTCATCGAACAGGCCCAAAGGCAGGACATTCTGGAACCCTGCCATCTGTATGGTCCAATCAATATTAACATGTTGGCACCTAACAATAATATAAGATATTAAGTTAGGGTGCAAAGGGAGTTGGTCACTGTAACTACTGGATTTTATCGTAGAGTCAGACTTAACAAAATCACAGCAGCGTGATCTGACTGGTATCCATCTTGCAGCGGCTGCCAAGGAGCCAGACTGCATAGAGCACAAAGGGAGGGACACTTGCTGGACAGGAAACCAGTCCAGAGCAGGACACGTGCACTGTGGATGATCCAGCCTAACTGCATGTTCTTTGGACGCAAATAGGACAAACGTCACAGGCGTCATTTGAACCCCCAACACTACAGGTATAAGGCAACACTACTAGCCACTTAGTCCCTGTGCCCAACAAAAAAACAAAATCAAACAACAAAACAAAGATACAATCTCTTTAAACATACAAAACTTGTAGCTCCCAATGAAGGCAGATTATATCAGTTCACATCCTCCAAATCCTGTACATTATTGCCCAAGTTAATGAGTGGAAGATTCTTTCAGTGAAATGTGATTACAGGGTTCATTCATTATTTAGTGCCCCATATAAACACTTATCATCACTGCTGAAACAATGCTTCACCGTAACTATTTGAAGAATTTTATTGATCATACATTTGCAATACATACTACTGAGCTATAATAGTGATCAGAGTGGTTTTCAGCATTAATTATGTAACATCCTTACTTATCTTTGGCTAAAATTACAGCGAGCATGTAGGATTTATTTATTTATTTTTCGCCGTAGACTCGAGACTATATTCTGCATCAGTCAAAGTGAGCTGCCAAAGAAAATGTTGCCAGTTGCTAAAAATTTCAGCTCTTCTAATTCTTCTAATAAGAATCTCAGCTGTTAAATATTTCACAAGGCTGCTTCTCGCGCGCGCTGCAGAGATTTGGGATTTATGGAGACCACGTCGGATTAACATTTGAACCCCGGCATTAGCATTTCAGTTGTTGTGCCTATGCTGGGCCCCATTTATTATGAATGTGTGTGTGCTCCAGCGCTCCATGAAATGAAGTCGTTTCTGGCATCTCTTAGGACCCTTTTCGAGCCCCGAGAGAGCAAAGGCTTGTCAGATGAAAGCAGGGCGGCGACCCAGTGGGGGAGTCGAGGAGGGGGTGGGCAGCCTCACTGACAGGAGATCGGTGATCCGGGCTACCGGTGGGCGGGAGGTGGTTGGGGGGGGGGGGGAGTGGAACATACACATACAGATATAATATGGAAAATTAAAGTAAACTCTGCATGATGTATTTGTTTATTTATTTATTACATGTGTAGCGTGATAAATACTGATTAAGCCGTAAAAAGCCATTAGCATTATTTGAGCCCGTTTGAGGCTTCCGTACGAGCGATTGAAATGCAGGGGGCGATCCTGACATTCGCTGATGTGTGAGACCGGACGAGGTGCTCTGTGTTTTCCAGGAGGAATCCTCCCTCCGAACCATTTATGCCTGCGGTTCAGCTTAATGAGCTTTTCTGTTACACTTCCGGAGATTATTCTCGCAGTAGCTGGGGGCCAAAAAACCCCCCCCGAAGCTACGGCCGACCTCCCGCCCCAAACGTACGGCCACATTTACACTTCATGCCTACTGCTGCTGCCATAGCAGTAACTCTCCTGGTATTCGGCTCCCCTCCGATTCTATGGACTCATAGCAGCAGATTAACGGGGGAGGGAAGCGTCACGTCATGCTTGTGAAACACAACACTGGCATATGGAACACAATGTATAACATAACTAATCAGCTCAGCCATTCCTGGAGTCTAGCTGTGTCCAGCCTTGCTGCTTGTTAATCTCGCCGCTCCCCGTTTCCCAACAGCGCTCCTCCTCCTCCTCCTCCGCACGCCCCCCCTGCAGTGTCCACCTCTGCTCGAGGCTTATAAGCGAGTAAGGCTGGCACCGTGCTGTGGAGGAGGGGGCCAGAGAGGGGGGCAGCAAGGAGATAAGGAAGGATTAAGGTTGACAGGCAGGGCCGGGTGGGGGACATTCAGTGTCATTTGTGGCCTGGAGGGACCAAGAAAAAGGCAAATGTCACGGGTTTGAGTTAGAGTAGGATCATCTGAGGGACAGGGGATGACGGCACGGCTGGGCGTGTGCTGAGAGTGAAGCTGGGAGGGACCAGGGCCTGCTGACCGGAAGGAGCACACATGGCACCAGTCTGCCACTTCCTGACCGATGATCACCGAGCTGGCAAGGGCAGAAGCCACATGGAGCCCCCCCCACCACCATGGCCGGCCTCCCCCCGCCCCCCGCATGGCCTTCTGGCATCCTCCTCCAATCGGCAGGGAGTCACTGTCCACTCCCCTCTGCGTGACCATTTGTGTAGACAGAGATAACAGGTGGCACAAGGTCTCCCGCCAGAGGGGATGCCGTCTGTGAGAAACCGCCACGCCGCGCGCCATGCTGACCTCACAGGCGAGGACCAAGCCAGGTGACCCTCTGAAGAGCGCCTCATCTGGGTGATGGGCCCATCCTGCACTTGAAGTGACACCTTTTCCCAGTATAATTCATCTTGCTGTGTTCTGAGAATGTTGACTCACACCACCGTGTGACACAGGGACCTGACAGGAAGTAAGGGGTTTATTCACAATGTTTTCCCTTTTCAGGGCTTAGCAGGCATGGGGTTGGGTTAGCCCTAATGTGTCACAAACAGAAACACTAAACAAGGATTTGGATTCAGAGGCTTATAAAGGGTTATGTGGTGGCTGCATACTACCAGGGTCAGGGGTGTGAATCCTGCCCCCACAGCTTGCCCCCACAGCATGTTGCCCAGATGATCTCCAAGCATCAGGCTTTCCTCCAGCAAACCAAAGAGCTACAGACAAGTGGCTTGACGTACATGCGTACCCCAGCCCTCTGACCCCACTCAAGGTGTACTGCAGCCCTGTGCCCTTTGCTGCCTTGGATAAGCTCCAGACCTTCTGTGACCCCAACACCCTGGATAGGCTGGAAGATGTAAGCAGGGCAGGCTGTTGCTACAGGCAGCATAGACACTTGCCTAGAGCCCTCGAGTTACCTGCCTTACAGAGGAAGTGAGATGATCATCAGTTTTCTTGGTAGGGTGGGCTTCCCAAGTGAATATTTGGCTAGGGGCCCTGAAAAGGTACGGCCAGCCCAGAATGTATGGATGGATTAATGAATATAAATAAGCTTGGTCAGCTGGCTCCCAAAATAGCTGGAGGCCATATCCTGATTTGACCCATTTTGCAGGTAAATTGAATATATTTGGGTTGAGTATATCCCTACTCAATCTAATGCCATTCACTTTGTTCAGGTTCTGGAGAATAATCACACACTGCTTCTTTTAGAAGTCCACACTGGGGCTCCTCTGCCTTTCTCTGTCCAGGATTTTCTGAAGACTTCATTTTTATACTGAGCTAAAAGGCCAGCAGTAAATCCAGCCCTGTGAGGCTTCAGGTCTGACATAGTCTGAGGTGACTGTCAGCATCCATTTTTATTACCACTCTTTATTACTGCTCGGACAGATAGTACTTCCTCTGATGGTCTGGTGGTTCGTTGTCGTGCCCGATGTAGAGAAATGAAGACGTAGGGTTTGCTTGTGTGCCGCAGAGGTGCGAGGCCACTGCCACGGGGTGCACGAGCTGCCAAGTGCCGTCATGTCATGGGAGACATGCTGCATTGGCCTGGAGGTGCATGGAGGCATATCGAAAATGATGATTCATGCAGTTTCTCTGCTTAATGGGGAGCGTGATTAATGGGAGGGGAATCCTGCTGTGCTCTTCCCCAAGATCATTACTTTTGTATTTTTCAGACACCGTGGGGACAACCTGCTGCACCAAGGTAATGGCCATAATTAAAAGCCCCCCCCTCATCTCTGGGCTGCCAGTTAGCCATTAATTCTCAACCCACACATTTTTCTGCATCTCAGACAGACCTTTAGGCTGACAGACTTACTTTCACCTGCCCAACTTGAGTTTGCATCTGGGTAATTTGTGTCTCGTTCTTTTGACAAGTTGGGTTTGAGTGATGGCGATTCATGGATGAATCATGGATGATTTGAGGACTACTCATAGAGAATTAATGGGTAATTCAGGGAGGTATTCATGGATGATTCATGGGAAAATTTCAGAGGAATTCATAGAGAGGTCATAGTCGATTCATGAGCCTTGGTTGTGTGTTGGCATTGGTTGTGATGGTGTAGCTTCACTTGCGCGACATGCAGGGTAACATAAAACAGGTAGGATCCAGACACCCCAAATCTGGTTATGTTTCCACTTGTCACGTCCTACATTTTTTGTGAATAAAATAAAATTTTAAAACATCTCGTGCTGATTGACTGTAACTTTGATATGGTTGGGCGACATGTTGGCACCTAGCTCACTGAGATCGGAATCTGTTTCCAAGCCAACAACGTATTTTTTTCTATCTTGCTTGAAAGCAGTAAAGCAGGTCCCACTGTAAATACGTAATGTCTGCGAGTAGGAACATGTCACAAATCGGTCACAAATGCAGTCATGTGTTCGGTATGGTGGGTTTGGAAAGACAGGCTTTCTTCATTGGCATCAGAATCTACAAGGAAACCCTGCTGGTGCCTTTGACAGAACTCGACTTTGATCGCTATGGCCTTACCCTTCACTTGTCCTTGTTTTTGCTCCAGTCTCCTTCAACTATGAGGTCCATGTCGGCCCAAATTTTGCATCAAGTCAACGTGATGAGCTTTCCTGTTGGTAGCGATAAAATGTGCTTGCATGACGGCTCTTGGCTGCTTTGACAAGACGGGTTTTTTCTGCCCGCGTTTTGGACACAGCGCCAATCCCATTAGCCATGCTGCTGGAATCAAGGCTCTGTCTCTTAAAGGGATTTCTCACTTGCTTCTGAACCTGGACCTTCGTGGTGGCCTTTTGTGGATGTGGCAGCTACTTTGATGCAGAACACGCAGTGACTTTAATGATAAGACACATACAGTTAGCTGGGTTGTTATTATTCACATCAGGTGCAGTGAACCTTAGCATGGGTCACCTCACTCCCTCATCCACAGGGAATGGGACGGTAACCTAGCGCCTCAGCAACCCACATCCTCTCTCACATCAGGTCCTGCGAATGACAGAGTGGATTTATGGTACCGCAGGAAGCCATAGCTGTGTACCCACAGAGTAGTGACCAATCAGCACCTGGCATGCCTGCGGGGCAGTGATTACAGTGCTGCTGTACTGGCCCCGGGCCACGACCACATGGGCTGCTCCGACGGTTGCTAATAAATGTTACGGCACCACAGGCCTGACCTTTCATGGTCCTGACTGTCCATTTCTGTGCCTCTATTGTCTTCTCTTCTCTTTGAATCTATTCCCATCGCACTCGGATAAAGAAAAACCGCTGGAAGATGTGAAGCAGCTCCTGGAACTTGAGTTGACGACTATCTTGTGTCTTCGAGTGCCACACTGCCTGCTGTCCTGGCATTTGTCAGAAGAGGTCCCCGAGGGCTGAGGGGTACAAAATACAGCAGTGTTTCTCAACCCAGTCCTCGGAGACCCCCCAGCAGTCCATGTTTTTATTCCATTCTAGAGAACTGGGACGGAGCAAAAATGTGAACTGTTTGGTAGGGAGCTGAGAGGGAGCAAAAACGTGAACCATCAAGTTGAGAAACACTGACTTCATTGAGAAAAGCAGCATGAAGCAGGGAATAAGAGACCACCTTAAAACACAAGTCAAAAGACTGAAACTTAAACTGAAACAAAACTCATTCCCATTGTGCGTGCACTTTTTGTTCGTTTTCTTTGGAAGGTTTCTCCTTTACTATATCCACTTCCAGCTCCTCTCTCCCTGTTTGGGTTCAGCTGTTCTTTGTCTCTGTGAGTCCAATCAGTTCATTGTGTGCCAGCTGGGAGTCATTAAGTGGAGTGTGCAGGCTCCTGCAGGAATCCCCTGTGGTTCTGGCCTGTCGATCACCCTTGTTCATGGAATCCCTCTTGCTGTCTCACAAAACGTTCCCACAGTGTGTTTCTAAGGACCCACCATGCAAGCTCCTCCCCTCAATGCCCTTTGAGATCAATTATAAACACATTTGAATCAATTGACTAGACTCCAGAACAATCCCATGTTACAATAACAGATTCCAAATAGAGGAAGAAAAAAACATTAAACCTCTGTATGGTAATCGTGCAAAGTTTCTGTTTCATATATTCATATTACTCAACTGTGTCTCAAACAGTTCACCCAAGAGCTTTGTTTAACAAATAAAAAATGCCATCCATAACTCTATAAAATGCTATCAGATTAATATGTGTGATATGTGTATGAATTAAACAAAAATGGTTAACAGTAATAAAATCTATCATTTTCTACTTCTACTTTTATATTTCTATATGCGTTTAGTGGTGCATGTCACATTCTGTATGTAAACAATTGAGATCCTTGGTTAGGCCAACTGACCAATTTATGGTGGACGACGCGATTAAGGTGTGTTTTCACATGATGGTTTGGTTTAGCTGGTCATACTAGATTATGATGGTCATTCTAGTTGGTTTAGCAGGTCATACCTGCATGAACAGCTTAATAGGCTGGCCACACGAGCATGACCAACTAACTCGCGACACACCCAGCTAAACCATCAAAGAGCAGCAAAAGCTGGGACATAACCATCTAAGACCATCTTAGACCAGCTAAAACCAACTAAAACCAGCTACCAGCACAAGCTGGTTTATAACTGTTTTCTTCAGCAGGGTTGATTTTTTTTGCTAGTTGTCCTGCACCCTTAGCTACCTAGGATAGGCTTGAGGCTAACCAAAAACCTGTGATAAGCTAGGAAAATGATGGATGGATGGATGGATGGATGGATGGATGGGTGGGTGGGTAGTTAATTTGTTAAAAATGGTTGTAAAAAAATCATTGGTTAGGTGATCAATAATCCATCTATAAAAGTGTCATAATCCGGAATACACAGTGAGAGGACATCATTACCTCCTATGGACACACATACCTTCTGATCTGCAAATACAGCCATAAGTGCCAATTTCATCTCATGGGAGGGAAATTGACCGATTCAACTTCAAAGCCAGAGGAAGCAGGAGGATTGTAAGGAGCTGAACTTTGCATCCAGGGTCCAGACACGATGTGAAGAGTCCCTACCAACATGCCGCTCAACACACGTGCCCCTGTCAAGCCTCTGTCAGAGATAGAAAACGACAGTATTGTATGTGTCCTGTTCCCAGCAGAGGTGCGTAATTCAGGTCTGAAGAGTAAAAGTCCAGACCAAGATTTTGTTCCAACCAGCCAGGTAATTATAAAGAGTCACAGTCACTCAACTGGTTTGTTGAAACAAAACCTTGGTCTGGACTTTTACTCTCTGGACCTGAATTACGCACCTCTGGTGCCCAGCTAGAAGTAGATAATAGTGCTGCCCCAATGTTCTGATATCATGTATCATGGTGTTGTCCTGTTGTAGTCTAATAACAGACATTCTTCATAACTCTTCTAACACACCACTTCCTGTGGCAGTGTTGGAAAGAGGAGGCACATTGACTGTAAGGACTCATTACGATAAATGGCAGCATTAGGTGAGGCTGGTCAGAAAAGCCCCCAAGCCGTTTATTACATTAAAAGGGTATTAAACAGAGTGTTAACCGAGAAACACTCAGGACCAGCTTTAGTTAGGAGAGGAGGCCGCAAGCTGTGTTAGCACCTGCCCTGGACGGCCGCCTCCCAGCCCGAGGCAGACAGCTCTCCCAGAGGGATAAGCGGGCACTCAGAGCTGGCAGGACTGGGGCCTCTGACAGGCAGGGAGTCCCTGGCCTGAGAGCCCGGTGTGCCGGCAAAACGCTGACCTCATTCATCTCATACTTTCAATTGTTTTTCTACTATAACAAGGACTCCAGGCTATATTAAAATACCACTATGCAAAAAAAAAAAACTCTTCCATAAGACTCCATTATTGACTGAATGATAACCTCACATGCTCTGTCGCTGACGGCAGGTGCTGCTGACTGGTCCCGGCTCTGAGGGTACGGTGCCCTCGCATGACTTGCATGCCAAACTGTAGAATGTGAAAAAAAGAGATTCTTACGAGAAACTGTCTGTGTATTCTAGTAAAATGCTCTGTGATTAGGGCTGCTGGGACCCTGTGCTGAAAGTAGTTACATTTACCTGATTAATTAACTTAAAAATGAATCCATACCTGTGTAAATTAGCTGCTGAACACATCATATATCTGTAATCTACAGTATTAACAGTTCATTAGATAAAACCACTGCAGTGAGACACCCACGTTCCTTCACCCTGTGTGTACAGCATTAATCATCAAAGCTTTCGATTTTCAGGGATCGTTTGAGATAACCAGGTTTTTATTCCTCTGTGGTAAAAAAAAAAAAAGATGACTAAATTAAGACTGGGCTGTGTTGCCATAGAAACCAATCTACACAGGCTCTCTTTACGGTGTTATATCTGTCGTCAAACTGAAGATCAAAGACCGAAGCGAAATGCAGGCTAGCAAATAAATTGTGATGTTGACCTGGAAAAGGTGCTTGCTGCCGCACGTGTGTCTTTCTGAGCGTCGAAACGGTGATGAGCACAAGGTTTTTTTACTCCTCTCACCAAAGCACGACACATGAGAGACGGCACTCCCATCACAGCCAGTCTCCAGGATACGAACACCCGACTTACGGACAATTTGTACTTAAGAACATATAGTCATAAAATACATGATCTGAAACAGTTTGGGTAAATAAAATGGTTTGTTATAGCGAATGTACGCACTAATCTGTAATGCTCATTGTGTGGCTTGTATGGTTCGAGGTACAGTGCAGTATTGTATGTATCTACTTTTCTTGTTACAGTATTATTATTATTGTTATTATTGTTATTAATAATAATAATTATAATAATTGATAATAATAATGATAATAATAATAATAATGTGTACTGTATTGTCTTTGTTCTGACTCACCTACAAATTTGTCTTAAAGACAGGTGTAGGGAACAGATGCTGCTTGTAACTTGTAGTCTCAAAACTGGAATCAACTTTAAACCCTTGTGACTTTAAAACACACATTAAAAGACTTGTATAAGAACAGATGCCGTAATACCAGTTTACTGAGATGTATGGAGACCACTGTTAGTCAAGTGACTTATTGCCATAAACAGTCACCATGGAAACTATCCAGCGAGAGTGGAACATTAGAGGTGAAAAGTGTTTCTTTTTTTATAAAAGCCCGTTATTTCCAGCAACTACAAGTGAAATTAGAAGTGGCATCATCACATGACCTGCTTAGATGCACAACTGCCACTGCCCACCTGAAGTGAAAGTACACTGATTATAATACCCATTTTAATGCAAAGGTGTAGCCAGGTAAACCAAGACTTTGCTTGCAGTACCTGTGCACTCGACTGCTTGCTGGCATTCTGGTGGGAGAGGCATGAATGACATTATTCCCTTACGAGGGCTTTACTTTTATTTAGCTGTTGATGCCCCGAGATGATGGTGTGTGCTACAGAGCGGCCCGCATGTTGTTGGGATGGGATGAGCTAAGACAGCAGTTCGTGGGAGCACATCTTCAAGCCCTGAGGCCAGACGGGAGACAGCTACCGATGGCGGAGATCTAGAGGCTCTCACGCCCACCCGTCCTAAAATCAAATGGGCATGAAAAAAATCAGTCGGACTCCAAGATGGATGCCAGCCCTGCACTCTGAGACCCGTGGCTTCCAATTCTGGGGGCTTCTGTCCATCTCAAGCCAGCGGAAATAACTGTCCCCCCGTGCACTCCCCTGCCACACTCCTCTGCCCTGACCCCCCCAGGAGAATCCACGCTACCATCTGGCCTTCCCTTTTAATGGACATGGCAGAGGTTGGTGGAGATCAAATACAGCCCCCTGATTGGTCCCTGACGGCTGAGAACCCTCATATTGGATAGCCATGGCACGGAACGACAACCCAGGAATAGTTCTGGCCTTGGCCAAAAATCTCAGACTATCTCCTTTCCTGGAACATTCCTTTCCACCTTTGGGAGTTGCACTTCTGCAGCTGCAGACATCAAACAAGTCTCTCTTCGATCGCATCCATGTCGCAGGCTTCTGCTGCTACAGAGGTGTAACCAGCACTCAGTGCTAAGTGTTTATGGGTCGTTGCAGGAAGGGGAGCTGTCCTCAAAGAGGCCACGCTCTCTGATCTCCCCCTAGAAGTGGTGTCGAAAATGTTTCTTGTCAGGCCGCTTCCCGCAACTATTCACCGACACGCACAGATGCCTCTGGCGAAGGTGCACCAAGGTAAAGTTTAAAAAAACCCCAAGGTCACCACATTAAAAGACAAACATTTACATTCATATATCAGTAGACCCAGTAAAAGGGGAGTTTTATCTTTGAGTTAGACCTGTCCCACAAGGCCAATTTTCATTACATACGATGAAACTGAAGAAGAGGACGCTTTGATTCGCAAGGCACGGGGCATTTTTGTAAATGTTGCTCATTTTTGATTTTATGGGTTTCTTTAATCCCACTTCATGCCATCACTATGCAGAGCGTGTTGGCAACCTGCATCCTTCCTGGTCCCGCTCACGCACAACCCCGTTCCGCGCGCCCTAAAAACCGTGCCAAGCAGTCTGTGCCATAACCCTGCACCTCCATCATCTCCTATGCCAACACCCCCGAGGAATTGGACCTGGTATCAGTGTCTCTGTGGGACTGTAGTACCATCCAAAAGCTTGATACTCCCCCTACACGTGATTCTTACTGCAATTCAGAGAAACGGGCAATAAAAAAAATGTTTCAACGTACCACTCTCATGGATAAAAAGGCTCACAGGAAACACAAACCGCTCATCTGGGGGGGGGGGGGCAAAAGCCCCCCACCAACAGTTCTGACAGATCACCTATTTACAGCGAGCTCACATTTCCATGCCGCATCCTATTAATCACAAGAGAAATATTACTGAATCGGCGTGATGTGAAATTGCTCTGAAATTTAAGGGCTCGAGCATCACTTTCGATTAATATTCCACAAACAGCAAGATCTCCTTCACATCGACCTTAAAGGGAAAGAGGAAGTGGGATAAGGTTACGTGGGGGAAGGGGAAAGTGTTTCAAGGCTGGAGGACTGACTTGGGGTAATGTTAGCGATAGAACTTGGGTTAGGGTTCTGCTTTATTTACCATTCATGAAGATGAGCAGCAATTAGTCTGCCTTCAAATATAAGTTTGGATGGGGGATCCCATCTGGGGTTCAAGTGATGGAGATTGTTCTGTTTTTATGGAGTTTGTTTGGTTCTTTCAAATGTTGGATTTTGCCTTGTGTACATTTATATATCTATAAATTAATTAAAAAAAAAAAACCCTAACTGTGGCTCTAGCCATAACAGCAACAGCAAAACTCACTCCAGCCCTATTTGCAAAAATTATCATTTTTTTTTCATTTATTTCAATCATTTGATAGTTTTCAGTATTATTTCAGTGTTGAGTATCGATATATTTCTATCTAGTTTTTATGTATCTTAGTTTCAGTTTAAGTTTTAGTCATTTTCATTTCTATGGAGCTGTCACGACTGGAAATGGGGAAGGAGTGATGATCTAAATGCAAGCTTGATCAGAGCTGAAGATGGCTTTATTACAATGCCAAAAACAGAGGCAAAAGGATCATGAGGGGGCAAAACAGGAGGCGGGGAGGAGCCATCGTGTGGCACTAGGGCTAACCTAGACATGGGGAGCAATGCTGGGAAAGACCATACAGCATCATCACCAACGTCTACAATAGCTGACAAAGGAATACAATATAGGCTGGCACATATATACTCTAATAACGAGGGCCACATGAGGGACCATTACATGCAACTAAACACTAGGGACCATCTGCAATAGGGAACAAGTGAGGATAATTAGGAACAAGAGAGGAGAAGATGGGATGGTCAGCAGAGGCTTCTGGATGGGAACAGGATAGAACCTACATGAATACACAGTTATCATTGTGCACTTATGTCCTCAGGTTTATGTCCTTATAGGCAAAACATTAAAAATAAGGAAATCATTACTGCAGAAATGGTAACGGAAATTATTTGACGGAAATTATTTCACTTCTTTCATTTCACTTAATTTCAGAAGCAGAATTTATGGTTTTTATTCAGTTGTAGTTCTGCATTTTATTTTACTAGCGTATTTCATTTCAGCTTACAAACACGCACCCTTTCAGTTTTAGTTGTTGTTAATGGTACTAACCCGGTTGCGAACCACGGCATAACTGTGAGCCTAATTGTAAGTTTTACCACCTGCCCCGCTGGTTTTGGGGAAGCTCGGCAAGACCAGTGGCACACCGGTGGGAACAGTGCACGGTGTTAAAATACAGAAAGTGACCAGTGCCTGTTTACCATATATACAAAAAAACACAGGGGAATGAAGAAGTGATAAACTCTGGACACAGGCAGGGACCTCAAGTGAAGCCAAAGAAATTAAACCAAGAACACCAAACAGGAGCTAAAATAGCCTACTTAAAATCCAATATGTAGTTTCCAAACTCTAAATACCCAAAACATATATAGAGCAGGTGGCATCTACCTCTTACACCAGGAAGGTATTCCACAAAGCAGGATTTCTAGCATAGTTGGATAACTTGTCGGATTTAACATAATCTGAGCTAAATGTGATTTAACAAAGATAAAGTTCATTCAGCTGAGATTACCTTAAATCCAAGAAGTTATCCGGCTAAGCAAGAAATCTTGCTTCATGGAACACCCCCCTGGGCTATTAAAATCACAGTCCTCAAGGGCCAAACACTGCTGATTTCCCATCCTTCCTTTACCAGTGAGCAAGGTGTGAAACCTCTGTGACCAATCAGAATCAGTAATTATTAAACTAAGTACGCTACCAGTCACTGAGATTTTCTACATTTGTATTGCAACTCACTTAACATTAACTACAAATACACTCAATATTGTATGCTAACAAATACATTTACAGTATGTTCACCATTTGAACACCTTTATTAGCAAGAAAATCGTATATTTAATTTGTCAAAGTAACCTCCATAAGTTATAACAGCAGAGAAAGTTCAAGGCATTCTTTCTACAAGGGACATCAAATACTGCTCTGTTTCATGTGATGAAACAGTTAACTAGTGCATTTAAAGTTAAAGGACAGCCTAGACTTTGGCTTTGCCATCACCAGACAACCAGGTAACGGGAGATCAGACATGTACTGTTACATACTCTTTCCATGTTATGAAGGAAACTTGCTTTATTTGACTTATATTTTCATTTATAGTTGTTCACTCAACTGTGCAGTGTTTAACGAATGAAAAATCAGCAGTTTATGAATTAAATGGAAAAGTGGTAAAACCCTGTGCTGTGGTAATATACATGGGGGAACTCAGAGCAGAGTCTGGATTTGGACTTGAGGGCTGGATCTGAAGAAGCCTGTCTAACACCTTGGATGGGGCATACTGAGTACCCCAAACTCAGCATGGATATGTTCCTGGTCCTACCATAGCACTTCCTGCTGCATACTCTGGGGGGGGGGGGAAGCAGCTTCGCTCTACTGACCCCCTCCCTGTACTGAAAACAGCCCAGCAGATATGCTGTGTTAATCTTGCATTTTAAACAAATCATCTGAAGGCTAATCAATTACAACTTAGGGTTTTATTAATGACCAGACTTACTTTGTAACTGACCATCATTCATTATAATTAGGCCATAGGTTGGGGAGTGTTTCTTGGACCCAGATCTCAGATGTATGTGGGAAGGGTCATTGTAAACTTTTCTACGGTGCTCTTTATTCTAGTTTATAGTTCTACAGCCTGGCATTTGACTATAGATAGGGGCTTTAGGCCTGAGAAAGAGACCTGGAAACTGTCTTTGTACCCCACAACAAGGTCACTCCTATCTGTAAACATATATCTTGTCTGTGGAGTGGGACATCTGGTAAATTAGCAGGATTTCTCTTTCCTGATTGGTTGAAGCGCCATATATCATGTTCTTTGTTACTTTGTCTTTTGAGACTCTCAGTAAACTATCCATGGACAACTGGCTAATTGTGAGTGAGTTTTCAGCAAAGCTCTCTTCTGTTTGACCTCTTTCCCTGCAGTAAACTCCAGAAAGGGCAGGAGCGCAGGGTCACAAGGGCAAAGGGACCCACCCCCCACCCCCGTAGCTCAAATTGTAGCTCAGCGGGAATCATGTGGGTAGATAGTTTGCCTGGGGAGGAATTGGCCTGGTTTGCACTCCTATACGAGGTCCTGGGTGCCGCCAACCATGTCATACAGCCGAGGCCATGAGCGTCTGGTGAAATGGATCGGAGCACTCCTGCTCTCTGGGTGAATAGTGGAAGTTGCTGATAAGAAGAGTGAGTTACCGCGGTAACAGATACAGAGCAGATGGAACAGTTTTTTCTTGCTTCTAGGATGGGAGCTCCAAGAAAGTTGATTGTATCCCAAGCCGTGGGCCCAACCTCCTCTTAGCTTGGGGTTAAACCAGTCTGCATGCCCTACTGGTCCCTGCTCCTCCCACAGCAAACTCCCTGGCTGGGTCGCTCCATCCGTGGTGCCGGGAGAATCTTTTGTATGACTGAATTATTCAAGACCCGTGTTCCGCGTTTATCTGTAATGGCTGTCGCTCTACCAGAAAGAGCCAAACATCAACGCTAGACAAGATCTTCCTCCGCTGCGCTCCCTTGCTGCCCAGCAACGCTCACTCATGAATATTAATTCTGACATCCCATGAATCGTGGGGCTGAGAGCCCTGGGAATGTGGCGTCGCAGGATGGGGGGGGGGCAGGGGGTGAGAGTTATGACCCTGCTTGACAATTGTGTCTTTTCAAGCTCGAGTTCTGAGGGTTGGGGAGTACGTGCGTGTGGGGTGGTGGGGGAGGCTGTCGATGGAGAGTCAACAACAAAATCAAACCCCTGCCTCAGTTAGAAGTGAGTAAGTTAACCCCCCCCGCAGAATAAATTCAGGCCTGGGGGGACAAAACCCCTCAAAGAAGTGTCATGTCATGAAGTCTTCCTAGACCTTCCCACATCCGTTTGGACTTTACCTGTCACAGCAGACTGCGAAGTGTTTGCTTAAAGTATGTGCGTGTGTGTGTGTACGTGTGTGTGTGTATGTACGTATGTGTGTGTGTGTGTGTGCTTGCGTGTGTGTGTGTGCGTTTGGGGCAGAAGGGGGATTCTGAAGCACTTAGCAGTGAGATGATATTAAATATTCATGTCTGTGAAGAATCCCTGGATGAGTGTTGGACTGAAATGCCAGGCTGTCCTTCAGCGAGCGCTTTCTGAACATCGCCGTTATCGCGAATATTCCTTTGCTCTGGTCCCGTATGACTCACGCCGTTACCTGCTCCTACAGCTCGATGCTTTAATGCCCTCATTTAAGATAAACACCGATGGAGGCTGTGGGTTCCTCTCCTCTTAGAAACAGAAACCTTCTGGTGTCCTTAAGTACCTCGCCGCGCTGCGACGATAGTAAATGAAGGGAAGGCAGACGGGTGTGTCTTTAATCACCACCTCGCACCCCCCTGTCACTCCAGGCGAAGCAGCCAGGCAGGAAGGAAAAGACTGACATAGGGAATTTGGAGAAACAGAACAGGACCCGGCAGGACAACACCTTTTAGCTGTGGGTCCTGTCAGAGCGAAGGGGTACTGATATGTTCCGCCTGGGGACAGTCACTGTACCTGTCGTCCTGGATTCGGAATGTCACAGCGTCAGATGGACAGGTACTGCTGATTTGTCTCACGACGTGCTTTTTGCGGAGTAGCAAACCCACGATTCAGTGTGAAGAGATGATGTCACAGGCCCGGAATATGAGGCTAACACACTTAAAATAAATGACCAACGTACAGGAAATGCAGGCAGATGCTGACACACCCTGGGGGTCTCACATTCGCAAGCTAAGGCTCATTAATCATTACAAACTCCCATAAACAGTAGCTTTCAGCTGGAGGTAGGAACATGACTCAGAGGAACCCGATTTGGCTGCGGGCAGAGCCTTCAGAGTCCATACGAGTGGCTTTTTAAGGTGGGGGAGCAAAGGAGGAGGTATGATTCATACAGAAGCGCCAACGTTATCATTATCCAATAATATGCTTTAAATAAGTGAGTGACAGGTAAGGGGGCCCATCAGCGCTCAGTTGGAGCCAGCACTCCTGTGGTCCCACCCCGATATACTCCTCTGATAAGCAGGGATCCCAGGTAAAATAAAGTCATGTCTTACCATTATGTTATTGGGACGTGAGGCTGCCACTTCCCAACGGACCCCATGCCCCCGACCCCCCCCACCCCTGGCCAAAAACTTTACTGATTCGCCAGCCCCCTCTAGGGGCTCAGCAGGAGAAGTGAAAGCCTGGACTCACACTGCAGTCTAATGTGACGGTAACCTACTCGACTTGACACTGTTTCTCCAAGTACGCTGTTGTCACATTTCATGCTCCGAAAAACGGCAAGGGATGACAAGGCCTGTCAGCACGGCAAGCTGAAGGCAGGGCGCCTTCGAAACCTGCCCAGCGCTTGGCATCCTGATCCCACGGGGGACAGAACGATCCTGGCAACGTATAGGAGGAGTGACGGGCTGCGGACAGACGGCTGGCCCGGACACAGGACAGAAGGGTGCGGTGGGTCCATCCCGAAGCCTCGTATTGGTGATGGGAGCCTTCTCGAAACTGATTAGCAGATGAAAGCCGCAGCG
The DNA here is from genome assembly GCA_026781145.1 of Hippopotamyrus pictus. NCBI lineage: Eukaryota > Metazoa > Chordata > Actinopteri > Osteoglossiformes > Mormyridae > Hippopotamyrus > Hippopotamyrus pictus. The sequence goes on along the minus strand of JAODLC010000043.1, from coordinate 10,365,350 downwards.
ACATGCTTGTAATTCATCTTCCAAACGAACTTGAAGTCCTTAGCAGGGATGCGGCTCGCCGAGAGGCAGCTCGGCAGTTTAATAAAGACGCAGCGGTAAGTCACCAAGGAAACAGGGAAGAAAGCAACTTATTAACCTCTGAAGCGCATTTAATTAAACGGGGGCGTTTTGGCCCCGGCCGATCACCGGGAACAATGGTGCGTTGATGCGCTGGGGTCATCGCTCTGCATCGCGTGGAGGGGAGGGGGCCTCTGACTCGGGGCCGGCTTATAAGAGCTCCCCCTCCCCCTAGGCGTGAGCCGGGCACTTCAGTCTCCGTCCTGCAGTTCATTGTGCACACATTAAGATGTCAGAGAACATAATTAGAGAACACAGTGTGACTAAAATGGCTTCAGTGTTCAGTGTTTCGATGTAAATACAAGGCGGGTCAAAACATTGCAGGACGACACGGAATCTGTATACAGTAGAACCTTGGATCTCGAACGCCTCTTTAACTCAACCCATTCTGACATCGAACAGGTCTGCTGAATTTTTTTCGACTTGACCCAAATCTTAGAACTCGACCGTTCCTGGTAAAACTTATATGAGGCGAGATGGATTCTACTGATTTGGACCTCGAATGGTTTGGTCGAGAAAAATCTAACCGCAACCCGACCGAAAACACGGAAGACGACAAAACAAAACAGACCGGCTAAAACTTTTACGGATCCAGATGCTACTCTGATGGGCTGAAACAAAGGCAGACGGACTTATTGGGAAACTGATGCCTATCACACTCAGTCTCATGGTACCTCGACTAAATTCGACATGCGAAAGCTATGTTCCTGTGTTCAGTGTGAATTTTTTGTGCTTTATTTGCAGTACATTTAGTGATACAGTAATCATGGCCCCTAAGAAAGTGAGCAGTGATAGCAGCAAACCAAAGAGGGAAGTGGTGAGAGTAACTGTAGAACATAAGGAGGAGATTATAGTGAGACTTGACGGTGGTGCAGGTGTGTCTGCTCTCGCTTTGGAGTATGGGATTGTCATTAATCCCATGTTTACTGCTTTTGTATGCGTGCGTTTTAATGTGTGTATTAGTTTTATATTGATTGTTAGTGCTTTTTATTATTAGTCAGGTAGGTAGTCAAGTTTAAATAGGCAATCATTTGGAGGTCTGGAACAGATTAAAATCATTTACGTTATTTCTTACGGGGAAATTTGACTTGGACCTCGACCAAATCGCAACTCGATCACCCTTCTGGAACGAATTAAGTTCAGGTTCCAGAGTACCACTGTATATGCGCCATATATTCAGCCTAATCATGAAGTTATTCAGTTATCTAACCATGGTTGATATCTGACTAAACCCTGCCCAGAAACTTCTGCACCTGAGTGACTGCCGCTTCTATTCAGAGTGAAAGATAATTACAGCTCTATAATGGAGTTCCCCCGTTTTAGCCAATCGGCCGCTATAAATTATTCCCATATGCGAATGGCAGTTTCATGTTAAGAAGCTTTGTATCCCTGCATAATTGCATTCAGTTTTCAGATTCACTGTATCATTGTATGTTAAAAAGAGAGAAGTATGAATAGGTATCAGCCCTTCCTTCTCTTTTCAGTGTCTGCTTCCTCCAGAGTCACGATTCCCCTCTACGGCACGAAGGGAAGTCGGGCATCGAAGCCCAGAGCCTGGGAACGGCTTCCAAACCACGGCGCAGGAGTGTGGACGTCCCTAGGCCACGCCAAAGAGCCAGAGGCCTGAGAGGGGTGTCGGATGAAGCCCCCTAACAGGGAGCCAGTACGGGGGCCGAGAGTGGTGGCTCCTGGGCGTAACGAGTGCCCTACCAGGACGTCTATTAAACACTGACTGAGAAGACAGATGGCACCGAATGGGAAGCTTTATGTAAAAGTAGGAGGAAATATGGCCACTGCAGAGATAAGGGCTGCCAGTACCATCCTTCTTCTCTCCAGACGCGCGGCACCCTACTGTAAATCACGCTTTATCTCCCACAGACGCAGCTAAGCGCTAATGGTCATCATGCTGCGTGGTGGTACCGGGCAAGCAGGAGGGACCTCCTGGGGACATCACTGTCCCAGCCATCAGGTCAGCAGCCCTCCGGCCATGGGTGATGTCATTAGGAAGAGGTCACGTGACCAAGAGGGAGAAGTCATGTGACTCGAATGGCTGTTGGGGAGTCGGGGTAGTAACAACTGTGAATTACATTTGATTTATACTGTGAAAAAAATCTGAGAACTGCATAAAGTTATGTTATAGCTGAGAGAGGGGGCTCCTTGTACCCTTACATGATTACATCGTGTTGTGTGTTGACTGGGCGGAAGTGAGACGAGGGACCTCACTGCTACCTACCTAAACAAACATCCTCCCTATCAGGACGTTACCGACAATACTGGATGTCTATCTGCTGAAAGATTACATTTCGTGAGATCGGATACCTATATATATATTCCTCTGGTAGCATTTCCCATCATGAGATAAACTGTAAAGAAGGTACGTGGGCAGAAACAGATATCGAACTGGGAAAAAAAAAAGAGTGCAACTGCAGAGATTGTTTTTGCAGGACAGCTCTGCCCTTCTCTGCGCTTCGTTTTAAGGAGGGTGAAGCGTGTGAATGTGTGAAGGCTCCGTATTCACCTTCGGCAAGGGATGCCACGTCCCCTTGCAAGCGGTTTGCCATCCTCTATTATTTATGTTCACGGCTTAGCTAAAACTCTCACTTTATTCTAATAAGTAGAGTGACCACTTGATCTATTCCAATCATTTCCCCTTCATTAATTGTTATGAACTGTCCTGAGATGCCTGTGACATCCCAGCCATATTCAATAAATTAAAGTATTAAAGTATGTCAAGTCAGAAATTGCACCTTAAACTAATTGTGCTTTTCCGATGGTACGTTAAAGGCTAGCGACGTAGGCTTGTAACCAATTAATTAAGGTCTCACTACTCATTTGTGTCACTGTCAGCGTCAGGAAACTCCATATATGGATGTATTTTTTTTTTTTTTTTTTTGGTTTAAGGAACCAGAACCGGGCTGGCCTGCACGTCAGGTTCTCCCTGCTCCGTTTCAGCGCGGGAAAGTGGAATCGGCACGTGGACAATCAAAGCAGCACCTGCTCCGCTGGGAATCGCCAGCCAATTAGCGGAATAATCAGCAGAGGTGGTATATGCTTTTAAAAGGGCTGTCAGAGGGCGCTGTGGAGTCTGCGGGGGCGCCTTAATTAAAGGACCCTCTGGTTATCTCGTGCCTTTAGAATGCCCCGGAGGGGGGGTGCTGAGGCGTGGAGGGAGCCGCTTTGGGTTGGGTTGATCCTTGCTCATAAATTCCGAGTTCCTAGTCGGAGATTTCAGCCGGAACACCCCCTGAAGTCGGAATTCTGACTCAGAAGAATCTACATACCCCCAAGCTCAGAATTCAAGATGGCCGCGGCCTTTACCAACAGAAGTGAAAGCTGTGATTTTATACCGTTTATTAGCACTTGCGTCTTATTGGTGGATCATTAAATCAGTCGTATACACAGTACCGTCCATTCGCTATCTGTGAACGTGGTGCTACGGTGTTTTGTGCGCAAAATACCGCGTAATGTGCCGTTATCCGCTGATATTGCTAACAGTGGCTTACAATTAAAAAACTGGGGCTTGTTTCATTAAGCAGGATTTCTTGCTTAAGCAGACAACTTGTCGGATTTAATGTAGTCTGGGCTAAATGTAAGTGAACAAAGATATAGGCCATTTAAACTGGGGTAAATTAAATCCAACAAGTTATCTGGGTAAGAAAGAAATCTAGCTTTTGGAAATGGGTCCCTGGTACTGCTACGTCGTTTTCCGACTGTGCTAAAATGCTATTAACTTGTGCGTGACGTCATTTCCCCGACCTCCGAGGTAAAAGGAACACAGCACTGGTGTGCAACAGAGTGTATGCTTGTTTGTGTGTATGTGGGGGTTGGGGGAGTCAGAGCATTATTGTGCGTATGTAAAGAAAGATGAAGTATCCCCCCCCCCACAAAGCATTACTGAGTGTAACCTAATGAGGTGATAAAAAAAATCTCATTTATAAACCTCATGCACTAGGCCGGTGCTTCCAGTCACGGTGTCTGTTGCGGTCGATGGAAGGACGGGTCCCATTTGCTCCCAAAAATATTGCCACCACACAGCAACGGGTCAAAACACGCCAAGGACCCACAGTCACTGCAGCCACCCGTGACGCTGCAGCTCTGAGTGGAGAGTCTGCAGCTGGCCAGTGCATTCCGGAGCGGGCGTGCCGCGAGCTCTTGGCTTCATGGAGCTCACGCTAGGCATCATGGGAACTCAAGGCTCAGCCCCGGTTGCTCTGGGTGACGGTGTCCTGCGTGTTAGCGATAGCATTGATTCTGAGCCAATGGAGAAAGATCACTGTAGCTGGGCGCGGTGAGGGGTAATGGATGCTAGGGGTCAAGAACACAGAGGGACACAAAGACAGGTGGATTTCAGATTTATTTCATCTGTGTTTATCAAAGACGATGCCCAGAAACAGAAAATCCCTCCAGAATGCACTAGAGTACAGTATGGCATGATAGAGAGGATCATCATTATTAACATTACTACCACTTTTAATTTGGGTGCCTTTGCTGTTTCTATATGTTAAAAAGTTAAAAAAAAAAACAAACAAGGAGACATTTAGATAAACAGACAAGGGGCTGGCAGGACATTTGAGTGCTTCGTTCACTGTACCCAGAAGGGGGCGCAGTCTGTGGTGCCCGCATTAGTCCGGGGGCCTGGAGGTCCCTGTCGCCCTCAGAGAGGATAAGAGTGCAACAGAGAGAAGGAAGAAAGACGCCATTTCCTTTGTGGGAACCCTGCTTTTAAACCCCTGTGTAAACCACACCCCCCCCCCCCCCCCCCCCCCACCCCCCC
>JAODLC010000043.1:10294270-10326625 GCA_026781145.1 Hippopotamyrus pictus | reverse complement strand
GGGTTCTCAACTCCAGTCCTGGGGACCCACTGTGATTGGCTGATTGAGAGGCCATCCCAAAAACCTGCACCCACACCAGCTCTCCATGGATCAGGTTCCCCACCCCTGGGCTAGAAACTAAACCTGAGACTGAACGTATACGCCCTAAGGTGAACAAACGACTGAGTTGGTCAGCGAGACGATGAACGAGAGTTTCACCATTCATTAGGTTCTCTCGTTCTCATTCTGTAAGAGAGACCCGAAGGAGTGAACGAGTCGGTGAAAGAGTTGGTGAACGAGAGACTAGTTAAGCTATTAAACGAGTGTGTCATACCTCAGTCGTGACTGAAATACACCATCTACTGGTCTAGTACACAGCCTACATGTGCAGTGACTTCTCGTATGGTGCAGTTGCATTTTAGAGATGCTGCATTTTCAAAGATTTAAAATGATTTTAACCAAGGTTTGTTAGCGTTTGGATTCGATAGCTATGTGATGAGCTGTTACATTTGTGTTTTTAACAAACATGAGTAGCTATGGTACAATGTTGAGAGACTTCAATAGCACTTCTCTCAAATGACTTAATGGTGGTATCTTACTCCTTAGCACGATTTAGCTTAAATAATTGGTGAATGAATCACAATGGATGTTTTAGATGAACAGAATCAAACAAATTGTGTCCAAAAGAAGGGATCATTTTGCCATCACTACTCCTAATTTACAGTACTACTAAGTTGCAAGGTGAGAGAAAAAATGGTTGACACGCCCACTGTGCCTGCAGGGAGAAGGAAACAAAGTGGAGTTGCTGACCCTCCGTGACACAGAGATGCAAATCATAGGGAATACTCTCAAGGTAACAAAACTAATAAAACAGAAAATAGTAACGTTTTTAACTGTGGAGTATCACAGTGGAGAGTGTTTCAAATGCAGTTTCCCAACAGGCAAGAACGCTGCAGCTGTTATTGCTCACGAAATCTTTATCAGCCGCTCTGTGAAGACGCTGGGAAGGAAAGGGTGGGAATACGTAGGCACTAACAGCCCTGTTGGGGGCAGCGGTGGGCCTGCACGCACACATCAGGCCTCCGTGTCGGCTCTCCAGTTCCGGCCAGCATGACTTCCCGTTCTACGCAAATCGCTGGCACTTCCAGCACCCGCGAGAAGAGCTTTCAAATTACTGCCAGTGATTCTGTTCTGCTCCTGTCGGGCCGGCTGCCAGCGAGCCAGACCGACTCTGCTGGAAACGAAACAAACAAATACATTAATGCTCGGTCCTCCAGCCTTCGGGGGTGGACAACGACAACATGCATTTAATATCGTTAATGACAGGATGGCACAAATTATGGGTTATGGAGCAAAGTAACGATTCCTCCTGATTAAGCGTTTAGCAAGACTGGCCCAATCATTCAAGAAATAAGAACCTTCCCTTTTCCGTCTCACTTATTATGTCTGTAAAAGAAAATGCTCATAAAAGCCATTAATAGCCTGGCAATATTGATTATGGCCACAACATATCAAATGGGAATCAGTAGTGGGTCAACATTCATGCTGGTTAACTAGGGTTATAAATCACCTCCATTACTGCAGGTTATTCAGCAGTGTTTTCATTTTCAGTACTGTCAAAAAATAACAAAGCAGTTTGTCATTTTACATATGAAATTGCTTTTACCATCAGCCAGTAATAAACTTTATTTCTGCCATTTTCGTACGTCCCTATATCATTTCATACAGCTACAAAAGGCTCCTGCATGTCATGTGCAACAAAAAGGGGGCATTTTGGGGTAAAATTTTCTTAATTTTATACTCAGAAAACGCTTCAGCTAGAAGAAAGCAAAGAAACCAGAAGTGGCATCTGCGATTTCAAGCCGCATCTCAGGAATTTGGGACGCCAGGCAGCGTGGTCACATTTGGGGGCACAAAGGAGACGTCTGAGACTCCTCGTCTGCATTTAATGATTGTTATTTGATGTTTGGGTCCCTCGAGTTTATCCTGACATATGCTGGGCTGTGAAGGGCCTCTCTGTGCTCTGGCAACTTTCTGCCCAACTAAAGCAAAACACTGCTGTCACGTCTGTCAGCCTTAATCAAGTTCCCCTCCAGATGGCTATGCTTGCCTGCTCCTCTTCCACTGACTCCTGGAATAACTTGACTTTTAAGTGTTCGGCCACCACTGAGGGTGGGGGGCCACTTGCAGATGAGTAGGTTGGCTAATGCCAAGTCCTCGCTACCCATCACTGGGGACTCCTGTGGATTTCACGCGAAACGTCTGTGATCTCTGCCACGAACTGCTTAGAAAGCTAGACCTCCCTTTACTGCGTTTCACAAACATTTTCCTGTCTTTCGGAGACATTCTGACTGGAGATCTGCTTGAAATCTAACACAGGTCTCACTGCCATACCTCCTCCGAGTCGCTCCTTCAGCTGAAGGGAGAAAAGCTCCCCCAAAGGCGCCGAGTTAAGGCCAGCCATGCGCCACCCCCCCTGCGATTCGGTGATTCAGGCAGCGATTCGGTAATAAGGAGAGACCTCCACAACATATGATTATGTGTCCATTACCGTCCACTACAGGTCTGCTCCTTGCTTGACATACACACAGATAAGAATAAAACAATTTACATATAGTTGCATAACTGGCACCAATTCAACACAATGTTCATTTTCAATGTTCTCACAAACACACACACACACAATACGCAGACGCTCCTCTACTTACGAACGAGTTACTTTCCGAATGGCCGTTCATAACTTGAAATGTTCGTAAGTCGTTATTCAACATCATTTTAAGGGTACTCAAATCTACATGCATAAGTAAGTATGATATAAAGTCAGTACATGTTTTCTTATCCTAAAACACATTACTAATGACACATAAAACAAAAATGGATAATGGATGCATAGAATATTCCGCAATTAAAATAACTGGGATGCTGGGAGTAGCGGCCAGAATTCGTACTATGCGGAATTGGCGTGCAGATCAAAATCTGATGTTGCGGACAGGAAACGGAAGCCCAACAAACACAATTTGGACTTAGGAGCATCTGCACTTGCACACACAAACACACACATATATACACATACACGTTCTACATATTTACACATCTACGCACACACACAGCCCTAAGGTTAGACGCAGCAACTTTCAGCTTTCAAGTCTCTACCCACTGGTGCCTTCTAACAGAAATGAAACTCTATCCTCAAACTCATGTACTTCCTGTAGCCGAGTGACTGCAAACTGTGCCTCTGGCAGTGCCCAAACCGCATTGTGCTTTGGGAGGCCCAGACAGAAGCTTCCGGCGACAAATTTGCGGGGGGGAGGGGGGTGTTTGCAGGACAAACTTGAGACTTTCGATTTCCTGTTCGTTAGAGCTATTCCTTTGCTACAAGCGAGACAGGCTTGACCTTTCGCTGTAATATACCAAACTTTATACATGGTCACATGCACAGATGCCTTAAAAAGGATTATTGTCCATTAGATACATCAGTCTGTATAAGGCACAAAGAGATTTATGCCGCCTCTTTGGGGCAATACACCAAAGACATCAAACGGCTAGGTGTCAGACCGCGACAATGTGACAATGTACCTGTGGAGAGAACATATGAACATTTCAAATAAATTGGGAACCCAGAGCAGAACAAGAACTGAAGGGAAAACAAGTCCTTGAAATTCAGATGGCCCTGAAAAACATGCTGGCATTCTTGTGCAGAATATAACCTCTGTGTCTTACTCCTGTACGGGACCCCTTTAATGTCAGCGATGCCAGTGTGTCTGGAATTCAAAAAGAATAGATGACGACCAAGACCCTTCCTACATCAAAGACCCCAAAGTGCTTGTGAGGCCACAGGCTACCGAAACATGACCAATGCACCCTGTGATCCAAAGGGTACTATTTGATCTTCAATCATGGCTCAATTAAACAGTAGGCCTTGTTTCCTTTATGGCTCTATACGTCACAAAAGAGTCACAGAAGTGGTAGTTTTAGTAAATAATAAAAATAAGTAATAGAATGACAGCTTGCATTCTTTGCAAGGGTTGAGAAACTCATCCTGTAACAAGCTTTCAAGACCAGAGATCGTCATCTTCATGTGCTCGGAGCACAATGGAATCCAGCTGAAATGTAAGCTTATCTAAACTTTCACTCTTAGCAAAAAAGTCAGCAAATCACAAAACTAACTCACTGCCACTGTGACATCAATCGTTGTGCAATAAAAATCCTGGCATGACGTTAATAAGGCACCACCCTTGAATCAGGGTCACCCTTTAAACTTCGCTGCGAGTTCTCGATGCAGTATTTTCTATTTTTTTTCCCTAAACTCAAGGAAATATCCAACCGTGTAATTGTTTTATATATAAAATGACATTCTTTCACACATACATAAGGCCATCTATAAACAAGACAATAGTTTGTCATAAACTCAAAAGCTTACTTGTGAGTTGAGGGCAAGTTTATTTGTATTTATTTGAATGCTAGATTTACTAATATTGACTGCAATGCTGAACAAATCTGTGTCAACTGTAATTTGAGAACATGATTCTCATTTATACAAATTTAGTTAATTTAACATTCATTTTAATCTGAACTGTAAAAAATCAATTTTAATATTTGGCTGATTGACTAGCTGTTGTCGTCTGTCCGCAACAAAATTAGCATCCTTTTTTTTCTAAAAATCCCATACTAATCAAATCCTCTTCATAGGAACCTTATCCTTTGAAAATTCCTGAAAACCCCAACAACGGTTGCCTAGCAACACCATTGCTCACCACAAGAGACCCATTCCATTATTTATTTTTCCTATTTACTTTTCAGTTTCATATTTTGGGCTTTGGAGCAAGATTTCAAGGATTATGACTCGGATGACGTCACTTCATGATTCCCAGGGGGGAGCTAATTTCCTCCGGGGGGACATCTGTGTAAAATCAGCCCAGAGGAATTATCACTGGCACCTGGGGATGGTGCCACTCTGCTAAGTCATACATGCTTGGCACAGGCTGGGCGCACTGAAGGACGAACCCTTGCACTCCGGGTGACGTCTACCATGCAGCCAGGAATCTTTGCCAATATCAGGACACGTGTCAGGCATCACCGGCACCCGTCTGTTTGGGTCTCCCTGCCGCGACCCAACCAACCCACTGAGCAGCATCTACAATCGGCTCATTTCAACAGGGGCGCCAAAGTCTTGAATTGATTGAAAATGGTAATTACTCCAATCTGAGACTGGGATAATGACCTCGTTAGCATGCTCAGCCTCCTGGACTTCATAAAGCAGAGATGAACACCCCCACTCCGCTTGGTTAAATTTTATCTCTTTTCATTTCGAAGTATTTATGAGGTAGGCTCCAACCGGGGATTGAGTCAACCTTCATGTTCATCTTGTCAGACCCAAAGTCACGTACATCCGGTGAGATGCAGTTCTGGAGCTTATACACACACAAAAGAACAAGAATATGATGGCAACCACATCCTCCTCAAGCAGAGACACATGGTAGGAGATCCAGGAGATACAGTCGCTGTTGTGCCTCTATCAGGAGCCAGGTGTGACAGCACAGAGGGACAAGCTGAGATCATCAGTGTTTGGTCTAAGCTTCAGGGAAACTGCTTATGAGTCATGCTGCCAACAGGTTGCACCTCGCCTTCCGCTTTGAGGAACTCATCTAGGAGTCAAGCACGACACGAGCTTCCAAAGTGTGGCCGACACTCCACAGAGAAAACAAATTCCTTGCAGTCTCTACCCTCCTCCCGAAAAGGCACAGTCATTAGCGAAGGCCTGCTGTCTCCCCCCTAAGGCTCCGCCCTCCTCCCAGAAAGGCTCAGTCATTAGCGAAGGCCTGCTGTCTCCCCCCTAAGGCTCCGCCCTCCTCCCAGAAAGGCTCAGTCATTAGCTCACATTCTCCAGGAAGCTGAGCAACACCACATCATCAGATGTAAGGTGTCTGGTCAGTTGCAAGATCCATACCCAACTGCCTTGAAAACATCTCCTCCATAATGTAAACACTTCTTTCGTCTTTCAGCACTTCACACCCCTGAATCCGGCTCGGTCATATCCATTCCCTGCCCCCTTATCCAAGGTACAGCAGAACTTGCTCTCTATTACATAATCAGCCCAATGGAAGGGTGCTTCTCTGCCAGAGAAAAGGAGCCAAATTAACACTGGAAGCAAGTGTTGGACTGACGGATCTCCATGCCTCCCACCGGTTCCCCTTTAAAATGTCATCCATCACCACCACCCAGGAAAGAAGACTGCCTCACGGCTGTGCTGGGGGTGGGGGACAGGCGTGGGCGTCACCTTCAACTGGAGGCCATTTAGTGGGGCGCCACCTTTAACAAATCGGGCTTAGGCCGCCTGCTCTTGGGCTGAGGGAGCTCTGAGGCCAGCATTAGTAGAAGCGGCCCACCATATTGATGCCGATGATGTGAAGGCACTTGCTGAGTCACGTAAACGCTCTGCGCGGGACAGAGCTTCTTCACTGTGCCGCCAGGCCACCAACGATACCCCCTAAGCATCAAATAAGGACTTTAGCTAATAAGGAAACCCCATGAGTGCCAAAATGCAAAAGCCCCCTCACAGCCAAGCATATGCTGTAAGTAATGAGGCTTTGAAGCCTACTATGAGATTATTCTGTACTGTCAATCATGGAGTTCTTATAACATCCCAAAGATGGCTTTAACGGCTTGCCATTGGGCTAAGCCAAGCACTTAAGGACAATACATAGTAATCCCATCCATGTCTCCAACAGCTAATTACTATGTTTAAAATGCAAAAACACACACACACACACACACAACTATTCGAAATAAGTATTTGTAAGTTAACTAGTGAGCTGACCTTGGGCTATAACAGCTGCCACTCTTCTATGAAGGCTTTCCACGAGCTTCTTGAGTGTATCAGTGGCAATTTTTGCCCATTCATCCAGAAGAGCATTTGTGAGCTCAGGCACTATTGTTGGATGTGAAGGCCTGGCTCACAATCTCCATTCGAGTTCATCCCAAAGCTGTTTGATGGGGTTGAGGTCAGGGCTCTGTGTGGGAGAGTAAAGTTCTTCCACACAAAACTTGTCCAACTACAGTATGTCGTTATGAACCTTGCTTTGTGTACTGGGGCACAGTCATGCTGAAACAGAAAAGGGCCTTCCTCAACCTGTACCCACAAAGTTGGAAGTATAGAATAGTCCAAAATGTCTTGGCATACTGAAGCATTAAGAGTTCCCTTCACTGGAATGAAGGGGCCTAGCCCAACCCCTGGAAAACAACCCTTTACCATTATCCCTCCTCCACCACACTTTACAGTTGGCACAATGCAGTCGGGTAGGTAATGCTCTCCTGGCAACCGGCAAACCCAGAATCATCTACTAGACTGCCAGACAGAGAAGCATGATTCGTCGCTCCACAGAACATGTTTCCATTGCTCCAGAGTCCAGTGGTGGTATTTAATACCACAGTACCCGACGCTTGGCATTGCGCTTAGTGATGTGCAGCTTGGTTGCAGCTGCTTGGCCATGGAAGCCTGTTCCATGAAGCTCCCGGAGCAAGGTTTTTGTGCTGGAGTTAACGCCAGAGGAAGTTCGGAACTGAGCTGTACGTACTATGCGCCTCACCACTCGGCTACCCTGTTCTGTTACTTTATGTGATCCGGCACTTTGTAGCAGAGTTTCAGTTGTTCCTAAACACTTCCACTTTGCAATAATACCACTTATAGCTGACTGTGGAATATCTATTGGGGAAGAAATTTCACAAACTGACTTATTGCATCCTATGACAGTACTGTGCTTAATTTCACTGAACTCTGCAGATCGACCCTTCCTTTCACAAATGTTTATAAACCTGACTACATGAATAGGTGCTTTATTTTATACACTGTGGCAATGGGTCTGAATGAAACACCTGAATTCAGTGATTAAGAGTTGTGCCCCAATACTTTTGTCCATATACTGCATGTGAACCTACAGCTGTACAGAGGGGCAAATTCAAGAGTGAGTCACATGACATGGGCCAATGCAGAAAGGTTACTGCAGCGCCCTCTGGATCAGCCAATGGCATGAAACAGGCACTGCAGTCAAACTGGCCTCCCTCCGACCCAGTGGCGAGGCGCTGGGTTTTTTCGAGGTCACGCGTCGGGGGAGTGAGACACAGATGGCCCGTTCCGTCGGCGGTCCAAGAGGACGGAAGAGGCACTGGCAGGAGAGCCCGAGCCGCGGTTCAGAAGGCTTGGCTGCAGCCGGACCCGCGGACTGTTTATCTGGGCAAGTGGACAGACGCCTCCTCAGTATTCCTCAAAGCTGGACGTTGGGAGTCTTACGAGAGCGAGCCTGGGGGTGTCAGAAAGGATGAGGCCGGTGCAGTAAGTGAGCACTGGGAGGGTGCACTGGGATTCAGGGGACACTTCCCACTGATTAGATCCTCTATTCCAGTGAGGAAGAGTATTACAGCTTAGGAAAATATGGGGGGGGTGCACCTTTTTTAGGAACAGTAAAAACTGCATAAATTTTATTATTTTTATTATATCGGTGTCCTAAGAGTCAAATCCTCATGAAAGAGGTGCCCTACATGGCTCTGGAAATGAATGGACAGCCAAACTTTCCCAAGGACAGGTGTGTTTGTTTGACCATTGGAGGCCTCTGGTGGTTTACAGAAATCCAATGCCAAACTCAAACCAATGCCAGTCAGGTGCTTAGATGATCAAGAACAATTGCTGGTTTTGCTTTTGTCTGGACTATTCCCGTCAGATCTTTCCTCGTGTGCGTCTCTCAGGCCGTGGCGAGGATCGTGAAGGCCAGGACACCGAGTGGAGCTGGAGGGAGAAGCCATTCAGCAAACATAAAAAAATGTATTAAAAGTGAAAATATTTTGCTCTTAGCTGAAGAGGATGACAAGACGATCCAGGTCTTATTTCCCTGTGCAAGAAATTCAGATAAGAGGAACACGGATCTCATTCCAGGTCGAGGTGCAACAGAGACGCAAGAATCGAACAATCAAAATCCTGATTGGAGCACATCTGTTACCAAGGAAACCCTCGAGAGTCCTCTCCTTCACGGCCCTCACATAGATTGAGTCCGGAATGGGATACTTGTTTGCTATGTAGTGACCGCTTCCTATTCAAAGGCCATGGGCAGCGTTGGTCAATGAGGGGATTTAAATTCCAGATGGAAGGGGCCTTGTAAGCTGAACACCCAGGACTTTGGCCCAGATGATCGGGAAAATGAGGCAGAGTGTGGGGCAGGGAGGAGGCAACGGAAAGCCCGGCACACGTGCACCCAGCAGTATGTTAACCCTGGACCTTAACGACCTACCCAGAGCCAGAGCTACACAGGAGGCAGCTGTCAGAGAGGCAGAGGGCAGCCGCTAACTCGCACTCTCCCCAGACTCGCTCTGGAGGAACATCGCTACATTATTCATAAGATTAGCAGGCAGCGTTTTCCAAGGGCACCTACGTGACCCAGTTCCAGCGAAGCGCTCTGCTTGTTGGCGCAGCGGCACTTGGCTGGAGACGTGATCCGGCCGCGGTCCGGTCAGGAGCCCGGCTCTTCAATCACGGTTCCGCGGAGGCGCCACGGTGGGGAGTTGGGGGGTCGGGAAGTTCGGCGTAACGGGTGAATGTAAGGAGGAGCAAACTTTGGGTAGAAAGGCCATCCAGGTAGTTGGTCAAAGAGCACATGCTGTTACCGTCTGTGCCACCTCCCAAGAATGTTGGAGAAAGAGGAGTGCAGGAGGAGAGTGATGGAGAGGGGCGGGCCTTGTTTGCCATTCACCAGCACTCCGTATTGTATCAAAACACAGAGGGATTTGAGGATAGAAAATGAGTAACATGGGTAATATGATTTGTGCCTTCAATTCCAAGGCAGTTTCCCTTCCATTTGAACATGCTGCCTGGGGGCGTATTCCACCGAGCTGAAGAATGTGACACCATTAAGGAAAGCAGCCCCTCCCCCCACAAAACACCCCACGATGTGCAAACTCACTCCATTGCCCCGTGGGCAAATAAGCAATCAAAATTTGGCACTTAGCCCTGTGAGTGTAAATACAATGACCCTCCTTTGATCCGAATCAGCTCTCGAGATGAGGCCCGCTGGTGAGGAGCCCTAAGTATTACGCAGGGCTGCGGAGGCCGGAGGGTGAAGCCAGATTTTGTCATGGCCTGAAACGTCCATTAGACGACGCGGCTAAATCACTATCGTGGGATCAGCTCAGTTAAACTGGTCTGTAGGGGACGGGGGGGGGGGGGGGGTTCCAGACTGTGGCCCAGGGATTATTCAGTTTTCATCCAGCTCAGCTCTAAATTAATTAACCCTGATTGACTGAATTAATCCTCAGATTCCAGCCGGATAAATGATAGTTTAACTAACACCAGTATTTGCCTTGTTTTAAAATGAATTTATAGGGCAGAAATGCATTGTGATTCTATAAACATGGTTCCAGAAATGTACGTGTATATGATTTCATTACATTGGGAAGAATAAGATGCAAATAATCAATGAATCATCAACCATTCCTAGCTGCTAAACAATCAACATAAGTCAATCATGGCAGAATTTGACCTGGCTTTGCCTCAATTTTGCAAACAATGGGAGAACAGGCCAAATGCAGATGTTGCAGACCTTTCAGGTCCTGTTCATAGGTAGGACTCCACAAGCGAGATCGGTATAACAAGCCTGAAGAATGATATCAAGTCCTGCACTGATATGTTGGGTTGTACTTAAATTGTGTAAAATCATTCAGCCGACAGCTAATCACGGCTAATTAATTAGAAGCTCGGTAGGCACTAAAAGCCAACATCCTCCCCGCCGTCCCGAAAACTGCCCAGCCATGCTCCTTGCGGACCTTGAGGGCAGCGAATGTCAACCCGTGGTGTGATACAGCACAATTCCCCTGGAAGGAGAATCCCACTGTAAGAACAGGTGAGGAATGCCCAAAAAGGGCAAAGGAAATTAGGAGATGCAATTAGGTACCTGGTTCTTTCCCTTCCCCGTGTTCCCGGCTCGAACCTTCATATTGCTACGCAGGGCCGTTAGGATAAGCCAAATGTCATCGTCTGTTATCTGAAATCCTTTAACTGCTCTTAAGGGATTCCCTCCTAGGTCTATGAGGCATCTCAGCCTTTAAGTTCAGTGATGGTCTCTGCCTGTAGCCAAAAAGCAACAGGGACCACAACACAGGCTACAGACAACAGACCTTTGCGATTCACTCAAGGCCACAAACTAGAATGCCAAACAAAGCCATTTTTTATATAAATATCCACAAGCACATTACCGCAGTAACATGATCGGCTCAGAAAGGTGGGCAACACCTCAAACATGCCGCATGCAGTCAAACTCCCCGTTTCCATCTGATAACTTTCTGGGATCGCAGATGGGGTCACAGTGCCATTACGCTGTATCTGATGTTATGGGAACGGTGTCGTGTAAGACGCTGAGTCCTCATAAGGAGGGAAGCTTTGGTTTTTAAAGACACCGTAAACAAAGCCAGATGCCGACCGCTAGCGCACATGCGACGGCGGCAAAGCAGTAAGCGGCGGTAAGAGGCGGTAAGCAGCGGCTCTCCCGACAGCTCGGGGCCTTGCTGTCTGTCACGGCGCGGAAAAAGCAGAAGGGCTGTCGGCAAAGGAGCCCGACGGCGGGATGGCTTAGCAGGGGGCATCGCGGGGGCACGTTTTTCACTCAGGTACGGCAGGAGCAGGGACAGGCGGGGAGAGGGCTGAAGGACAA
The DNA here is from genome assembly GCA_026781145.1 of Hippopotamyrus pictus. Lineage (NCBI taxonomy): Eukaryota > Metazoa > Chordata > Actinopteri > Osteoglossiformes > Mormyridae > Hippopotamyrus > Hippopotamyrus pictus. The sequence continues at coordinate 10,314,956 of JAODLC010000043.1, read as the reverse complement.
ACAGGAGAAGCGGCCAGCCCGAGATGACAAGCACCTCAGGCAGGTCTCAGGGGAAGTCTCCTGGGCCCCGCTGTCTCTCTCTCGGACCCCGGGGCAAGTGCGGTCCATGTGGTCCGACGATGAAGTTACTCTGACACAGACCTCATTCCAGGAGCCTCTCACAAAGCTGGTCTGCTTCTGCCAAAATGAGATTTGTAGACAGCCCCAGCTCCTTCCTGCTTACTGCCCCCTTATGGCCATTAATGGAAGGTGAAGAACGGATTTAGGTATTTTGGTATTTGATATTTGGAACTGGTTCTCAGCATGCTTACATGGGGAGGGGAGGGGGGCTGCTACCTTTGATGTAGCACAACAGAGACAGCCACCCCCAACTCTAGCTGCTGTCCAGCAGATCTCACATGGCTGACACTGCAGGGATAAGCCATCCCAGCTGGGGGGGGCGACAGTGTCCCGCTGTGATTTTCTTCCTTTTTTCCTTGGAGATTGGGAAGGTGTGTCAGGAAAGACTGGGTTTGGCCATGTTCAGCTTTGCCCTGAAAGGAGGCAGCCTCTCAAGTTGGCCCCTCCGCTAAACACAAACAGGGCAAATAATCCCCTCTAAAGCAAAAAGGAGTCAGCACTTTCCGGAAGCCCGCGACGCCCGTACTGCCAATGTCGGCGAGAGGTGAACGGTGTCTGGGCGAGGCCAGAACGACAGCGTCCGCAGGCCCATCTGACCACTCAGGTGGTGTCAGTGTCTGGAGATCGAGGGCACAGCTGCCAACGCCGCGGGGGCCGGTTCGGTGAGGCACGTCGCACTTTCCAGCCGAAGCGTTTCAGGGACAGAAGATGGCATGAGCTCGGCCAGCAGCGACGGTGACGTCTCCGGCCGACCCTAGAATTTACCGCGCCTGCCGAATCCAGCACGCGGAGGGTTTCCGGGAAGAGTTACAGGGATTAAACAAAGCCTCTCAGATCAGCTAATCCCAGAAAAAGAAGTTCCTCGCAGCCGCCGATTCCCCAGACCCTGCTGACAATCACCTCATTGACGACGGGGAACCCGGAGACGCAGCAGCAAGCGCACACAGTGTGCCGCCCATTGTCCGCGCACAATAGCCTTTTCAGTTCCCTGCTTTCTTTCCAGCGTATTCAACCGCGCTTCTGCGTCAATTATACGCTTCCAAAGTTAACCAACATGGAGCGTCAGGAGGCAAATATCAATACAAATAAGAGACGAAAGCGTCCGAGGGCCCAGAGACCGGTGCTGGGGCGCCAGCGCGGGGCGGCGTCTATCACACGAGGCGCCAGACGGCGGAGGAGCGGCGATGCCACCCCGATGATGGGCAGCAAATTACCTTTAATCTCCCGAAATGACTGGGACCGGCGTTAGTGAGCGTAAAACAACTGGAGACAAATTACACGCTAATTCAGAAACACTCCACTGGCATCCTGCATAACAGCAGACATTTCACTGTTGGACCCTGCAGACTGTGAAAGCCTACTGAAGACCTACTCTTATGTACGCATCTAGTGGGCACATATGCACAGTATATGGTGGTAGGCTGGATATGTATTTTTGCATCAAACCTTTCTGTCTCCTTCACAGGTCTCGCAATGGGTCACCAAGGGAGGGGTGATTGCAACAGACATTTATTTCATAAGGCTGAGGAAGTGTTTCCTGGAGACAATGTGTCTGTTATCTCCATACCAATCAAAGAATTAATGAAAGAGCAAAAAAGCCAACATTTGTTGTGAATCGTACCCTGATGGACGGACAGATGTCTGTGCCCTCTGACGACCTTGGTTCTTACTCTGAAGATGGTGTCCGCCGTACACCCAAAGACAGCCCACGAATTTGAGCCATTGCGATTATTGGTAAATTCATCGCTGTGATTGTGTCAGGCTTGACCTCTGCACGTGATGACATCATTTCCTGTGAGCCTTAGGAGCTGCTGCAGAGACCAAAATATAAAGACATGGCTGTAGCTTGAGATCATCGGTCTGTGCTTCTGCTGGAGAAACATCCAAGCACGTGAGATAAGGATAAAGGAGGAAGAAGCGTTCCAGCTGGTATTTGCAAGCAGTGCTGTTCGCAGTGGTCATCACCGAGCCCACTATACTGAGCCTTGTAAAGGGATTTTGAATTTTTCATAAGCGCATAGTGTATTAAACTTCCCATATGCGATGGTGACCTTTACATGGATGTCTGTTGGGTGTTCTTAGAGACACAGTTGTCAGGTTCGGAGTTTCTGGCTGAAACCCGACTGCCCACCATGTTTACGCCCCGGCAGTGTCAGCATTGTCGCTCGCCAGGCAGCCCCCACCCCCCCCACTCCACAATGGGAGGCAGCAGGAACTGAAGATCCAGCTGATGTCTGCTTTCAACAGGAAGGGACCTTTACGCCAAAATAAAGTTTTAAAAAAATGATGACCGAGGAAGAGTTTAATCTACACCCTCCGCCATGACTAAAGCCACTTAAGTGTGAAGGAGCTGCCTACTGCCCCCCAGCCCCACAGAGGTCACGTCCGTCGGCATGGAAAACAAAACAGGCATTATGTCACCACATTTCCATCCATGGCTCTTGTGCCCGGATAGCCTGCCACCTGGGGGTAGGACATGAGTATGGGGGGTTACTGCCAGCTAATCACGTGGGAAAGTCTCGTTGGTGTCCGGGTATGAATGCCCAGTGTGGGGTTGCACAGAGCTAGACAGGTGGTGGATTTACAGTGTTGAGTCAGAACTGCGGAATCCTATCAGGCCAATCCCTCTGGATCCCCGGGAATCCTCTCAACACGCGGGATCCGACCGTTCACCTAACGGGCCCAGACATTCCCACCCCGTGTGCGCCAGGCTGCTTGACCCATCTGCCGGCGACACAGCGACCTCTCGCCTCAGCGGGCGCTCGTCTTTCATCTGCCGGCTCCTCGGGGCCCGTGCCAGCCAACTCTGCCGGAAGGGGTGACATCATCGCCCAGAAAGGGGAGGCACCCCTCGAACGGCGAATGAGCCGACCTGTCTTCCACACGGATAATCCAGCGCCCGGCATGGTGCTTAAGCTGCTGAACCTATGAGATCAAGGCCAGGGAAGAAGCAAGGGTCACCCACAGGGGAAGGCTACCTTCATTATTTATAGGTATACCGAGTATGTAAGTTAACTAAAAACTGGGATTAAAAAAAAACAGAAGGAAACAATCTCCCTGCCATGCACCCACACCTTCCAGGATGGATGGATGGATGGATGGATGGATATACAAATCAAAATAAATGCATTATTAACCCAGTGCCCGGAATCTAACCTGAGTCATAAATACTCAGATCAGTAAAACCCCAAAAACGTAAGCAGGATACGTGTCCCCTAATCAAATTACAAGTCAATCACGTTGGGAAGGGGAAACAAACTGATTTTCCAGCCCATTTGCCGTCTCAGGTCTGAGCGATGCGGCGCCTTGCTCGGGTCAGCCCTCACGGTGCTGAGCTCTGTCGTTTTTGTGTCCAAGTAGCGATCCCACCAGCAGTACCTGCAAAGCGTCACAGCCTGGCATGTACAAAGGCACATGGGCGGGTCCTACCTGCACTCCTGCACCTCAGCAGGTTATTTTTCAAACTGGAAAAAAGAAAAAGAAAAAAAAAAAAAAAAGCAAAAACGCACACAACATCCCAAGAGCAGACATGATGTCTACATCGGACCGGTGCTGGTTTTATTGTTTCACAGCTGCCGCAGAGCCGGTGTTTGTTACAGCGAGTTGTGTATCTGTAACAATTCACACAATCCGCAATCCTGCTCGGCAATCCGGTTGCTTTCCCAGCTCTTATCTGCTCTGAGCAATCCCACTCCCCTGTCTCACCAGGATCAGCAGGCTCCAGTCATTACTCCATCCTGCTTTTTGCCCTGGAAACATTCCTGGGAATGGGAATGCCAGCAGGGACTAGTGACCCCACCTCATGCCTGAAGGACAGGCCTGGAAAGACGCAGTGAACCAGGGGAAGGTGATGGAGGGTTGGGTGTATTAGTGCAGAGAAAAATTACATTCTGGGCAGGTCGCTACCACTTACTGTTTATTTGAGCATCGCCCCTGACCTTCATGGGCGGGGGGCAAGGTAAAGCCAGTTAAACCCCGCCGTCCGCAGGGGTCAACTACTAAAACGGCTGAGGCCAAACTCGTCCATTTCCCCGACGTCTCCCAGACCCCGAGTCCACGCATGTCCTGGGAGCGATTTCACCTGGTGTGGCCTCTCGGAACCCGCTACAGTCACACATTCTCAGATTTAATTACCGTCGGTGTACCACACTTTCAGGAACAAATGTGTTCTCCGTTGCGAAGGCCGCGAGCTACGGGGATTAATAACAACAACAAGCGTTACAAAAAAACCTCTATGAAGGAACACAACAAAGCCTTGCTTCATTCTCGTCTTCCAGAAGAATAAACCGTTGTCATTCAACTGTTGTTCTGGATGCCAGGTGAAACAAATGGATCTTTTGTTCCATTTTAAAACCTCAGGAAGTTAAAAGTTGAAGAGAGTTTGCCCTCTGAGCGAAGTAAAAAATTGTAAAATGAGTGTAAATGGTGGGGAATTTAAACGGTAATGTTTAACTTAGAAACTCAGCCCGTGCAGTGCAGCTTGTTTTCCTGTTTCCTTAACGAAGTGACATGCCCTGTGGCCCCCCAAACTCAGCATGGACCGGGGAGATGAGGCGCAGGCCTGTACAGGAGCCTGGCCCCCCACCAGCCGATACAGACGCTCTCCGAGGCCCTACCTGTTTTCAGCTCCAGGTTCACTGGCATATCCCTTCACCAAACAGGGCCATGTCCAGAATACAAGTTCACAGCAGTGTGTGTGTGTGTGTGTGTGTGTGTGTGTGTGTGTGTGTACGCCTCTTCCCCATTGGGCGTTCCGGAGCCCCCAGATCTCTCCTCTACGGCGCGTCGCCTTGATGCACCCCATAGGACTGCATGCCTGGCTATCCTAGGCCCCCACGATTCCCTCGTCCGATCCAGTGCCCTGCGGCAAAGCAGGGCATCGGTGACTTCCAGACTCCCAGCCATGAGAGGGGAAAGCCGAGAGAGCGGACCCAATCAGCACCGAGGTCCGCTTGTGGCACCAGCACTCACATGCCACGGAAATGCGCCACTCAACACAAGCACGTGTTGGCAGCCTTACTGAGATGCCATCCCGTGGGGGTGGGGGGGGGGGGGAAGGGAGGCATTGGATATGTTTTGTGGTTCACTATAGTGTTCAAATTATTGAGAGAATGACATAAAAATACAAGATCATATGGGGAGGGGGTGTCAGTAAAAGATTGGTTAAATTTGCTCTCTCACTGCTGGGGGTGCAAACAATCCATTTGGGTGGGCAGTGCCTAACCCTGCCAACTCACAGTTATACGCCAGGTCGGTGTGAATTTTAAAAAATCTGTATACTTTCATTTCATTACATGAAACAAAAAGATTTTCCCGAAATAAACAGACCTGCAACTACTAACAACTTGTAAGCAAAATAAAGAATTTCAAAAATAAAAGGCGGGGGGGGGGTCAGCTGCTTAGCATACGGACAACAATGCTGTTGGAGCTCATGCTTTCATTCATCTCCCCAGATGATGAGAATAAGCAGCATCTACATTTCGTGGTTCCACATTTACAGCTGAACGCTCCTTATGCCTTTACGACTCAAAGTTTGAGAAGTCCGCTTCCTTCCTGCGAGCTCGTTAAAGCTGAAATATCTCACGACGCAATTCCGATACGAATCCGGTTAACCTTGTGAAGACCACAATAAAATATTTAAGGAGCGTAATAGGTTTCCTGAGAGAGCTGAACTGAAACCGTATCTGTGATACACAAGACCATCTCATTGACACGGGGCTAACTTGATGAACTGGATCTGTAATTATGGTTCTGATATTTAGATACCTTTCAAGCGCATGTCCAGCACAGGGTCACGGTGGGGGGGGAGCACCAAGCCAGGAATACAACCCGGAAGGGATGCCAGTCCATGGCTGGACATATACACACACAGGACAACTTAGAGACACCAGTTCTAACTAAATTTGTGTGTTTCTGGACTGACTGGTAGGGCATGTAAACCCAACATGCAGAGCAGAGGCAGCTCTAGGTACACCAGGAATAATTCACAATGACCCTGTGACTACTAGAGTGCCGTATATATTCGTATATACAGTCCCACCCACAGATAATTAAGGCAACAGCACCGGTGGAGCAGAGGACGCACACCTCCACTCCGACTCTGCTTCTTATGTTGTATACTTTGTTTTTTCTTATTTGGCGTTTTAATCAGAATCTAAGCAATAGGTTTGCACATGTGACAAACCCGAAATACACTTGAAACTTGTATACGGGTGCCCGTCGCTCACATGTGGATTTAGACTAATTCACCAGGCAGTATCGAAAGTCGCTTGATCAGCAAAAGTTCGTGCTTTTTCGCGCTGCCCGGAAAGCGGATCCTGTTAGTATAATTAACATAATTAACCATAAGATTATCAAAAGGTTTCCGGCCTGTATCTGCTGAATAGATCCAGCAGGCTTCTTCCGGTCCAGTCAAGAGAAACTAGCCGTCGTGAAACGCACCTGAAACTGGATCAAAATCTACATCGCGGCTCTCCCTTGCCATTTACGAGGAGGAGCGTACTGCCAGCCTGATAATGGCCAGACTGGCATCACACGCACACGATGTGGGAGGGCAATCCCGGATAGAGTTGTAACAATACTTGAGAAGAAACAGACACCCTCACATAACAGTTACATAATATCAGCATCCTGTCCTATCGTTTTGGAGTCGGTGCGGTGCTATCTGTGTCTCACACACCTCATCGGATAATGCACAACGTATAAGTTGTCTGCTAAACTGTCTGCTCCACCCAAACGGCGCCGACGGGCACCTATATCATATGTTTCGTGGATCTCAGCGATGTATATCTCTAGTGGCTTGGTGATACATGTTTTAAAAAGCCGCATCAGTCGGCCCATACAAGCATTTTATTATTGAAATGCAAAACGGATGCAGATCTGACACTATCTTAAAGGAAAGTGCAAACACAAGTGCGATAAAGTAATCTGTCCTTAAATCTTGAACGTAGCATATTTTAGACTCTGGTGCATTAATGGAAACTAGAGCTGAAAAATGTCCCTTTGATCCCTAGGAAATGCCAGCCTATTAAAGCCGTTGGGCACCCTGTCGAAATGCCCGCATCTCACGCACAGCAAGCGCAGACCCCCGCAGCTCCCATCCGCCGTTTGACATGCAGGGTAGTGCAGCATAAACATCAACACGGCGACTGAAAACGTGACAAAAAAATCCCAGTACCCCATCCATATCTTCATGACGGCCGAAACCTTTATCTGCCCGTTTTTAAAGTCCTATAAAAAACACTTAATGATTTTATATTATTTATCACGGCATAACGTAAGGGCGTCTCTTTTTTTAAAAGGAACTCCCTGCCCAGATTGCCATAAACCAGTCAAACCTGGCAGCAGCAGCCGGGTCGTGGGCTCTCCCGATCTGTGCGTGGACGCATCGGCATATACAAACTACAGCGCATTAAAAAACCTTTTTGTCTTCAGCACAAAAAGAAAGGAAAGCAAGCCTCCCGCACCCACATATCGACCGCTCTTCATTTTAGTGCATTTTGTGTCTTTACTCATAGCAGTGCTCCCCCGTATTTATAACGGGCAAAGTCGCTGCTTCTTTCATATCCGTTACGCAAAATCTGATGCACGAGCCCACAAGGCGTGTTAAAGTATACGGGTTAATAATGCCGATTCCATGCCTTTTAAAGCAGAAAATGCCAATTAGGACTACACGCATTCCTGACGGGATCGGAGATCCGAGCCCACTCTGACCGCTATTTTGTCATCGTGATCTCCACAGCGTTTAAGGCAACAGGCCGGGAAGGGAGAGAGGTCGCTGGAGGTGCAGGAATAAATACTAATGCGTTTCTTACGTACAGAGAAGCAGGAGGGGAAAAGGCACCTACCTTCACTCCGCACACTGGAGTTCCTGTAGATCCTCAGTGTCTGACGCGATCTTCCCAGACGCTTTGTTAATATTGTATAAAATGTAGCGAAAAGCTGAGGCGGAAACAGGAACCAGGAAGGCTGTAACCTGAATAATCACTGCTGACTGTAGCTGCCGAGGAGGCTCATTTTGATACCGAGCTGCAGCGCGCACCCTAGCGTCGAAGCGCTGAACAGCGGTCGCCTTGATGCGCGGCTTGGTGGCACCCGGCCGGCGTCTCGTACCCGTCGCTCGGACAAGCATCCGGCACCCCGCGGCGCGTCCCAGTTTCGCAAAAAAAGATTAGAAAATAGATCTATTAAGAACACAATACAGACGCGAATCTGCCGAGACTGTAGTGTACTAAGTCCTCTGTTCTGTCATCACACGGCTATTCATACAAAACCAACTGACCGCTTCATCTGTATTTATAATCTACTCCTATTTATGGTGCCACAAGAAGTAGTTTGCCACGGTTTTTAAAGAAGAGCCATGAAAACTGCAAAATGATGTTTCCAAAGGAAACAGACATGCTATTGACTTGTTCCAAGCTAGTGGTACCGCAACAATTTCCCACGCTGAATTGCAAACAGCTTCCCCCAAAGTGTAATTTTGAATCCGTATTCAAATCTCCTACTCCTTACAGCACATCTAGGTCTTTCATTCTTTGTTTTCAAATGCGTACTCAAATCTCTGGCTGCTTGATTGTAAAAGCACACCCAGATCTATCATTTATCGCTTTCAGATGCACAAACAGATTTCTCACTCTCGATTTAAAAAATACGCCCGAGTCTCCTTGAATACAGCACTTGCTCCCCAGGCGCACGATATGAAGGTGAATACGTTTGGACCAAAGCAATTAGTGGGAAGTAATGAATGAATGTCAGCTGGGGACTTTGACATTGTTTCACAAGGGTTCCTCTTGATGGGTTTAATGACACGTGCATGGAAGACAAAACAACATAAGGCAGACAATCACCATTCATAACTAATTAAAGAACAACCAAGAGCACAGACATACAATACAGACACGCCCGTTCTCCATTACACATTTCAGGTGGTCAATCACTTATCATTAATCATAATTCTATTTAATACCTTCCCACCTATTATTTTTCTAGAATAATTGCCCTACCTCCTGTTACATCTTTCCCTCTGTCACCCTCCCCTTCCCAGCCTGAGAGAGCATCCACTTTCCTACCTAATCCACCCACTTTCACATGGTACAGCGAGTTTTCCGTGGAATTGACTTTTAAGGGACTGCTGTGACAGCGCCCCCTAGTGTCACGCATATGAACATTTACAGGTGGTGAAGCTACGGCAAGAGTGACATGTATTATTAGGGTAGAGTGGGGACGGTTGCATCATTGCTTATTCCTAAAATCGGGAATCAGCTATAGTGATGATGTTCATACTGCACGCCCCCAATTAGTCCCTCCTCCTTCCTGGAAGAAGGCTGCCACATATAACCATTCCTTCTGCAAAAAAAAAATACTTTTCAAGGTAATTTTTTTTTTTGTCATACTGTCTAAACTGTTCGCGTGAAGCCTTGTAAAGCCATATCATTTTAATCAGTGTTTGCTTAGCTTCTGACAGGCGTTGCTAGCATGTCGCAAAGCTATTGTGTCAAGCTAGTATAGCAAGTTTTATCGTGGCTATATGTTGTTGCACTGATGGATGAGACATTTATTGTTGCCACAATTGTGAGTCTGATGTGGACTCATTTCCTTCTCTTACCCTCTCCTAGGCACACACATAAGCCGCATTGCATGCATGCGCACACACACACACACACACACACACACCTAAGCTGTATTACACACACACACGCACACACACCTAAGCTGTATTACACACACACACACACACACACACACGAAACAAAGTAAACTATCACAGAAAGTATTATTAAATTACAATGTCTTGATTTTGATCTTTATAAATATTTTGTAGTTCAAATGCATTGTGGTACCGTGATAGGATGCCACCTGTGCAATAAGTCCATTAGTGAAATTTCCTTGCTACTAAATATTTCATGGTCAACTGTTAGCAGTATTATAACAAAGTGGAAGCAATTTAAAACAGCAACTCAGCTACGAAGCGGTAGGCTGTGTAAAATCACATAATGGGGACAATGCATGCTGAGGCACACAGTGTGCAGAAGTAGCCAACTGTCTGCAGAGTCAACAGCTACAGACCTCCAAACTTCATGTGACCTTCAGCTCAAGAATAGTGCGTGGAGAACTTCATGGAATGGGTTTCCATCGCCAAGCAGCTGCATCTAAGCCTTACATCACCAAGTGCAATGCAAAGTGTCAGATGCAGTAGTGTAAAGCACGAGTCTGGGTTTGGTGGTTACCAGGAGAAAGGTACATGCCTGACTGCATTGTGTCAAGTGTAAAGTATGGTGGATGGGGGATTATGGTGTGGGGTTGTTTTTTGGGGGTTGGGCTTGGCCCCTAAGTTCCAGTAAAAGGAACTCTTAATTCTGCATCATCTGAAGCCATTTTGAACAATTTCATGCTCCCAACTTTGTGGGAACAGTTTGGGGATGGCTGCTTCCTGTTCCAACATGACTGCACACCAGTGCACAAACCAAGGTCCATAAGGTGGAGCGAGTCTGGTGTGGAGGAACTTGACTGGTTTGCACAGAGCCTTGAACTCTACCCGATAGAACACCTTTGGGATGAATTAGAGCGGAGACTACAAGCTAGGCCTTCTCCTCCTACTGTACATCAGTGCCTGACCTCACAAATGCTCTTCTGGAAGAATGGTGAAAAATTCCCATAAACACTCTCCTAAACCTTGTGGACAGCCTTCCCAGAAGAGCTGAAGCTGTTATACCTGCAAAGGGTGGGCCAATTCCATATTAAAGCCTATGTATTAAGAAAGGGATGTCATTAAAGTTCATGTGTGTGTGTAAAGGCAGGTGTCCCAATACTTTTCGCAATATAGCGTTTTTCCTTTTACTATCTGTGCCCAAATTAAATAAATTGGGAAATGATGTTAAAGATTGATTTTACTACATTTTAATGAATGTTGCAATTGCCCCTGTGGACAGTTGCAACCGTCCCCTGTTACGGTGTCAGTTGCAACATCTGACTTTGTCTATTTAAGTATAAATCATATGTATATTATCATATGTACACATGTAACAGCTGTGTGGGAGGGTAGCTGACAGATGTGGGTTTATTGTATTAAGATGTCTTTCCAATACAGTCTCTGAGAAATTGAAGGAAATACAAAAAGTATTGAACCCCACTCTCTTCTATTATTGTTATTATTATCCATCCATTTTCCAACCCGCTTGTCCTACTGGGTCGTGGGGGGTCCAGAGCCTATCCCGGAAGCAACGGCCACGAGACAGGAAACAACCCTGGATGGGGGGCCAGCCCATCGAAGGGCACACTCACACACCATTCACTCACACATGCACATCTATGGGCAATTTAGGAACTCCAATCAGCCACAGCATGTATTTGGACTGTGGGGGGAAACCGGAGTACCCGGAGGAAACCCCACGACAACACGGGGAGAACATGCAAACTCCACACACATGTGACCCAGGCGGAGACTCAAACCTGGGTCCCAGAAGTGTGAGGCAACAGTGCTAACCACTGCACCACCATGCCGCCCCCTATTATTATTATTATTATTATTATTATTATTATTATTATTATTATTATTATTATTATTATTATTATTATTTAGTAGTAGTAGTAGTAGTTTAAGTTCCAACTACAGCATTTGTTATACCTTGTCTGGTTCCAATTGCTGCTCATCTAAGAGTCAAGTGTGAAATGCAAGCAAACGTGCAGGTATGGGATGCATGTTTACTTTCAGGCACACTAGAGACACGATACCACACTGCGCCGGGACGCATTGGGCGTCCCTGCTTTTCTGGAGGCATCTTTTTATTACTCTCATTTGTTAAAACCCCAGCCTTTTCAAATTGCTATTAAATGTTCATTAACTACTTTAGTATTATGATGCTTGGTTTTTGGGACATTTTAAAGACCCAAGATCACACAATCTATGGTCTTAAACGTGATCCAGGGAGAGCGAATTGACAGAATTTGCTACACTATGTGTATTATGTCCGAATAATGATTATTAAATCAATGTACATTAATCATGGAAGTGATTTCAAAATCATAGTATATTCTGCATTCCTTAGCTGGAGCTTTAGAATTGTGATTGTCCACATCCTTGTAAATATATTTTAACCAAAAAAAATGTTAATTTAATAAATGTAAATCAAATTTTCCAAATAGGATATTAACAATAACTAATGATCCTTAAATAATCCTTTTTAAGTATTTAGGGGAAAACTAGCTTTCCCACAATTATATGGTGTTTTAGCGCCATCTAGGGAAACGATTTAGCCATTGCCTTACGGATTCAAGACTTAAAATATGACATCACAACGCAACAAAACATTACGCCCACCCCTAAGTGAAGCGAATAATGCTGACTCTCTGGTAAAAACGGCGCGTGTCAAGGTCTAGGATATATTGAAATAACCGGCCCCAGGCTTCGCGCGATCTTAGCCATTAAAAGGACAGAAAACAAACACTAAACACCAACCACTCCCGGCACACAGTGCCCAAAATGCTGGCCATCCCCACCACTCCAGCACCACACAATGGGTACACACAACACATGCTATTTACAACAATTAACATTAACACTACAGATGCCATTATATACAGCGCAATTATACCACAATACATAAGAAATACAGGGAACTATTTACATTATTTACAGGGCTGGCACCGGTCCAACACGCCACGCTGCCCGACGGGTACCCCCAGCGTTACAATACCATACAGCAAGCTAATATTTGGTATTTGTAGTCAACATATTTAATGCAGAAGAAATAGGAAGGGATAAATATCTGGAGAAATGGACTGGTAGCTAATTTTCTTTGGGGGGTGAAAAATCAAACCCGTGATTTTACCACATGCCTATGTGCCTGGAACCTACTGAGAGTGTTCTGAGGGAAAAACCATGAACCACCAACAGGGTGTGGGGCAGCCAGGACCCTTTGATGGGGGATGTGAATGAAGGTTATCCCATAAATGAACCAACAGAAGGGCTACTGTGGCACAAATGGCAGATAATTTTGATGTTGATCATGGGTGTAGGAGGGGTCATAGGGGTTGGGCGCAGTGCAGTGGCCCGAAGCGGGGACCTTGGCGGTCCGATCCTCGGCTGCAGAAGCTAGCTCTAGGGACATGGAATGTCACCTCTCTGGCGGGGAAGGAGCCTGAGCTGGTGCGCGATGTTGTGAGGTTCTGACTAGACAGTCAGGCTCACGTCGACGCACGGATTGGGCTCTGGAACCAGTCTCCTTAAGGGGGGTTGGACCCTCTTCCACTCTGGAGTTGCTTGCGGGGGAGGCGCCAAGCGGGGGTGGGAATACTTATTGCCCCCTGGCTGGGCACCTGTACATTGCGGTTTACTGCGGTGGACGAGAGAGTAGCCTCCCTTTGCCTTCGGGTGGGGGGACGGTTCCTGACTGTTGTTTGCGCTTATGTGCCAAGCGGCAGTTCAGCATACTCACCCTTTTTGGAGTCCTTGGAAGGCGTGTTGGAGAGCATTCCTCCTGGGGACTCTCTTGTTCTGCAGGGGGACTTCAATGCTCATGTGGGCAATGACAGTGAGACCTGGAGGGGCGTGATTGGGAGGAACGGCCCCCCCATACTGAACCTGAGTGATGTTTTGTTATTGGACTTCTGTGCTCGCCACGGATTGTCCATAATGAACACCATGTTCAAGCATAAGGGTGTCCATACATGCACTTGATCACTACCTGGTGGGGGGTTGGCTCCGCTGGTGGGGGAGGAAGCCGGCCAGACCTGGCAGGCCCAAGCATATAGTGAGGGTCTGCTGGGAACATCTGGCGGAATCTCCAGTCAGGAGGAGCTTCAACTCCTACCTCTGGAAAAACTTCTCCCATGTCCCGGGGGAGGTGGGGGACATTGAGTCTGAATGGGCCATGTTCCGCGCCTCCATTGTGGAGGCGGCTGACCGGAGCTGTGGCCGTAAGGTGGTTGGTGCCTGTTGTGGCGGCAATCCCCGAACCCGCTGGTGGACACCAGCGGTGAGGGGTGCCGTCAAGTTGAAGAAGGAGTCCTCTATCGGGCCTTTTTTGAGGCGGCTGACAGGTACCGGCAGGCCAAGCAGGATGCGGTTTCGGCAGTCGCTGAGGCAAATACTCAGGTGTGGGAGGAGTTTGATGAGGCCATAGAAAACGACTTCCAAACAGCTTTGAGGAGATTCTGGTCCACCATTTAGAGGCTCAGGGTGGGAAAGCAGTGCAGCATCAACACTGTTTATGGCGGGGATGGGGCACTGCTGACCTCAACTCGGGACGTTTTGGGCTGGTGGAGGGAATACTTCGAAGACCTCCTCAATCCCACTGACACGCCTTCCAACGAGGAAGTAGAGTCTGGGGACTTGGGGGTGGACTCACCTATCTCTGGGGTGGAGGTTGCTGAGGTGGATGGAGGTTCCCAGGGTGGATGAGATCTGCCCAGAGTTCCTTAAAGCTCTGGATGCTGTGGGTCTGTCCTGGTTGACATGCATCTGCAGCATCGCGTAGACAGCGGGGGCAGTGCCTCTGGACTGGCAGACCGGGGTGGTGGTCCCCCTCTTTAAGAAGGGGGACCAGTTGGTGTGCTCCAATTATAAGGGGATCACACTCCTCAGCAATTTGTCACAATAGCCGACCACACTCCCACTGTCATCAACAAGAGCAACTAAATGAAACAAAAATGCAATTGTAGATAGTCACTCTGTTTACATGTACTCCTAGAGGTCACAAGTATTAAAATCTAGAGGCAAGACAACCCACAGGAGAGGGACAGGGGCCAGAACAGGCTCGGGCGGTGCTGCATGGGAACAGACAAGATGAGCTGGTCCCTGTGGGCCAGGCTCTGGTGATATCCCATGCAGACTGGGAGCAAGATCAGCACAACCTAGCATGCAAGACCATATCGCAAGCTCATTCTGACACAATGACCAACTAGGGAAATAAACTAAGGAAGGAACATAAATACACAAACCAAACTGGGTAACAAAGATGCAGGAGTGAAACATGGAACAATTAACCAATCAGAGAGGCTGCAGGACAATGAGCAATCAGGTCGAACAATCATGAGGCACAGGGAAACAGGTGGGTCAAATAAACTTAATCATGGAACCAAGAAACCAACACGGAAAATAAGAAACAGAATCAAATACTAAAAATATAACAAAGACAAGTAATACATAAGTACAACACAGGCACATAGCAAAACCCAAAACAGAACGCAAACCAAAAACTAGGAACAAGAAAACTAAAATAGAAAATAAACACCGGGGAACAAAATCCAATAATTCAAGATGTTTATTCGTCATGTATAAATAAACAAGGAAGCTGGCCGTGAGCACATGACCAAAGGCTTTACAGCCCACACTCAGCACACAGAGCTACACAGCTGTCTGGGGCATAGGGAACCACACTAGGGAAGACTAGGAAGGAAGGTGGAAGAGATGGAAATGCAGAACGGCCAGCAATGCCTGCTGGCCAAATGGGATAAGGTCAGAGGGCGTGGTTAAGCGGTACAGACCCTGATATATTACAATCTACAGCCAAGACAGCCCACAGGTAATACATTCTACAGACAAGACAACTCGCATGTATTACAATCTATAGGCAAGACAGCCTACGGGTATTACAATCTATAAACAAGACACCCCACGGGTATTACAATTTACAGATAAGATAACCGTATTACAATCTATAGGCAAGACAGGCCACATACTGTATAACACAATCTACAGACTTCAATCCTCTGCAGGAATACAGAGTAGCAGGGTTGCAACTTTGTGCTTTGTATGAATGTAGCAGGAGCTGTGTCACTTAGAGTGATTATTGGCCTCCGACAAAGGCTGTATCTCGTCTCCACTCCTTATGATTTTCATGGACAGCCATGGCTAGATGGACGTCTGCTAGGGAGGATCAGAGATGACATCACTGCTATTTACGGCTGATGCTATGCTTCTGGCCCTATTCAACTGGCACCGCCAGCATGCAACATACATTCTAACAGTTTGATGCTTAGCGTGAAGAGCTGGAGATGAAAATCAGCACCTTCTCTGCTTTCTGGTGAGGGGGAGAGTCTGCCCTTAGTAAAGGAGTTTAAGGACCTTGGGATCGTAATCACAAGTGATGGAAAAATGGAATGTGAGATGGACAGGCAGATATTTTCAATAGTTACAATTTTTTATTCACTCTTTATGCAAATATGTGCACAGTTAGACAGGAATTCTATAGGTTAAGCCATAAGATGGCTTTTTTGTTATTGTATCACGGAGCGACAGCAAATGATAAGATAACAAGGGCATTCCATGAGTTTTCCACTCTCTTGGAATTCTATAACTTTCCAGTGGTTTGCTTTCATATATTTGCACCTTAATTTGTAGTTGTGATCTGTGTCTTGTGATTTAATCCTTCTTACAGGAAAGGCATGCAGAGAAAGGTTTACATTGTGTAGTGGAACTGACTATTTATTGTTCATATGAAAAATAAACTCCTGAAATGTGAATCTCTGAGATACACGCATAACAGTTAAGAATGAAACTTGGGGTCAAAGTGCAAGGATGGCTATTTATCTGACATCCTTTGAGCATTTTTGATGTTAAAGGCTTTGTTCAAGGGCCTAATAATGATAAGACTAATCTGCCAGTCACATGACGTAAACTGATGAGCTTCTGATCAGAGGCAGAGAGGACAGTGTCCCATATCTGCACACCGTCCCATAGTCACACACCATCCCATAGTCACACATTGTCTTATAGCCACACATTGTCCCATAGTCACACTGTCCTATATCCACACACCCTCCTACAGCCACACACCATCCCATAGCCACACACTGTCTTATAGCCACACACTGTCCCCTATCCGCACACCGTCCCATAGCCACACACTGTCCAATCTAAACATTTAAAACATAAAATGCTAATTTGTTATATGTGTTTCAGAAATATATTCCATTGTGTTAACTGAAATTAGGTTTACATTATTAACCAGCTACAATGGTTAATGCCAATAAACACATCACAGAGTTGCCAATTTTGGTCAGTTAGCTCGCATGAGATTTTCAGTTCAAGAGAAGTCTGCACATCCCAACACTTTTGATGTAGCTAATTTTAGGTTTATGATGTCCTTATATTGATTTGCCATATTTCTTGCTTCGGCGTGAGAGTCAGAAAGAGTTTCACGCCAGATGTGTAAGAGCTGGCAACCCTGACATTTTAGATGAGCACATTCCTTCAGCCACACAGTTTAACAATAGTTCTATCATTGATATTTGTGTGTAGGGAAGTGCGATATATCTGTGTGTTATTAAGTAAAACTTACAGTACCAACTAATTGCCCCAGCATTCATACTTTAACACTTTCGTCATGACGTTATCAGCATGCTAGTCACAATACACCAATAAGTTAAAATCCAAGGATCACAGCTTGCCATTTCCAAAATGAATCAAAAGGTGTTGTTTATGTAGTACAAACCGTACAGCAGTCCAACCAGAAAAAACAGACATGAAACCCATATGTTTCATCGTGCTTTTGTAAAAGTTTGTAAGAGCTGACAGGATTTGAAACCTCTGACACCCACTGAGCATACTATGAGACTCAAGCTATGGTACTCTCTGGGTGACTTATCTATCTGTTTTTTCAGTGTATGCTACAACTGCGGTGAGTGATGTCTCGATGAGGGAGACGTTTTATTCGCTCGGCACTTCATGGGTGTCCATGAAGTGACACTCTGGTCATGGGTGACCACAAGCACTGACAGGGCTGGCTTGTGTGGGTCCCCACAGATCTTTCGACCGTGGTGAAAGTGGGTCCATGTTCCTTGACTTTGCTAAAGCTCAGGGGCTGCGGATCGCTGGGTTCTGGTTCCAGCACCCTGAGCTGCATTGTTGGACTTGGTACTATTCCAATACAGGTGGTGTGGGGAAGGAGGTCGATCACATCTTTGTGGGCAGACACTGGAGAATCTTACAGAACTGTTGGGTCTACAGAAATGCCCAGTTTCTGAATGCTGACCACAGAATTGTTGTTGCTGCTCTGAATATTCAGCTTAGGTCTAATAGGCTACCACCTACTAAGAGAATGAGGCAGGAACTGGCCAGACACCAAGATCAGTGTGTTTTTAATGAGTTTGGATGCAGTTTGTGTGAGAAACTTGGGTGCAACTGCTGATTCTAATATGATATGGGACACCTTCCGTGACGAGACCCTGAAGGTAGCTGAGGGTTGCGCTGGTTTGCCAATGTGCCCAAAAGGAGGTAATTCATCTCGCAGCGTACACTGGATATTATCAAGAGGAGTCGCAACGCAAGGCTTTATGGCAACTCCTCTTTGTAACGGGAACTGAGAAGGATGCCTGTGAGGGCCCTGACGGCAGATAAGGAGGCGTTAGAGGGATCTGTGAGCAAGTGACACACTATCTGTGGTCTAGTGACCCATGTCCTGCTGGGAATCAAAGCATTTAGACAATCTGAATTTAGTCTTCTGAGAGGCATAGTTAGGGTGGGTGATGGAACGGTTCTTATGGATGACACTGCAGTTGTGACCCACTGGGCCCGCTACTTTGAGCAGGGTGCTTGAAGCTGATCCTCCAGTTAGGACATTGGACCAGTGGTGGAGGAAGTACTGAAGCTTAGTACTTAAGTAGAAGTAAAAATATCCTGCAAAATATGTACTCAAGTAAAAGTAGAACTACTACATCAATAATCTTACTTAAGTGAAAGTACTAAGTACTTACTTTAAAATTTACTTTAAAGTATTTTTTAAGTAAAAGTACTCACACAATGGTTTGTCTCAATGACTGGGGTGTGCTAATTTGTAAAAGAGGAGTAAATATACTGACTTATGCCTCTACTGACATCATTGCTTATAATAATTACGAGCAACTTTGTAGTATATGTGTGTTGGAAAGTTTGGTGTGCTTATTGTGTGTGGGACTTGAACCCTAGTCCTTGGACTGTGAAGCAGTAATGCTAGCCACTGTGCTATCTGGCCACACCAAACCCTGCTTAGCTTTACACAGACTAACCAGTCCAAACTGCAGGTTATTAAGGGTTGTTTGGTATCTTTTGGTGAGGTATTGCTCTGGGAAGATCCTGGTTCTTTATTGTAAGGCCTCATTAAGTGTTATTTGGTATCTTTTGGAAAAAGCAGGGGGGATGGCCTGACAAATCTGGCCAGGTTGTCTGGGACTACCTTATTGCAGGTTCCACACACAGGAGACTATGGGAGACTTGAACCCTGGTCCTTGGGCTGTGAGATAGCAGTGCTAACCACTGTGCCATCTGGCCACCTCTCCCCTCCTGCGAGCCCCTGTAGGAGATTGATGTAGTTGCTTTCTTTAGGCTGTAGTGCTTCAAACTGTAAGCAATCATGGTACCTGCAGTTTGGCCTGAGTAGTCTGTGTAAAACTAAGCAGTGTTTGACCTGGCCAGTGTTTGGATGGGAGCCTAGTTGGGTTATTGCTCTAAGGCCTCAATAAGGGTTGTTTGGTATTTTTTGGAAAAAATAGGGTAAATGTCCTGACTAAAATCTGGCCATGTGTTTTCTCAGGCTATGGGTGAGGGTGTCTGGGACTATCTGACTGTGCAGGATCCACACACAGGGAGCTATGGGGGGGGGGGAGATTTGAACCCTGGTCCTTGGGCTGTGAGACAGCAGTGCTAACCACTATGCTACCTGGCCACCCCTGTTGTACTGCCCCCTGTAGGTAACTGATGTAGTTGCATCCTTTATGCTCTAGCTCACATTCTCAGTGATCAGTGCCTCAAGTTGTCAGCAACTGTGGTACCTGCAGTTTGGACTGGATAGTCTGTGAGAAGCTAAGCAGTGTTTGGTGAGGCCAGTGCTTGGATGGGAGCCCAGTTGGGTTGTTGGTCTGTGATGATGCTGGTACATTATGGGTTGTTTGGTATTTTTTGGAAAAAGTAGGGGTGGTAGTGTGCAGACTACCTGACTGCAGGTTACACACATAGGGAGCTGGGATTTGAACTCTGGTATTTGGGCTGTGAGGCAGCAGTGCTAACCACTGTGCTATCCAGGCACCCCCTCCTACTATCCTCTGTAGTTAACAGATGTATTTGCATTCTTAAGGCTCCAGCTCACATCCAAGGTGATCAGTGTCTCAAGTTGTCAGCAACCATGGTACCTGCAGTTTGAACCTGACAATCTGTGTGAAGCTAGGCAATATTTAGTTTGGCCAATGCTTGGATGGGAGCCCAGTTGGGTTGTTGGTCTGTGATGATCCTGGTACATTATGGGTTGTTTGGTATTTTTTTGAAAAGGTAGGGGTGGCAGTGTGCAGACTACCTGACTGTGCAGGTTGCACACATGGGAAGCTGGGATTTGAACCCTGGTCTTTGCTGAAGCTGAAGATCGCTATTCACGTTCTAAATACTCTACGTTTGAATCGGCGACCACGTGACTACAGGCACGCAGGCTTAGCCCACTGAACCAGGAACACCGGTATGAGATTCGCTGCTGAAAATTGCAAGCTTTAGCGGCAGAGACTTATTCGTGTGCTATATTGTAGCTGATCAGTGTAAACACTACCCAGACATGTGCTCTTGTTTATTTCGGTCACAATGGGCGTATTCACATATTTCTTTACC
>JAODLC010000043.1:10263970-10294170 GCA_026781145.1 Hippopotamyrus pictus | reverse complement strand
AAGTAAAGTACAGATACGTAAAAATGTACTTAAGTACAGTAACAAAGTACAAATACTTTGTTACATTCCACCACTGCATTGGACATCTCTGGGTCCACAGTTCTTGACGCTGATCCTCTGATTAGCTGTGAACCACCCAGTCTCACTGAGATTGCACAGGTGGTGAAACAGTTGGGGGCTGGGAGGGCCACAGGGATCTGTGGTATCTCGGGTGAACTTCTTCAGGCTGGTCCTCCTGGCATTGCAAACAATGCTTGCTTCCATTTGGGAGATGGGAGTCATCCCAACTGACTGGAAAATGAGACTCGTTGTCCCTACCTGGAATGGGAAGTGTGGTCACCTGGATTGCAGCAACTACAGGGAGATAACGATGCTCTCAGTGCCGGGTGAGGTACTTGTGAGGGTCTGTGATCATTTGCTTGCCTAACAGCGACTGGAGCAGTCTGGTTTTATGCCTAAGAAGTCTACCATCAACCACATCCTGGCACTAAGGGTTTCCATCAAGCACAAACCTTTGAAGGGGTGTGTTCTTGCTTGTTCTGTGTGTGTATGGATTGGGTGTTGGGCGGGGTTGAGGGGTCCAGCAGCTATGGGGCATCTGTCAGTGCAGAATGATTTACTGATCTTGACTTTGCCGATGATGCTGTGATCTTCACAGAGTCAATGGAGGCTCTGATCGGGGCACTTGTGAGATTGAACAAGGAGTCTGAGTTTTGGCTTACGAGTGTCCTGGATCAAAACCAAGATCCGGGCCTTGGGTACAGCCATCAGCAGTGTGTCTGTCTGCAAAGAGTGAATGGAAAGTGGTGTGTGGCACTCCCAATATCTTTGTAAGAGGATGAAGGTCCAAGTCTTTAGAGTCCTGGTGCTCCCTGTTTTGCTCTATGGCTGCAAGTCATGGATGCTATTCAGTGACCTGAGATGAAGTCTGGACTTGGTACTGTCTCTCTTCAAATAATCCTTGGGTACCGCTGGGAGCATCAGCACTACGGCCAAGGTGCACGATTCCCTGAAGGTAATCCAGCTCACAGGATCCTCATTGCTGAGGACCTCAGCTGCTGGACCACACCAAACAGATATCCATGTGACACCTGGCTGTGGCAGATGGATGGCCATTTCTGGAGAGTGGGACTGGACCACGTGTCAGCCAAGGGGGTCGTCAGCCGGGATCCTGAGGTGTTCCGTTGTGTGATGGGTACGGCAATGGGCAGTACTGCTGCATGTTCCCCAAAGTGACCTGATGCGTCCACCCTGCTTCACATCGTTGGGCTTCACTATGAAGAGCAAAGCTCAGAAATCTTGGTATTATCTGGCTAATCATTACCTTTCCCTGTTGTCATTTGATCAAGACAAACAGCAATGTGTTTGTAAAATGTAATGCAAGGCTATATAGAGACGTAGTAGAATAGAAAGTACAAATATTTCCTGTAAAATGTAATGTAAAAGTCAGATGTGTCCATGGCTAAATCTACTTAAGTACAGGTATGTGAAAAATGTACTATAAGTAATCGTTACTTTGCACTACTGGGCACAATACATTATAGCCAGGTTTATTATACATTACGAATGGTTTACGAAGCCCTCATTTATAATGCACTAAAGATGCCTTCATAATGCAGTACAAAGCAACTTTAATTATTATACTGACCATTATACTGCATTATGAAGGCATCTATAGTGCATGATAATTAAAAGCTTTATTGGAGTTTATGACGTTTTATAATCAACACAGTGGATTCATTAACTGAAGATGTTGTAATACTTTATTAATTTTTATAACTATTATAATGCACTATGAAGCAATATATAGTGCATTATAGATGAGAGCTTCAAGTGAAGTGTTACCAAAAAAAAAACTACACGGAGATGAAGAATTGTGACACTTTTCCTATAAATTGTGCATATATGATTGCTGATGTTACTGTTTTTTCATTAGGTCTCCAGCAGGTGTCAGTATAGGTTTGTCAGAGCAATTGGAGGGAAATGGATGCGCTGCTCTGGAAAGACGTGTCCCTGATGTTTGGGCCAAAGCAGGAGCCTCTGCTGGGGTGCCACTACGTACACTACATGAGGAGCTGTATCCATAACCAGAGGTCTGGGTCAACATGTCTGACATTAACTGAAATAAACCCAGCATGTTTATCTGAGCCTTGTTTGGTTCATTACAACTGAGAAAAAGGAATGCAAATAGCTTCTAGTGTTTCTCTGGTGCTGAGAACACAGACGCGCCGGTTCGTTTATCACTGTAAACTGGGGGAATAAGGAAGCACTGCAGTGCTTGGGTCAGGCCATTTGGAAGGAAGTGGCTGTAGCAGATGTGCAGTGAGCCTCTTCAAGCCCCCGTCCCCGCAGCATGGTTCACATATGAAGCGTGGGACTGAAATGCCACTGAGTGCACAGGGTGAAATTAGGTTTCTGTGGCGCTCTACAGGTCAGGTATGGGGGTGGAATGGCGAACCGGCTAAGCTCTCCGCCGCTGAAGACCTCGCCGTTAAAGAACGACGGGTACTGCTATTAAAATACGCTGGCATAGAGTGTCTGAGGCTGCAGCTCGACCTCGAGCCTAAAACTCCACAGGTTCGGTGATGTCTGTCAGCCAGGAGAGGTGGGAGAATCCCGGGGACTCCCGGCGGTGCCACGTTACGCCTCGATGGTACTGGAGGCCGAAATCCTCCTGGCAAGAGGCACAGCTACCACATAGTATCTCGCGTGCCGCTCCGCTGAGTCCCGAGGACCAGCCTCCTTCCACGGCAGCAGAGGCTCAGCGATTGGCCCCGAATCTGCCGCTAAGTGTTTCTGTTCCTCCCTACAGGTAAAAGCACCCAGTGCCAAGAGTAGAGCTCTAATGCCTGTGAGCTGTTTCCCGGCAGAGGGGTAGCTGGAGACAGCACCGGGGTGACAGATGGTGCAGGCAGATGGAGTAGGAGCTAGCATATTTCTGCAGGTAAAGTGGCAATACGGACACCCTGGGAAGGAAAAAAAAAAACAGGGTGCCCCTGTTGGTCTTTTCCAGTCCAGCTCCTTCAGCACCTGTAGTCATTGGCATTTTGGCAGATCGACAGGCCCGAGTGAGAAAGGCGGAGGGTGCTAAGGCGAGGAAGGAAGCCTGCGGTTACTCATTAGTCTGTGGGCAGCTGCGGTAATAAGCTCAGTCAAGGTAGTCGCAGGGCTGCTGCTTAAAAAAGACCATGTCTGTAGTGGCTCACCTTAGCAACTAAGTTTCCAGTGCTAATGCTAATGCTTTTAGCTTTTACGGTCAGGCTCTCCTGGGCTGCAGCTCTCGTGCAGGTGCAGGCTTCGCTATGACAAAGCCTCCTTGTCCCTGCCATTATTTACCGTCAACCCCTCCTCTCACCTCCATCCCTGTAATTCTTAGGCTATATATGGACAGTAAGCACCCAAAAGATGACTGTGTCTGAGAGGTTAAGGGACATGAGGCAGAACATAAAGATTATGGTGAAGGTGCCTCAGATGCACTTGCCCCCACAGCATCACCACCATCTTAAGTATCCAGACAGAGACGCAGCTCGAGTGACCGTGAAGCAGGGAATAGGGTTCTTAAGGGACCGGAGATAAAGGTCCTGAACAGCTGTGTGGTGTGGCGAAATTTATCAGGGAGCACCGGACAATGACATGGGCTGCTGCAGTGCCAGCACAGTGCACACAGACAGGGGTGCACACAGACAGGGGTGCACACAGACAGGGGTGCACACAGACAAGGGTGCACACAGCTCCCCACGATACAGAGTGCGAAGGCAAGTATTTTAATGATTTCCATGAAGAGGTCATGAAAGTCAGTAATCCAACAATTCACATTTAAAACAGCTTATAAATGTGGGATTTGCATTTTGAACAATTATACTGAAAATGTATTTTTAAGGACTGGCTCATATTTCACCCTTTATCTGTTTACAGTATCACTGTGTCAGGGCTGGCGCCTATCTGTCCCTGCCCTTCACGTCTCTTCCTTACTTGGCCAGCAGGTGTTGCTGGCCATCCCGTTCCCTCCTCTGTTTTAGTTCTTAGTCCCTAGTGTGTTTCCCCAGTTCTCCAGACCGCCTCTTATCACAATGGGCTGAGTGTGCGGCCCTCTAGTCATGTGTTTGAGGCTGGCTAGAGGCCTGCCTCATCTGTTATTTAAATATTATCCATTTTTCCTGTGTTTTGCTGTTGTGTATCTTTGTCTTTGCTTTTTGTCCTCGCTTTTGATTTACCCTGCTATGCCTGGTTTTCTATTTGTGTAGCCTTAGGTTCCCCCGTTTCCTGTTCTTTGCTAATTGTAAGTTGTTTCACCTGTTGCTTGTTGTTTCGTGCCTCTGATTGGTTGACTGATTAATGAGTTTACCTGTCTCTCGTTTGCCCTGATTGCCTTATGTGTATTTAAGTGCCTTTG
The DNA here is from genome assembly GCA_026781145.1 of Hippopotamyrus pictus. Lineage (NCBI taxonomy): Eukaryota > Metazoa > Chordata > Actinopteri > Osteoglossiformes > Mormyridae > Hippopotamyrus > Hippopotamyrus pictus. The sequence continues at coordinate 10,289,777 of JAODLC010000043.1, read as the reverse complement.
TCTGTTCTGTTCTCTGTTTATGTTCATGCCCCTGCTGCTGTGTCCTGCTCGCTGTGTCGCTCTTTTCCTTTGTGCTATTTTATGGTATCTTTACTTGGTTCTTATTTTTCCCTGTTAGTTTTTGTCTCCTCCTGGTGTCTTTAATTTGTGGTGCCTTTCCCCAGTGCGTTCTGTTTTATTCAATAAACCTTTGTTTGTCTTGGAACCGCAAGCGGATCATCACCTTTTTCCCGCTGCGCCGTGCCCAGAGTCTGTGACACACTGGTGATTCAGTAAATGTGTGGAAATATAAAAGCATCCAAAAATATATGATTAGCACATTCATCATGTGCTTAGTAGCTTTCTTATAGAAAGCAGATCAAGTAATTTACATCCATCCACCCACCCGTGTTTGAGCTGCTTATCCAGTGCTGGACTGGGGGGGCTGGAGCCCAGGCAGGAGACACCCTGGACTTCATATCACTTCATAATTTAAATATTATATAATAATAAATACTTCAAATCAATTTATGGTAGTTTATTGTGGCAACCTAGCTTAAGTATTTTATCAAAGGTCCAACAGAATTTCCCTTCCTATCTCAGCTATTACATCTTTGGTCACTGGACAGCCAGTGAACTTACACGCTCCATCACAGACAGGAGACCCCGAGGGGGCATACATGTCTGCCTGTGCACACCCACCCACAGCCTTCTGAGCCACACTCTCTCCTTTCTGCCCCTGGGGGGGCCTCGTGAAGCCCGGGCTGTTTCTTTTCCCCTGGAGCTTTGAGGGAGCGGGAACCACACTAGGAAGAAAAGACTCTGACTCGCTCAGGTGTCAAGATGTATTCAGATGTACAGTATGTGCAGTGTATTTATAGTACGCCTTCTCCGTCTCCACTGAGCCTTTCAGCAGCTTTGTGTGGATTTCAGCCGGCTGCAGACAGCTCGTCAACCTGGAGGAGAGACACGCCATGGTAACCACGCTAGGAACCGTGGAACAGTTAAGGTGGGATGACAGAAGGACAGAGAGGGACGTGGGAGGCCTTCTGACGGGCAGAGACTGCGTCTCCTCCGTGTGTAAACAGCGCAGAGGGGGAGGGCCTGCACAGTCTCAGGGATTTGCCCCGGGGGCCCGTCTGTCGGCTTATTGTCGATGTTTTATTAATGGGGCGCTGAGCTCTAGCTCACAAGTAATAGGCCAATATGCGTGAGGGGGGACGGGCTTCGGAGTCTGCTCCCCCAAGAGACGTGCCTTCTGACATACCCTCAATGGAGTATTAACCTACAGCCAGGAGGAGGTGACTGGCTGCGTGTATGTGTGTGTGTGTGTGTGTCTGCGTGCAGGCATCTATATATTATATTGTGGGGACCAATTGTCTGTGTAAAACGTGATTAAAAACCTGTTTTTTTTTCTTGTGGGGACATATTTTCGGTCCCCACAAGAGAAAATTCAATTTTATAAAAATCTGTGAATGCAATCAAAAAATATAAAACACCTCATTGAGTTTGGTTACTTGTGGTTAAGGTTGGGTAGGGGTTAGGGTTGTCATGTTGCGATTATGGTTTTCCCCATAGAAATGAATGGAGAGTCCCCTCAAATATGTGAATACAAACCTCTGTCTGTGTGCGTGTGCGTGTGCGTGTGTGTGTGTGTCTGTCTGTCTGTCTGTCTGTCTGTCTGTCTATCTAGGGTGGTGAGGGCAGATTGAACAAAAGTAGAGGGAACATCCCTATAAACCTAGGACTTTTTTTTCTGTTTGCCTATTTAAGGAAATGAAAGGTTTTAGTATGGTGGGAGGTGGGGAATCATAAACCACACTGAGGTGATGGTCGACTGAGGGAATCACCACAAAGACGGAAACGCAACCAATAAAGTTAACATAAACACTCCTGTCGTGGTAGAAAGTACAAGGCCATTCCCCTGACTGAATACGCGACCTGCATGATTTTCGCCACATAAAGGAGATATTATACAGCAGAGAATGCTTAAACGCATAAACGCATAAAAACTTCTGATCTCTCAGTTACTTTGGCTTCCCAGTGTGAGATTCTCCCACAAGACCCCCAGGGCCAAAATACGTTTTATATATATAAAAAAAAAATCTTCTAAATCTTTGACGTGGGGGCAGCATGGTGGCTCTGGACTCACACCTCCAGGGGTGGGGGCCGAAATCGCACCCCCCGCTCCGCTTGTGTGGAGCCTCAGTGCCACCCCATCTCTGATGAGTGCTGAAGGGTGATTCAGCGTAACGAGTGATTCAGTGCAACCTGAGTTTTCATTTCACCTCCCGGTATGGAAATGAGTCCAGTCCAGGGGGAAAAGCGGCCATAAAGAACTCAGCTGCAGGCTGAAGGCATCCTGTGTCTTGGCAAGTGCTACACAGCCACTCGACGGAAGATCACTCAATAAAGCAATCTGAAGATCAAAGGCAAATTGAACTCTGCCTCTGTCTCTTAGAAGATGAATTGACACAATGTCCATAATTAATATGCGCCGAGAAGAAAAGAGGAACATGCCTGACATCTGAGTTCCAGTGCAAGCACACTCGCACGCAGCACATCCCTGCACCTTTTGAATCGCGACCGCTTTATAAACTTCCTTCAGCACTGTGTGATTGATGTCACATCCCCCTGCGCCTATCAGGGGATGTGGTCGCTATGGCCAGAATCCAGCTCCCAGGTCAGCATAGAGATGTGGTAAGCTACAGACGGTTTGAGCTGGAGAGGAGGTGCCATCCTAACAGGTGAATTAGTTGATGCTGTGATGTTTTTGTATTGGACCAGTGCATGTTTATTTGAAGAATGCCAGTCAGTGCTGGCGTCCTGGGCACCTCATCTCCCAGTTAGAGTGCTGATGTTTCCCTCTCTTTGGTGGCCAGCAGGCTGTACTTAATCCATTTTAAGGACCTCTTATTTCAGCGCCGTCGTTTGGATGGGCTGCCTCAGCCTGTAGTTTGAAGGTCCTTTTTTTGGCTTACGTCTACTTTTTTCTGGCTGCTAGGTTCTCCTGTTCTGCCTCTTAATCAACAGACAGCGTGCTGTTCAATTGGTTCTGGTGAAGCCCGTTATCTCTGCCCTGGGATTTGCCTGCTCACCTGCACGGCTGGATGCTTCAGGCAGCCGACTCTCTGCCTAAACCCCCCCCGAGCCCCCCCCCCCCCCCGGAGCCCCTCCAGTGCCTGGCTGACCCCATGCCCAGAACTGACGACTCCGTTGCCATGTCCGGAAAATTCTACCCTTATCTCCAGCTTCTGGTGTAAACTGGAAAATAAGTGTACACCTACAACACCAGGAGGGAGAATCGTTATATTTTGCTCCCAGTCGGCTGAGAATGCCGGCCTTCCTTATTCCATTTAATTTAATTTATCGCACATAATTACAGTGCACTCTATGGTCTTGTGTTTTAATCTCCATGATAACATTAGTGTTACATTTCAGATTAACGGAGGGCATATGAGGCAAGGCCAAAATGATGGCAATCAGCGTATATTTATTTTCATTTTTTAGTGGTCTGCTTGTCTGCTTCCTCCATTGGTGTAGAACCAAGATATAACACAGTCATTTTTTTCAGTACCTCTTTGAGCTGAGATCCAATAAATTGAAGATAATTGCATAGAATGTATCGCTTGCATATCCCAAGTTATGCTGGCTTCAGACAGAAGTGCTAAGTGTTTATAACTGAACAGTTAAATTGAGGATGGCCCAGTTCAGGGAACACTGATCATCGTCACACTCCCCACCGGAACTGCATTTGACAGCACAATAATGACAAACAGGGAAATAAACATATATAATGTACCTTAATTTCCGTCAGAGAAGGGCATATGGCCATGCCATTGCTTGTTGTGAATTATGGGCGCTTGAGCAGAATTGTTTTCATTTAAATTTTTATGGATCATAAAGATTTATTATTCATGGTGATAAACATACCAACGTCTGGCCCTCTATTAGGCAAAATACATTATTTATTTGCTTAGCAAACATTGCAAGCAAGGAGATTTCAAGAGTTTTGCATAGCCCCGGTTTATATATCTCCAATTTTGCAATAATTCAGGGAAAAGGTGCATATTACTCAAGCGCACATAGTGAAGAGCTCATTCAAGGTTCCTCGTTCAGAAGGACACAGAGATGATCGTCATGAAGGGGGACCTCCCTGTCCATGTGGCTTTTTAACAAAGGTGAATGCTTTATGGATTATGCGGATGAGCAACACTGACACTCTTACAATGATATCTGAGACACATTTTAGTTGGGTGCCACGCTAGTACCACAAACTAATTCTTTCTATTTGAAATTCAGTTCCTGAACTGTGTTTCTATCACGCTGAGTTACTGAAGTATAATGGTGGATAGAAGTTTCACTATTCCATTAAAGTGGGTTTATGCTGAATCTAAATGCTAGACTCTCCAGTGTGGAGTAAATAAATGGCCTCTTTAGAAAAATAAGCATAATAAACGACCCAGTGAATTGCTGTGGATAAGCTGAGCTTTGAAATGTAACTCAAATTAAGGGACATACAGACTGTGATGATGTCATGGCAGCAGCCCGCACTCTGGGGTCTCCCTGGGATCTCGCCAGGGTCTCACTGGGTGCCGCCCTCTGCTGCCAGTCAGCGCCTGATTGCTCTCCTTCATCCTCCGGCAGGAACGGCAGAGAGCAGGAGGCCCATGTCGCCGGCGTGAAACCTCCTGTAGCTCCATGTCACCCACCCATATTGTCGCCATTTGCTTGGATAGAGGTATTATTATCGCTAACCTTTTGCCCCCTGCTTCCCATTTTCCCAGTGAGATCTTAAGCCCAGCTGCCTGCGGTTCATTTTAATCCAGAACCATGTCTTCACAGGCCTTACTGCCGCCATCTAATCTCCCCCAGGCTGGGTCAGGAGTGGGCAGATCTGAAGACAGGCTTGTGGTGATCTGGAGAGCATCCATGATGCTGCACCATCACTTCAGCAAAGAGAGAGGAGAGCAGCATAATCCAATTATTAAAGATAATAGTCTTTCAGGGAACATTAAGACAAATGCCTGAATATCTTTCAAATGGCCTTTCCCTGCAATGGCTGCTGTCCCAGGTAGCCTTGCGCTGGTGGTGAGCTTGGCCCCCAGAACAAGGCCCAGGGGATACTGTATTTCACACCCTGTCAGGAAGGAGACAGACTGAGCACCTTCTTGTCTGTGTTTGCAATGGATTTCCACCAGCCTGCAGAACAGACCTCGTCTTAGCCACAGACATTAACTTTGGGATCTAGATTACATCTCATGCTACCTTTTCCCTGAGAGACTGGTGAAGGTGAGTGGAACAAGCGTCTAAGATAAGCCGCGTCTAGACATGAGACAAAAGCTAGCAGCCTTGACAGGCCTCAGGATGGCCCGGCGACTGCAGAGCTGCCTGTCACCTGGCTGACTTTGTGTTTCCGCGGCAGGATGTCACTCTGTCCTCTTACTGCTTTGCAAGGCGATGCTCCATCCTGCAAGAGGGTGTTTCCAGCTTTATTTCACACGACAAGCAGCCTTCACCTTCCATAACCGCAAAGATGTCCATGTGGTCCAAGCAGTCCTTCCAGATAGATATACAGAACATGCATCGATCCAGTCGTCTTCCAAACGCTTATCTGGTATGGGTTTGCAGGAATCTGAAGGTGAAAATGCAGGCACTGGGAAACTTCCTTGGAGGATGTTTTTAAAAATCGCAGGGATTTCTCTCTCTTTACAGTAAGTACTATATTAGTATCAAGCGGTTAGTTTCCTATTTTTAACTTTATAATTGCAGTGTTTAAGATTCATGCATGGTGAGACTCCTGGACTTATATTTTAATACCAATTGGTAACTTTTCTGTAAGAAGTTACTTATCGCAGCTCCCTGCCCACTCATGCACAGGCTCTGAAGGGTAAGTACTTTACTGTAACATCTAGCATCAGTTTAGCTCCCTGAACCTCAAGCTGAAGGTCCAGCTCCTCTATGCAATTTTAATCAGTCATTAATATTACCCATACTGCTGAGAGAAGCCCACACTGAACTGGAACAGAAACTGGGAGGTCGGCTGTTGGGTCAGCACTGGATTTCACAAATGATAGACCTACTATAATCCTGAAAAAAGGCTTATATTATGTCACTTCAAAATTCCAGTTTCATGAATGCGAAACACTCAAAGTTAAGTCAAAATGTGCATTCCATGGTCCTGAAGGAAATAGTGAGTTTTCAGGGTCTGGATAGCCAGAGGGGTCTGGGGACTGGCCTGTTCCTGAAATGTTTTTAAGGACTGTTATGGAGGAGAAAATATTTCTCATTCATCTAGATCCAGCCCTGACAACAAGATAAGTGTTTGCACAGCCTCTGTTTATACACAGGTTAGTGAGATATGATGGGTCTCCCATGGCAACTGTTCAGCTGATAACCCATTATCAGACCTCAATCTATTACATTTCACAGTACTGAATCGACCCAAAGAGTGTTCCTTACTGAAATGCCTGTGCCCACTAAAATCACAGCACAGCAATGTACTGGCCTCACAGGGCTGTAGATCCGAGTAAAACCAAGGATAAAAATGCTGGAACATTCAAGATCACTGAATTCTTCTTTGATCAAGAAAATGTGTCATCATAAAGCGTCATCATATCATCATAGCAAAATGGCAAAAGAGGTGAAACCCAAAATATGGAAATGGAGGACCTGGCCCCCTAAATCTCGTTTCTAGTTTTGCTTCTCTTCATTCTTTACTGAACGACACCTACCCATTTCATCAATGTATAGTCTGACAGTGCTAACTGCAACAGATGGGCTGGCCAGCTGTGTAAGCATAGTTATGAAAGACATATTGTAATGCTAATATCTGCTATAGGTGAGTTGTTAAAACGGTGGTCCAAACTGCTCTGGAGCTTCTGTTCAATAGTGTTTGGGTGGAAGCCCTTTGGAGACCTACAGCAGTAAGACGACGTACAAACAATTGCTAGTGTTGAAAACCTTAATTAAGTTGCCAACAGGTTTGTCCTCCCTACTGAGTACAATGATTATTATTCTTCAGATGTCCCAGATACCTTGAAATGTGTATCATAGGTGTCATGTCCTGCCCACCATGTCTGCCTGATCCTCCTGTTTCCTCCCTTGGCACCTGTTACACGTTTGTCTTACGTCTCGCTCCTGCTCCGGGTTAATCACTCCCAGCGGCCTCCAGTTTCCTCCCTTGTTAGTCCTGTATTTAAGTGCCTCCCAGCCCAGTGTTCCCCAGGTCTGTCACTAATGTTGTTACTCTGCGTCTGCATCCCCTGCTTTCCTCATCCCACCCCGTTTTGGACTTGTCACGGTCCTTTTCAGTTTTTGTTGTAATCCTTTCATAAAACCCCTTTTATTTGGAACTTTGCCTGCTCCCGCTTCCTCCAAGCCTGCTGCTACAACAACAGGCAATTGCTCTTTGATGTAAAAATGTACAGTGATGATCAAACATTGATATGGCAGAAAACATGTTTGCTCTTCTGAAGAACAGGAGCAAAAAATTCAAGCTATATAATCGAAAGGAATATGGATGATAATCCTTTGAAATCCTGGTTATTCAGTTAATATAGCTGTTCATAAGCCCATCCATGCATGCATGCATCCATCCATGCATTATCTGCAGCTAATCTGGGGCTGGACTGTGGGGGCAACAGGGATGCCTAGACCTCCCTCTCCCCAGCCACCTCCTTCAGCTACTCTGGAGGAGTACCAAGGTCGTTTTAAACCAGCCAGGGGATGTAATCCCTCCAGCAAGATCTGAGTCTGCCCCCGGTGTCTCCTCCTGGCTGGGCATGCCCATGACACCTCCTCAGGGAGGCTTCGAGGAGGCATCTGACATAGATGCCTGTACCACCTCAGCTGGCTCCTTTTGACGCAGAGGAGCAGCGGCTCTATTCTGAGCTCCTCCCGAACGCCCGAGCTCCTCATCCCACCTCTAAGGCTGAGCCCAGACACCCTGTAAAGGAAACTCATTTTTGCCAATTGCATCCGTGTTCTCATTTTTTCAGTCGCTACCCCAAGATCATGACCATAAGTGAGGGTAGGAACTTAGATTGACTGGGAAATTGAGAGCTCTGCCTTCTGACCCAGTTTGCTCTTTACCACAGCAGAATGGTACAGTATCCAGACAACAGCATTACCAGGAAGCTGTTAAATCTACATCCAGCATAGACATCAACGACTGGGTTTAGGGTCCCAGAGGCTAAGGAGCCCCATACGCAGCAGGCTGCGATCCAGTGTATATTTTGGCACCTTTCTGTCTTAGCCAGCATTAACTCTATCAGTAATATTGCTTATTATATTGTATTGTTCATTGTATTATATTGTATTGTTGTTGTTTTTATGCTGTTGTGCTTGAGAGACACCATCGACCGGAACCAAATTCCTTGTACAGTATGTGTTCGCTCACATACTTGGCCAATAAATGCGATTCTGATATGTGCTACAGTAGCTCTCCTGTGGGACTGGACCAGACAGGCTAGCTTTCACTCCTCACAAGCTTCAAAGAGCTTTGGTCACCCATGACCCCATCGCTGCTTCACCAGTTGGCCTTCCTTAGATCACTTTTGGTAGGTACTGACCATATGCATACTGGGAACACCCCAGAAGACCTGCCGTTTCAGAGATGCTCTGACCCAGTCGTCTAGCCATCACATTTTAGCTCCTGTCAAAGTCACTCAGATCCTTACGCTTGCCCATTGTTCCTGCTTCTTTTACATCAACTTCAAGGACTGACTGTTCCCTTGCCTAATATGTAATGGAACCCTTGACAGGTGCCAGTGTAATGAGACAATCAGTTATTCACTTCACCTATTAGTGATTTTAATGTTATGGCTGACCAGTGCACATCTAAACACAGTTTAAAAATTTTAATGAGCTGATTTGTCGTGTTTCAGCAGTTGTCAATGTTATTCCCATTTCTTATTTCCATGAAATGTCATTTTAATGGTCTCTGTGTTTAACGCCCTTTCTAAACAACACAAATTTGCATGCAAACAGACAAGAATTTTTTTTATTTGATTCTGGGGAAACAAAGACTCATTTAATAGGGGAGCTCTGGGACAGACTTGTAGCATCCAAGATGAAATAATGGAACAAAATAAATTAACAGGAAGGAGGGAAAGACAGGGAGTTCAGCATCTCATACAAAAATCTAAAATAACATTCCTGAAACATACTTAAAGGCACTAGAAAACACTTTATATTTACTTAGATTTACTTGTATTTCACAGACGCTTTTGTCCAAAGTGACATACAAATGAGCCGGATAGTACATTACAATCATGCAGCTGTCATGCTGTCATAAAAGTGTGGCTATGCCAAGCTTCCAAAGAACACCCACTTACACCTGTAATCAGTACTGGAGCAAGAGCTGCACAAGCTGTACATGTACCTGTATAGCATTGTTCTGTTACATTTTTAATTAAGAATCATTATGTGCTGGTTATCTGGCTTTTAACCTATCCCTACAATTTTAAGCAATATCCATGAGCAGTTAGAGACAGTTGGATGAACCTCCTCCGGAATTTAACAGAACTGCTGCTGAGCGAAAGAGAACGGTCCATTATGTGGGTGTTTGTGGGAACTTCAATGGCCTTCATTCTGCCGCATCCAAGCAAGACAATTAAATGGAGCGTTCACCCTTTCAGCGAGCTTGGCAGAAATAGGCTCAGTTTTGCGTCGGTGGGATCGCATGGGACCACACCGAGAAAGCCAGAAAGGAACACATGCTCACATTTGCCTCAGAATACACTCTCACCAAGAGGTCATTAATTAACACATTATGTGAGGACGGTTCTCAGTGCCTAATGCTATTGAAGTGTTTTCCGCCGATACGCTGCGAGAGGCGTCCCAGATGGAAGACGGCAAACTTCGCAGCTCCTCTGTGACTCCGGCATTCTGTAAATGTCAGGGATGACAGCATTAGTCTCTGGTCAGCCCCGAAGCAGATATCAAGACCTAAATACTAAATCAATAGCCATCATGAGGCCAGGGGATTTACAGCTTCATTGATCTCCCAATAACTTCTCTGTGGTTTTCATTCTAAGTGAGGCTGGGTGCGAAGAGTCTTGCATTCAGGACAGCACCTCAGACAGAGGGACTCACCTATTCGCACTGAGCTTATAAATTAACTGCATTCCCAAGTCATTTGATTTACAGGTAATATAAAGATCTAATATCTGTGGTCTGAGTGGCAGAAATGAAAATTCATATTTTAAATGTCTCTGTTATATGCGTAATCATACACTTACCAACTTTTACAGCTGCAGATGAAAGCATTAAATGGGTAATGCAGCCTCACAGGCCTGCAAAATCCTTTAAGAATATTTTGGCTTAAGCTACTTAATGTCCCACCAACATGCAGAGTTTCTGATGGATCTTATTAATTCAAATAAAGATTCAAATATGCGGGGATAATATCTTGTCATGTCCTGCCCGCCATATCCACCTGACCCTTCTGTCTCCTCTCTCGTGTGAGCCTAACCACCCATGCCTGTTACTCGATTGTCTTACCTCGCATTCCTGCCCTTGAGTTAATCACTCCCAGCTGCCTCTCGTTAGCTTCCTCATTAGTTCAGTATATAAATGCTTGATTGATGTCAAACCTTCCTGTTGCCTGTGCCCTTCCTATTTTTCAGTCCTCCCATTTCTGATGCCTTGTGATCCTGTTTGTTTACCATTCTTGTTCATTTAATTCAATAGAATCCTTTTCTGTTTTAGCAACACGCCTGCCCACGAGTATTACGGCATAACATATCTGGTCATGAAGTCTATTTTGTTGCACACTGTTGGGTCTGGGAATCACTATAAAATGAGAAGGACAATTAAAAATTAACAAACATCTGCACTATATCTTTGAACTACAATTTGCACTGATTGAGGTTGAGCTCCCACTTAGCAATTTTCTTGTGCTATACTGAGTGACACTGGAGAGACCTGTGCTAAGGGCTATGGATGCCTACTGTTTATTGTTAAAACAGAGCCAGAGTGTGTTCTTATATATTTAATGTGTCGTAACCACAATGTACTGCTGCAGCTACACAGATACACGTCCAATATTCCAATTTCAGATCTGTTTCGACTGGAGAATGGGGCCTCCCTCTGAGAATTTGAGCATACATCTTTAAGGCTTTCTTTTACAAACAGTTCCTAATCTATGCAGATGTGAACGGCTTCGGTGAAAACACAAAAGTGGCGAACAAATGACAGAATCAAAGGGGCGCTACGATTCCAGTCCATCTGCAATGTCTGCAGGTGTGTGAGGTTCAACCTCATCTGAATTTTGGCAGAGCTTGTTATGCGTCTGCTGACCTGACATTTCACCTCTCACCACGAACAGCTGGCACGCCTACTTGGCTCTGTCATTGTTTACAGCTCATATCTCATGCTTCCCCAGTGTTCTGGTCTCCCCTCCCTTATTTGTCTGAAGCTTCGTTCAGGAAGGGCGGTGCGCTGAACTGTGGGGACAGACCTCATGGTAAATTTACTCATTAATGACTGCTGCAGAGGCCAGCTGCATTAGTTGAGCAGATAGACACAAAAATCCTGTCCAAGGCTATAGGAAAATTCTTCATTTGAGTTTTGAATTCCAGGCCACTGGTTCAAAGATAAATGAGCTGGTCTTTGCCTGTAGATTTCTGCTGCTTGCCCAGGGAATGTGTATGAGTGTCTGACAAGCTTGATTTTTAGCCTGCCCCTAACATCTTGCTACTTTCTGTCTCCCCCAACCCCCAACCCTACCTTCCAAAGTTAAGATGTCTCCAGTCTTTGCCATCAGCTGTTACCCATAAGAGGGTCTTCACTGCTCCATTACCACTCTGCCAGAAACATGTGGTGCCTTACGGATGTGTCGCTTGCATAGTTATCTCACAAGTAAACGTCTTCACTTATAGCTAAACAAGAAATTCCTACTCAGGTATTTATTCTATTAAAAAATCTCTTGCGAACATTTGGAGTCTAACAAAGTTTTGTGACAGTTCAAGGCCAATAGACAAAATACTGCATGGATGGTCTGTATACAGGATGTATAGGAGAATTCATATCTCAGGAGCATAGCTATACCTGCTTAATTCGGGGTATTGTGCAGCTCAATGGGTTAGCATGCTGTATGAAGAAGGTCACAGGTTCAGAGTCAGCAAAGTAGTTTCACCTTTGGGCTCTTCAACAAAGTCCATAACTCCTCAATTGCTCCAGGGACCAGGTGACCCTGCTTTCAAAAAGATGTGCATGTCACTTTGGATAAACACTTGTGCTAAATCAAACATTTTGCATATGTAGTCATATGATCATTTATTAACACAATGTCAACAAACACTTTTCGCATGGTTTACTTATAGTCTGGTCTGTTGACTGCTTGTTCAACTGTCCCATGTGGGTGTCCAGGATGATGGCTGATGAGGTGCCTACTTCTGTATTTCTAACTGTCTGATAACTCAAAGGAGCAAGCAATAGGTGAGGGATTCATATACATTACAAATACATGACAGGTGAGGAAAGCCCTGCTATTACACTTACGCTTCCCTGCACCTCCAGGAATGGCCTTTATGCTGAGGTAGCGCTCTGAGAGCTGAAGTCTCCCTGTCCCCCACCCAACAAGGTGCAGGTCACTTACTCACAGACACCCCGGCAGACGGAAAATAGCTTCTGAGCATCCAGGATGTCGATCACCGGCGGGACCCGTCAGCACTCTGACAAGCCAGCTGGATTGATTCCTGGGCGGCGCTGTTTATTTTCGCTGCCATGTCAAACCTATCCTCCGCGGCCCCGCCTGACTCCCCCCGGCCAGCTTGCAGGCGCTCCCGGTCCTGCGCACTGAGCTCTGATTTATGCTGCGCCTGCCCGAGTGAGCTCAGAAGCCCCCGAACCCCTTCAACTCGGTCTGCCCTGGGGCACCGTTTATCTCTCTGGGCAATGTGCAAGGTGCCATGAAAGTGTAAGAGCGGGAGATTGATAGAGTGATAGAAGGGGCAGGGAGATGTTCGGGCCCCCTAAGGCAGCGTTTAGACTCGACGCCCGCAACACATCCACTTTTGCATCATGGCTGCCATGCCTATCCTGCCTTTATTCCATGCATCGCTTGTGCAGCTACGCACAGAAGTAATGCTACACGTACGCAAGATGCAGTACCACCAAAAATCTTGGGGGCAGTATGATCAACCGTGTACAGCGTCTTCAAAATTTAATGCCAAGTTAAGTTTCTTCCGCCTTCCAATTCAATCTCAGCTAAGAAAGCAGTGTATATACAAAGTATAATGAAATTCTTACCTGACTGGCTTCTCCACAGACTGCAGACAATAATTCATACTTCTCACACAAAGCATCGTCATATCATACATACACCACTGTACTCTTACACAAACATTTCTATACCCTTTTATCATTCTCCCTTTAATTTAGTATCATACTCTTATAGACACTGCACTGTTCTCTCTTGCTATTCAGCCAGACTGGTAGAATATGTCAATGAGAATAGTTGTTTGTGAGAGGGTTTGATTGAAACAGATGGGAGTTTGACTGAAATGGAGATGGTACCAAATTCTCAGTTCCTGATTGGATGAAGCTTGTCTTCTCAAGTTGTAATGCTCTGCAAATTCAGAAAATACTTACAAATTTTGAAAACACGTGCAAAACATAAAAAGACCTCCTGATACAATGGATGTTTCCGGGGGACAATGAAATGAGATGCACCATATAGTCTGGGTGATAATTCAAATGTTTACAATATTTCAATATATTTTCAAAACAAGATACAAGATGACATGATACCATTTATATGGATATACTTTTATCGTGTGTTAATATTTCCAGCCGTAATGCTAAGTACAAAATACAAAATATTGTGAGATGTCTAACAACATATAGTACAGCGCTCAGCAAGAGGCAGTAAAGTGAAATGTAGCAGAGCAAATACTAATATGAACTGGAGCAGTAGGTAGAATATAGGGAACGCTGCAGCAGTATTACAGAATCAGCAGCTCGCTGTGAAGGCAACAAGTATAAAATATTTCATACGGACAAGTAAGAACAGAAACAAAGGAGCCGACCAAGATGGTTTTCTCACACTGCCCCCTGGTGGACAAAACTTTTAATCCTCCAGATTGACATAAACTATGTGTGCAAATATGAGCAGCAGCACCTCTTGCGTAGCCATAGCATGTGTAAGCACATTCATTGTATATAGGGTGACCAGATAATCCAGTCAGAGAGGACACTGAGTTATGACAGAATTCGTAAACCACCATTTCAACCAAATTTACGGAATTGGGTTTACCTTGAGCACTGAGTTCTTGCTGGGTGCTGATTGGTCAGTCTCGTATAATCATGCATGTGCCACTAATGTTAAAGTGACACAGCTGGACGAGTCTTTCAATCAAGGAGACAAACCAGCTCGAGCATAAGAAGAAGTGAACTTAGCACAGGAGCCTTTCATTTTTAAAGCTGTTTGTAAAATCTGAAAGAGCTCAAAGTGTTCCTTCCTGACATGGATTCGGTGGTAACCCTAGTTGGAAAAGAATAAACCAGCCCAACGGTTGCACACAGAATGCAGGTCTATGGTGCACAAGTGTCCTCTTAAACACTTATGAGAATGGCTGTACAGTCTGGCCACACGCACTTTCCACTCAATAGAGGGTCCCCATGCCAGATTCATGTATTGACACAATCGGCTGTGTTTCATCATGTGACCTGGTCCCTGAGAACTCTCTGATGGTGGGGAATTAGCAATATTCACCTCCCCCTCTAGCCTCGGCCTGTGAAACCCCCCCTCCCCCCAAGGTAGAGCAGCCCAGCGCTGGCGTAAAAATGTATTATTGAATGACCCGCACCTTGCTGCTGTGTGCTGACTTCATGAATATACATCAAAGGGCTCCTCTGCCGAGGGAACTCGCTGAATTGCTGACACACAGAGCTTACACTTCAAGAACAAGATTCCGGTAATTTTTTAAAACGCGTTGAGTAAACACGGAAATCGACAGAGCCAGCGGGGGCCTTTGGCCTGGCAAATATACTTTGCTAATAAGATGAAGTATTATATGTATTATACGGCTTATATATTATTTAGCTGCATATATGAATTACGTTCTGTGTGAGTATGTGTGTATATACTCACATTTACAAATTATTTTTGTTGACTTTAAAAACTAGGTAATACATTCTAGTGCTATAAATCTTTTCCTTATTCCGTATGATAGCTGCTAAATTCAATTCTTATTAAAATATACAGTAAATATCTTTGCTTAAACATGAAATATGCATGAAAACACTCTGGAGGGTTTGGATTTACATCTCATTCACTTAGATGTGTAATATTTAATACTGCATGCTAGGGAAAGATTTCTCAGGTCTTACATATAACTATTGCAACACTGCCTGACTCAAATGACTTAATATCGATCCTTTTGCATGACACATTGAGTTTGCTCACCAGTGACATGTAATTCTGGAAAATTTCTCACCACAAAGCCTTCAGTGTATCTGTAAGGCACATGCTATGTTATTGTTTTAAATGCTGAAAATGAAGTTGGGATCTAAAGCCGACAGCATAAGGCAGGCCCCCCTTCTGTCTGACAACATGTGGATGCAGAAATGGTGAGCGTGAGATTTAATGCTGACAACATTATTTACGTTTTAGGTCAGGGGTCACCAACATGGTGCGTGCGGGCACCAGGACGCCCCCAAGGACCACACGAGTCGCCCGCGGACCTGTTCTAAAAATAGCACAACTCACCAGTGAGCAGCGTCTAAAATAAAATTTTATCCTGTTGCTATTCTTCTTTAATCACATTTGCATTTATATAGATTTGAAAATGACAATTAAAAAAGCATTTAAAACATGTTTATTATACATGAAGTTTAGATACGTCTAGGAGGGTGTTTCAAACTGGTAGCCCTTCGCATGGCTCAGAACCCGTGAAGTAGCTCTCAGTTTCAAAAAGGTTGGTGACCCCTGCTCTAGGTCTTAACCATTAGCATCTGTCTACAGCATAGCTACTTCCATAAATGGAGACCCGACTTCTGACAGGAGTGAGGCTAAAGCAGAGGTCTGTTTCCCTGAATGGTTTAGGACTAGAACTGACGCTGGCTGAATAGCGACCCTTTGAAAAAGGCCTGTGAGAGACAGTTGAACAATCTCCCTGCTCTCCCACGTCCCTGAGGGGCAGCCCCTTCATTCCACCTCGCTACATACCAAACAGCTTTCTGCTCCATCTTCCTCCCCTTACACTCACCAACCTGCCGTCGCTGATAGACACATGAGACGCAACCTGACTGAACAAAGGCAGGGCTGATGTTTCCTGACTGAAAAGAAAAACCTTCCAGGTTTACGCCCGAAGACCAATTTTAAGTGTGGGATGAGGGCAGGGAGTTGAACAATACAGATTTACAGCAATGACCTGTCATACACCCGGAAATCTGGACATTGTACCTCTCATGTTTAAGGTACTATCGTTAATCTGCTTTAAACACAATCTGTGACAGTAAATGGATGTCAAGGTTTGAAGGGTGATTTCATGCATGTCAGCATCATCAAAACATAGATTATTTAAAAGCTGAAATTATTTATCACCATTATTTTGTTGTTGTGCTTCTGACAGGGAATTGCAAGAGATGCCAAAAGTTACAAATTAAACAATAAAAACCTAATAATTTTATAAGCACTGTGAGGCACAGCAATGGCAATAGGCAGTCAATGGGATTTCGCTCTGCTGATACAGCATTTGCTTTTGCTATATTTTTGTGAATTTTTGCTATATTTCTGTGAATTTTAAGCTTCCAGTTTCTATTTGCTGTTGAAAGGACTTCCTCCTTATTTTAGTCGAATTTTAGTGTGATGGAGTCCCTGTTTGAGTAATTCCTGCTGATGGTGTCAATATTTTAATTTGGAGCACTAAATGAAGTCAAGCATGTGACTTTAAGTTAAAAGTTTCAGTGACACTTAAGGGTTTGTAATAACTACGGTGCTTTATGAATGTACCAAACCCTCTCAGTGGAGGGATATGAAAGTGGCTTAATGAGAATGTATGTGTCCTTAATTGGCCCTGTTCTGTCTTTAGTCTGATAAGAATCAGTAGAAATGGTTTTAAAAAACTGGCTTTCATGGGAAAATCCCCAAGCAACTTAAATCTGCCCCCAAAAATGGAGGGAAAATCGCATTAAGTCTGTTTGCAGCAAAGATTTAGCCAAACTTCTCCAGGCTGAATGTCACTGCCAAAGGTATTTTCATCTAAGGCTATTGAAAGAAGTCCAATTTGACTGTGTATCTAACTGGGAGAGTTTTGTGCAATGTGTTTTGGGTAGAAGGTGGAATTCAGCCCAAGCCTGTAAGCTTTGGATGAACACAACAAATGCTGGCAGGAAAACCACTTTAACCCCGAACTGATATAGTAATTAGGCTTCATCTAGTTAATACTATTAGGCCGAAATGATATCACTCAGTTTTCAATGGCACCTACTTAGAGATACAATGACATCCAATCAGCATTCTGCATGAGCAGCAGACTGAAACACTGTAATCATCACACACTCGTAATTTCTTGGCAATATCATTCTGAGCTTTTTAAATATCAAAAAAATATGTCCTGCTTTTAATCCCTTCAGCACACATTCTGACTATTTGACTAAGGTTCAATTTGCATGTATATCCACAGTACTTACATGTCAAATGAAATTGAACACGGCATATTTATGTACTCAAACTGGTATATTGATTCTTTTATACTGTAGATTGTTACGCAGTAACGGTGCTTCTGGTACCATCCACCCTTAATAAACCTGTATCTGGACTTTTTCCTACTGGACTTTTTCTACCCACTCACGTTCAGCTTTGGTTCTGCTCAACATGAACTGGGAGCATTCCCTTGGCAAATTTCACTTCCTGTGGAACGTACTGGAAATTTCTGAGTAGGAGCATGTACTTTTGGCAGCAGAGGGGAAGGGTGTGATCTGGGGGGGGTCTTTCACTGCACACTTCATGCCCGCACCATGAGCTGCCAGCCTGCAGGTTACACATTGCCACGACAGATACACTACCAGTTTTTTCACATACTGAGATTTTCTACATTTGCATATTACTCACTTAACATTTCCTAAAAATACCCTCAATATTCATTACTAACAAATAAAGTTACAGTATCTTCACCATTTCAGTACCTTTTTTAGCAAGACAATGTCATATCTTTGATTCATCAAAGTAACCTAGCAGTTATGACAGCAGAGAAAATCCGAGACATTCTTTCTAAAAGGGACATTAAATACTGCTGTTTCATGGGATGAAAGAGTTAACTAGTGCATTTAAAGTTAAAGTACAACCTATAATTTGACTATGCCATAACTACATAACCAGTTAATAGGATGTCAGACATGCACTGTTACATAACCTTTCCATGTTATAAAGGAAAGTTGTTTTATTTGACTTTATTTATTTATCCTTTATTTTACCAGGAAGGTTCCACTGAGATACAATATCACTTCTTCCAGGAAGTCCTGGCCAAGATGACAGCAAATAAGATAAAAAGTTTCATATACATACACAGAGATGATTACTCAAAATCTTCAAAAATACATAGAATAAAATAAATTTATATGAAACAATGACACTGTTCTTTTAGCTCAGAGTTTAAGAGATTTTTAAACATTTTAAATAAAGGGAAAAGTGCTAACAACCTTATGATGCGCAAAAACTGCGAAGGCTGGTAGTATATTTCTCGTTTTTCTGCCCTGAACTGTTGAACCTTTCAGGTGGAGGAGTGAGCTTCTCCGTGGGTCTCCAGCATTGAGGAGTGAGTTTGAGCTCTGGACTGAACAGGCCTCCTCGTACACCACAGGGGCAGCCCTGAGTGAGAGAACCAGCCTGAACGTGGCTGACAGCATCGAGTGTGGCGATGTAACACTCACAGGAAGCCGAGGGGGGGTGTGCATTTCATATCAGTGTTTGGAAGAGTACTTGGTGGATCTCTATCGAAGGTGAGGACCAACTGTTATTCTGAATTCAACAGAGCTCTTCTTCACTTCGACATTTGCCACCATTAGAATAACGGGGTAGGGCAGTGAACCCAGTGGGAAAAACCAAGCCTTGTATTTGACTTACATAAATCGCCGTTTTGTATATAGGGTATACCTACTAGCCTGTAGGTGTTTCTTCCTCTGGGACTAATTTCGGAGCACATCCAGTTCCTGGAAGCCATTTAGAATCACAGCCGGGGCTTGTGGGAAGTGGGGGGTGGGTGGGGGGGGCTGCCACAAAAACCACCTGACACACCGTCAGAGAACCGTAGGCAAAGGCCCCAGGAATTAGCGGCGTCATGCTATGTGAGTCGACACACAAGTTCACCTTGAAATAACGTGCGTTCTGGTGACAGCCGTGCGTGCCGAGCCCGTGGGGGGGACAGAGAGAAATGATGGACTCCTGCCGCTAGCTTGCCTAACATTTCTCACCTCCTCCTGGCCTGCCTGGGCTTCCTTTGTAATACAGAAGTGAGTAGATGCTTGCTAAAGACTTCCATGCTGATAAAAAAAACACAGGGAGCATTTCCTAGGAAGATCTTTTGAAGACATGCTTCAAAGTAAAAGCCTTCAAGACAAAAAGAGCAGCACAGGTATTCCTTGTGATAAATCTTTTTGGAGGACACTGCATCTTAGCACAGTTCTCTCAGAATACTAAGAATCAGCTTCCATATTGGTTATTTTATGATTCTAGGGCCAAATTTCACTATTTCCATTTGTAATTCTACGTTAGGCTCCATGTGTAGTTCTGGTTACTGCTGCACATGCAACCCACCATGATTCCTGGACTGGCTGCTTTTTTGTGTAGATTTAGCCATGGATTTGAGAAAACAAAAGGACTGATTGAGAAAGACTGAACAATTTCTACTATTAAGGGAATCCTACCGTTTGCGGAATGTAGGGGAAAGGGGATGAATAACATAACCTGAGCGGTTTATCTCTTTCCTCATGTAAAATAAGGATGGGTTGGTAGAAAAAAAACGCAACGAGCTGATCGGCGCTGAAGGATTTGCTCTGAGAAAGGCCCACCTGAATGAACACCTTTTAGATAATTATTCAGGCAAAGATGACCCGTCCTGGGATGATAAATGATGCCGAGGCAAATAGCGTTTCTCGCGACAGCGGGACGCAGGCAACAAAACGTTGAGTGCCTTTGAAAACGGGCGAAATCACGCACAGACTCCTTCGGCGGCTCAGGAGAAGCGACTCCCGACAAGGAGCGAAAATTAATGGCGCCTGAAGCCAGCCTATAGCGGGTTATTGATGTGCCGTTAGCCTGGAGATTTTTCTTCATTGGTCATACGCTAAAGGAAGGCATCTGCGTGGAAAGGGTGTGGCGGGCTCCCCAGCGGCCTCACAGCCCATTTACTGCGGCCAGCGTCTGTCCCGCATCGCCTCCTGCGGCCCGGAGAGCGAGCCTGCGCCGCGCAGGGATTCTACCTTTGCGTATCTGCGCTCCAGATCTATATTCAATTTACTTTAAGCATCTGCGGCGTAATTGAACTATGCCTGGATCTCTTTAAAGCCAGGTTTTCAGTACATTTCTTATATATGTTTAAGAGACAGCCTCCCAAGGACACGGATTGGGGTGCCTCAAATCTGGCTGTACAGAGCTTGGCATGCAAATGAAAGGTTGTTCGTTACAATGACTGATATATAACGAGTGATAGGGAAATGGTTTGAGAATGCTAAAAGTTTCCTTCTCAATAAAAAAAGTTGTAAATGAAATATGTGTCCTCTAATAACCATATAATGCATGTTGTGGATAAAAAAGATTTAATTCCTCAGCTGGGGAGATTACTCATAAACTATACATCAGATTTATATTGGCTTTATGTAGCTCCAGGTTTGCCCATAAAATATTCTAATGTCACGTATCCTTTGTTTTTCAACTCATAAAGTGTCCAGAACAACCTTCTGTCATTTAAGGAAATTGCAAAGGCAAATCATCCACGGTGCACACTTTTGCACTGACCAGATTGTCACCATTCAGTGCCTGCTGGCCAGTATAGGGTTTAATACCCTTTCGCTTTCACAAAACCACAGAGCTCCAAAGCCCAAAAGGCTAGCAGATTACTCTCACTCTGGTCACGCTCCACCAGCCAGCTGCACAGTTCCAGATGCACTTAAAATGACTGCTATTGATTTAAACAGATTTAAAAAGGACTCTGCTTGGCTTATTTACCTGATTGTCAGGATTGCTCTGCTCCCAAGGGTAGGCTCCCTGTAATTTCCTGTGATCCCAAAAGTAAAACTTGTGCTAGAAAATACTCTCGGAGAGCCCCTAGAGAATCTGAAGGGGGGGAGGTGCCCTCTGACTTATAAAGGTGATAGAGATTATTGGAAATAATGGGGGTGGGGGGGCTGCGTCTGAAATTGACTTGATTGTGTGGTAGGCAAACTGTAGTATTCAAAGGGAGCAGTATATCTGAATCAGGGACAGTAGGTGAATGGTATGCTGATGACATACTATATTCTGCGAGATTCCAAAGTATGCGACTGGTGGATCTTCCCTATTCCATATTCGCTTGCTCAGAAATTTGTGTCAAGATGGCAGAGGAACAGTCTAGCACTAAGACACTGGTAAACATCTGTGAAAGTTCATATGCAATACGGTGACCATAGTCTGTTCAAGTGTACTATGCATTTATATATATAGTACATACTACGTACAGTCAGTACATACTACATTAATGTTGGAGTAGTAGGCTTCTAACAAAATTCTGTACTTACTGTGTAAGTATTCAATCTGAGATTCACCCACGAGCTTGTTTCTGGAGATGCTGTATGTTGCTCCAGACACCAGTCCCGAGACCACAATTAGGTGTAAAATTGGTACATTTGTTTTTCTTGTTTACATGTGATGTTATGTCGATAGCATTCTCACCCTGTCACCTTTACCCCATTAAGGAAAGAAACCTCCCTTAATAATCCTGCTGTTAAGGTTTAAATGCTACAATGGGAACAGACTGGCACTTACCAACTGGAACTATTCAGTGTTTATCACAAAAATAGTACACACACACACACACACACACACAGAGGATGACCCAGATGCCTACTTACTTTGCCTTTAACAATAAATTCTGAATATGACCACGCCTTACACTTAAGGCGACACCAGGACTTGCCACAATATCAAGAAATTACTTCCCACCACTCATAATGGCTTCAGTAAATGGACTTAGACTGAGTACTAAACCAGCAGTAACTTAAAGTGACTGTAATGTTTATGACAGTCACAGCCCTTCAATTTGCCCCAATTTGTGCATAGTTTTCAAATAGCTAGAAACTACTAGGTGTGTGTGTGTGTGTGTGTGTGTGTGTGTGTATCTCTATGTGTGTGTCTCACGGGGAAAGGAGACTCGGGAGACTGCAGAAAGCTTATTGCAGAGCATGAGTACTATAGCGAAAAGGGCTTCTGCATTGAGATGACAGTGCCTTCTGGGCAGTGGACCTCCAGTCCTCCTGCAGAAAGCTCACACGTTTGCTTGCTTCCCTCTTTCTCTTCCTCTGGTCCAGCCTAGACTCCTCCATCCCCTGACCACAGAACTAATCATTTGCCAGGTGCTAAGGAAACCACAGTCACCACTGGCCTCCGTGCCAACGATCACCTTTTGCTGGCGTGCGGCGACCTCTCAAAAGACCATTGCATATATACAGGACCAGTCAAAAGTCTGGACATACCTGCTTTTAATGATTTGTCTCTATTTTAGCTATGCCATTCACCTTATAGTAAAAGGCCTCTTAGACAATCAAGTAATACATATCAAATGTTGCAATGACAAAGAGAATTGTTCAACATTTCAAAAATGTCTCTTCAAAACAGTTCCCCTTTTCTTCAATGACAGCACTGCAGCTGCATTCTTCCAGATGCTTCCGCAACAGTCCTGAAGGAGTTTCCACACAAGGTTCGCTATTTTGCTGTTACTCTTCGATCCAGCTCATTCCAAACTCTATAGCTCTATAGCTCTGATTATTTTAAGTTTCTTTTGACAGAATATGCATTAATTTTCCCTTTGAAGCCAGGATAAATACATGGATGCCCATTGACGCTGTGCATCTCCAGTAGTCTATGGAACATTTACATATGCTTTGTTTAAATGGAGAATGGACAAAAGCTTAGGTTAATATGCTCCAATTATGTGTTTTTGGGAGCCTACCTGCCCACTGTGCTTCACTGGAAGTCAATGGAAAAGTACACTTTGTCTAAACCAGGGCTGTCCAATCTTATCTGCAAAGGGCCGGTGTGTGTGCTGGTTTTTGGGATAACCTGTAGGTCAGCTGTTCAAACCCAGGTGTGAGGACTCATCAGCCAGCTCTAATTAGTAATCTAATCAGGGAGTTGCAGCGAAAACCCGCATATACAGCGGCCCTTTCTGGGTAAGACTGCCCACCCCTGGTCTAAATGGAGAGTAGACAAAAGCTAATTGGTGAATAAGCTCCAATGACGTGTTTTCTGAGCCCGCCAGGATTCCGTGCTTCACTGGGTGTCTATGATAGCTTCATATATAGTTTTTGCTTAGGCAGTGTTGATTGGACAGATAGACTTGCAGTCAGACATTTTTGACCCGCTTGGAAGCCAGACTTCTCTGCATGGTCATTAGTAGATGGACCAGATAAACAACCAATAACATTAATGCTCACGATTGACTGTGGATGGTGCTGGCTTGTAGTATTCATTCATTCTGTCACATACAGTGGCACAGAAGCATTTCGTTGCAGCCCAGAGTCACAGTGTATTCTCCTGTATGTCATCTTTCACCTTTGGCATTTGTAAATATTGTTATCCTTCAGCTTGATAGTTTGTTTAATTTTCAGGGAAAGTTCACACCATTTAGTAACTCCAATTAACCTTAGTATATTTTTGGACTGTGGGGGGGGGGGCGGTTGTGAGTTCTTAAAGGAAACCCCAAAACTCCACAAAGAGGCAGCCATGGTAGAGACTTCAACCCTGGTGGTGGACAATTTTGTCACTTGGACCAAGGTAAACCACCTTCAGCTCAATGTGACAAAAAACAAAGGAGTTGTGGTAGTGGACCTGAGGAGGACCAGAGAGCCAGTGTCCCCGGGTTAACATACAGGGCGTCAGTGTGGACAGGGTGGAGGAGTACACATACCTGGGAGTGTACTTGGACAAAAAACTGGACTGGTCTGAACATGTGGACATCGTTTACTGGAAGGGCCAGAGCCGTCTCTGTTTTCTGAGACGGCTAAGGTCCTTCAGCATCTGCTGGACGGTGCTCCGGATGTTCTACGAGTCTGTGGTGGTCAGTGCCATCATGTATGCTGTTGTCTTCTGGGGCAGCAGCCTGAGGGTCATGGACATTAACAGACTCAACAAGATCATTAAGAAGGCCAGCCAGGTTGTGGGAGTGGAAGTGGACTCTTTCGATAAGGTGTTGGAGAGGAGAACATTGTCCAAAATAAGGACAATACTGGACTTTCCTTCACACCCACTCCACTATATGCTGAGCAGCCACAGGAGCTCGTTCAGCATCAGGCTAAAACTTTCATGCAGAACATAGGAAATCATTCCAGCCGGTCACAATAAGACTGTTTAACGCACTTATCTGATCACTAAAACCACAAACATAAGCACAATCACCTTAAATAACCATGTATACTGTGTATATGTTTGCTGTAATAACCCAGGTACTATGCAAATTATGTTTAATTTATGCCAATGTTAATATAATTGCTGCTATAGGTTTTATTTTTATTGGTTATTTTATTATTTTTATTTTATTTTATTTTATTTTAATTACTTTATTGTTCTTATAGTACTATCTAATTCTCTTCTATCATCTGTACATAACTTTTCTAAAGCTTTTATTTTCATCAGGAGTTTGTTTTTGTAATGTAAGAGAATTTCCCTACGGGGATAAATAAAGTAATTCTGATTCTGATTCCGATTCTGGTCCCAGAAGTGCAAAGCAACAAAACTAACCATTGCACCACCATGTCACCCAGGAGATACAGCATCTCTTACATCAATAAAGGAGAGCAGGACTTCCATATAAGCAGCTGACCGATTAAAATTAGAGAAAAAAAACAACCATACAGCTAACTGTCGACACCTATGCTTCCCCCATTTTAAAAATCACCATCCACCACTGGGGCCAGGTCATCTGCAGCAGCCCTCCATCTTATTCTTAGTTCACAAGATAGTACAGCCCTTCTACAGCCTTGAGGTAAGCTTAAGGTCGTTATCATGTTGAGAAATAAATCATTTTTTGATTGATTTTATGTATGTACAGTATATATATATGTATATATACCATACAGTGCTATCCTATGTAATATTTTATACTGTATGTAATCCTTTATAATGTTTGCCTCGTACATGGGCCAAGTGAGTACTGTTCCTCCTCTTCCTCCTGCTCCTCCTTCTCCTCTTCCTCCTCTTCCTCCATGCCTGCTGTCTTACTATCTGCACCGCTCCGAAGAATTGGCAGGTGACTGATATCTTTGTTGTCGTGTTCTTTCTTCTCCACAGGAAGCTCCCCAAAGGACGAATGCACTTATTGTTATGGAAATCAATGTTTTTCTGAGCAGTAGCAGGTGTAGAACAAGGCTGGTGGCTGGGAGCACCAGGAGCTCCGTACGCACCGAAAAAACGCTGCGTTTGGAACCAAACGACAAACAAGTCAGACAGTCGGGGAAACACACACATACACACATGTGCTGTACTGCAGAGATCAGAGCCCGAGAGCCAGAAGGGGCCATAATCGTAATTTTACAGGCAAATTTCTGCTGAGCAGAGGTGGACATTTCAGGTCCAGAAAGTAAAAATCCAAACCAGGATTTTGTTTCAACCAACCAGTTTAGCATAAAG
>JAODLC010000043.1:10249706-10263062 GCA_026781145.1 Hippopotamyrus pictus | reverse complement strand
GCCCGTTGCTTCCGGGATAGGCTCCGGACCCCCCGCGACCCAGTAGGATAAGCGGCTTGGAAAATGGATGGATGGGTTAGATGATGGTGGAATGAGCTGCCCGGCCGCAACTGGACATCAGATTCCCTCTCTGCCTTCCATTAATGCTTCAAGATCTATCTGTTCTAGAAGCACCTCAACTAGCCCTTCAACTACTGACCTGCTCTATCTTCATCATTGATTTCTTAGCTGGTCTTATCTTTGAAACTCTGATTTGAATAGCATCCAGTTAGCATTTTGCTGTATTCTTGTTAACATATTGAATTGTTCAGTGCTAACACATGCTTGATACTAGTTATTCATTGGAGACTCAGCCCAGCCACACTTATGCCTGGCTGGATCCTTGACAGCTGTATGCTGGGGATGTACTCTCTGCCTCACTTGTACATCGCTTTGGAATCTGCTTAATAAATATAAATGCAAAATAACCACCTTCAGACCTAATTAATGTTGCCTGTTTTGAAAGCCTTTGTGACATTACACCAGGGAACATTTTTTCCCACAGTCGCAATTAATGTCAAAGACTTTTTTTTAGCCCAAAGAGTCCAATAAAAGGAGAGAAATGCCAAATATTTTGTATATTCCGCCATATCAGCTCAGGGCTGAGAATAAATATCAACAACAATGAAAATATGGATCAGTAGTTGGACCCAGAAATTAAAGCAACACATTAATTATTTTTTTTAAAACATCAGATTTTATTTGTGTTTCTTAATTTTCTGTGGTCATGGCTGAAACAGAAAATTCTCATTACCCCTAGCACAGGCTGAGGAAGAAGCCACTGTCTTATGAAATGAACACTCTGTATGTCTAGAATCAGCAGTGCAGACGGTAATGAGGGCAGTCAGCTGACGGGCAGCTGAGCCGGCTCAGCCTATCAGACGCTGTCACATGCCGTTCGCCGCGACGGGCATTTCCTGCATGTTCATTAAGTGCTGCTCATCAAATTTTGATTGATTTTATTGAAGCCGTTCAGGCTTTTAAAAGTGCAGTGGAGTACTTTGAGGAGTCTTTAGCTTTATGGATTAAAGGATTTGCGCAGGTCTAAGCAGCGAGATAGGGCTACAATGGTGTATTGGGCCTAATTGACCGAAGACACGGTCAAAGGTTTTTCTGTAATTTTATGCATTGACGGGACCTGTTTTGCGATAATTGAATATCCTGTTTACACCCGGCTGCCAAATTACTTTCTGAGGGCCCCTTTTTCTAAATCGGTTGCCATTTCAGCTGGAGTTATTTTTTTTCACATGCCGAACAGTAACTCGCTTCTGTCCATTTGTCATTTATCGGAACTGCTGATTCTAAATGTCATTGCGGAGAAACACCCGCCTCTTATGGGCAGCAACATCAATAAAAATCAGACCTCAAAAGCAGGAAATTGATATTCGGTGAGCCTTTTTTCTTTACGTTGAAATGCAAGTAAGCGTATTTTTAGCAGTAATTAATGCTGAATAGTAGATGCCCCGTTAAGATGGGAAGATGGGAAGGGGTGTGGACATCACAGGCTGGTCAGATGAGGGGCCTTACATTCTCCGCACCCCTGCCTTACCAAGCAGATGAGGCTGGGCTCTTGACAGAAAATGCCAGAGGTGGAAATTCCAGGTCCAGAAAGTACAAATCCAGACCGTGATTTAGTTTCAACCAACCAGTTGAGCATAAAGAGTCACAGTTACAGAGTACTCAGCTGGTTGGTTGAATCAAAATCCTGGTCTGGATTTGTACTTTCTGGGCCTGAAATGTCCACCTCTGGAAAATGCACACAGACACTGATGTCCTCCGCTTACTGGGGCCCGAGTCACTCCTCAGAAATGTACTATCTTTCCAACACGGTAGTCTTTTCTTTTTCCTCACCATCATTTCATTAAACCCATCATCTCATCACCAAAGAAGTCCCATTCACTCCCCCCACAGGTGACATGATTCCCTTTCCCTGGAGCCAGGACATTCTCCAGCATTCCATTTAATCTCAATAGCTACTGGAAGAACTGGTTCATTCTGTGGTTTTAATGACAGGAATAGTTGAAATTTGGTGGGGCGTGTGCAGCATGGTTTTTAATTGGGTGATTAGAGCACCATTCTGTTCACGGGTAAAACGGTGAGCGGATTTTTGTGAATATGAATGAGTCAGGATCACCTGGGAAAAGGTGGACTGCTTAATCATTTGTTAACACTTGATTACAACAAATGTGCTCCAATGAGATCAGCAAAGCAAAAAGCAGCATAGGCTAAATAGACCGTACATCTGGCAATCCGCCACTCTGCTATCTAGATCTTGCAATCACAGGATGGTTTTAGCTGCTAAACACAAGGCAATGAAGGAGTTGGAAGAAAAACTGAGAAGGTCAGTATAGGATAAAAGCTGGGAGCCCAGGGGATGCTAACCCTAATAACGGTCGATGATCGGTGTGTCTGTGCCGTGTGCATAATAATTAAGAGGGTTACTGTAGGAATCTAGCCGGCCCTTTGGTAGGTCAGCCAATGAGGACAGGTCAGCCAACGGGGGCGGGTCAGCCAATGAGGACAGGTCAGCCAACGGGGTGGGTCAGCCAATGAGGGCAGGTCAGCCAATGAGGATGGGTCAGGCCACAGCAGCACCATGCCTACTAAGCTGAGGTCAGTTGCATTGTATTCTTTTCTCTGTAAACCACCTTAAGCACTACTGAGTCATTATCACGCTGCATGATCAGGCACAGAGAACAAGACAGGAATAAAACGAAATATAAAATGCAGTCGCTGCAAGTCTGGCTGCGAGCAGCGCCCCCCCCCCCCCCCCCCCCCTAGTGGGACCTGGTGTCATTTGCTGGAAAGACCCGTACAGTCACTCCGAAAGTGTTGTGTCAGCCTGGGAACTGGGAGGGCTCCTGCTGCCTGTGCTGTCGACGGCCACTCCTGAGAGCACTGGTGGTAAAGTGGCGGGGAGAGGTGCCAACTCGGAGTGTGAAACAAATCTCAGTCCGTGCTCGGGCTGGCTCCCTGTCCGTCAGTCACGTTTGCAGTTTCTTTGTGAGTGGGAGTGAAATTGGAGGCAGGGATCACCTTCTAACTGCCGAAGAGCCAACAAGATGCTGGCAAATTGGCAGTCGAAATACAAATAAGACTTTTGCTTTACTTTAGACAAACTGTGATGTTAAGCAGATTGATTTGTAAAAAAACTGCAGCCCTAGAGCTGCCTCACGCAGAGTTTAGAGAAGTGTTTAAAGGCTGTTTACGAGAAACCTAGCCAGGACTTAATTGATGTTTCAGGCTTATTACCTCATAAAGCTTGATGTCACATTTCTGCCAGTCTTTTTCAGGGAACAGAAGCAGCATCCATGCTTTGATTCTAACACGAGCCAAATTCTAAATGATCTTACCGCCTCAGGTCACATGACCTATTTCCCAGCATGAAAGGAGAACGTCAACTTTAAGGTTTCTGACCTAGGTTGACCAAGTTTTTCAGAATCTCTAGTTTGTGACAGTGTAACTACGATGTTTAGTGAGGTGAATATTATTCAATCGATTTAAAGGGAAACTTTTGTGCATCTCAATTTAAAGGCAAACTTTTCTGAGCCTTATATCTGATGCAGATATGGACAGGGGTCTGATGAGACAGATGGGAAATGATGGGGGAATATTTGTTTTTTTGTTAATTTGACTTCCCATTGGCTGTTTTTATTATGAAGGGTGGGTTTATTCATGACACATGACATAAGGGTTTCAATGGTCCTACATTGCTATCTGCCATGGTCACATGGAGACTAAGTATATGAAGTAAATTAGTTCATTTTAATTAGTAATGAAATTACTCTCATAATGAGCGCACTATCTTTAGCACAGTTCTTAAGCCAGTCTTCTTACTTCAGTATGTTTCATGCTTGATCATTTTCATGCTTAATCGAAGTATTTAAATGCAACCATGAATCTCACAAATGAGCGTGACTCAATTTTATGGTCAGAGAGCCAATCAAATCTGCTGATGCATTATCTGTAGATGCCAGCCTTCCTCACTGCCGCAGCTTTGGGAGACCTAGATTTATGATGTCACAGCCATGTGAGACTTAAACGTATGATGTCACGCTTCATGATATTTGAATTTATGATGTCACAGCCATCCATTACTGCAGTGGCTTTCAAGGAAAATCGCATGCAGCAGAATGTTTAAAAAGCTGCATGATGAATAATCAGGAAGTAACACTGAGGGAAGGTGGCCTTTAAAGGGCGAGAGTGATATTGATCTGGGGTGGCGGGCAGGCAGGGGGAGGAGCAGTTATTCAGCATGAATGAAAAGATGGAGCCTGGAGGATATGGGGGAATAACAGCTCTGGAGGGAAAGGACACAAGTTACAGTTAATGTGGGTGGGGGGCAGTCGGAGCTGGAACAGGTAGGGGTGAGGAGACCCATGATCAGACACCAGACTATAAAAGAAGGAGGCCCCATTCAGGCTGGCTAGAGGCCCTGATGCTCAGGCAGAAGGGGAATTATAAAATCAATAGGTTTCAGCCCATATTAGCCGTGCCGCCGAAGGGGTGGACAATAAAGGGAAGCGACAGGGACACCTTAGCGCTGCTAACAGTCTGGCAGCATGACGGAGGGAGACAGCAGAGGGAGACACTATGGCGAGTTAGTAAGGGAGGCCCAGGAAACATTTACACAGCTGAGTGAAGGAGTGAAGGGAGGCAGTAGGAGACGCCCCCAACCCCCAGGTGACAAGTAAATGTGCGTTTGATGGTTTCGATTTTGATGAAACTGAGGTGATCTGGCAGAAAGATGCACAGGAGCTCTCTTGTTTGTATTGTTATTGCCTAAACCCACAGACAGACGATGTTTTCACACCTACGACACATTCGCATGCACATTAGCAGAAACAATTAACGGGGTTTACAGTCGTGGGGGCTAATTGTGGTGACTCAGTCACTGATGCAGGTGCTAATGGTTGGCAGCAGGTGATGTTCTATCTGCAGGCAATCAGCAATATCGCCGCGAAACTCTTTATTCATGGTGATCAAACACACAAACTTATTCTATTGTTGGTTTGACCGCGATGTCATTTTGCAAAAATGCCAACAGCTATATTGATGTGTTTTGGCACATAAAAGGTAATATAAGCAAAAATGAATATTCAGTAAAGTGCTTGCTGATAGTAAGTGATGGACTACATAATCTACCTGAATGGAAAAAGAAAAATGGAACAAAAAAAAAAATTGTTTTATTTCTGAATGAACGAGCTGGTTGGGGGAGGGGGGTGTTTGCTACCTGCATTTATATAGTGCTGGATATCTCAACCCCCTAAAGGTCCATAAACAGCATGCCTGGCATGGGGAATCCCAGAGGGGGAGTCATCATTTGCACCTTCTGTTGCTAGGGTGTTGATGTAATTACTTAGTCAAATTAGTGTAAGCAGTCTCAGTTGGGAGCAACCCTATCAGTTGTGTAATTCCAAGTAAATATGATCGTCCTTTGGCTTTCAGGACTCTGCAGTGGTGCTGAACCGATCGCTCATAACTAATCCAGCTCGAGCAGCGACCCGCGTCGGTGACCTCAGCCCACCAAAGAGCCTTCTTCCAGGTAATGGCATTTGCAGGACCCCATAATTTTAGGTGACTGATTCCTGCCTGAGGCAAAGTACACTGGTCACAATGTGTTTCTGCATCACCTTGTGCTCAAACCCGCAAAGCGCCATCAGCACAGTGTATTCTGTAGTTGTCTTACCGCCCTGCCAAAGGAGAAACTGAGCTGTTAAACTACAAGGATACTCCTCTGCAAGAAAAGCTGCATTAATGCAGTATTCATTTATTTTGTGGTCTGTTGAATTCCACTGTCTCACTTTACCTGAAGCCTTGACTGAAATGCTTATCCACTTGTGTAATTACCATGACTGCTTAAGCATTTCATTGTATTATTAACAATGGAAAAGACTGAGAAGGTCCCAAAGTGCCAGGTTGTTGCTAAGATACAAAAAAATATGAATCATGTTTCTCACACTGACATTTCAGACCTGGAATCTCACATTTATTAAACTGTACCGTACAGTCGGCACTGTTATTGAGAGTAACATAATAAGGATAAAAATCGCAAGGTTCCGTAGGAGAAATGTGGACTTCCCGCAGTTACATCATCACATCAGTGTGATTACACGCCTTCCTCTGCTACCGCCAGCATCGCCATCTTTCTTCGCATGGTATTCCATTTAAACGTCTGTTTCAGGACTCCTGTGCTCACAATTTCATACATGACAGCCTTGAACACCGGCAGTCTAAATGGAACTTAAACTCGGGGGTCAGTTCCAATTCCACTGATATCAAGATTGAATCAAGCAATAAATTGCGAGAAGACCAATGAAGCCAAAGTGGAGCCAGACTGTTAGAGAGACGCAATAAAATGAGTAAATCGAATCTTTGTTTATATTATTCATTTAAACACCTAATAATCTATCTTCTGGCCTGCAGAATGGAACCATGCATACATCAAATGAGTTCTGCAGAGCAGAACAAACTCGTCCTGCTGAAATCCCCCGCTGTAAAAGTAACGTGTATGTGATATGTACCTTATCTTTTGGGTTTTAATGAGTTTCCAATCCTCTGAAGACCCAGGCCGAGAGGCAGGAAGTGGGCAGTATATCAGGAATGTTCATGGATGGGGCCAGTCCATCCATCCATCCATCCATCCTGCTTATCATATTCAGGAGCACAGGGGGGCTTGGAGCCCATCCAGGAAGCACAGGGCACCAGGGTGGGAACTCCCTGGATGGGATACCACTGCCAATAATTTCAGCAGCAAAATTTGGGCCCACAGCAGGTAAAATTAGATACGCTGTATAGCAAACGAAGGATGAAATTATTGGAGGTGAAATAAAAAGGTGGTTGTGTCAGAGAGAAAAGGAAAATATACTGGGGGGGTAGTTTTGAGGTAACACCCAGCCCCCTCCCCCCATCACGGCCCCCCATCAGTCATCTCTCGGCTGTGTGGTGTGTCTCACATGACATCTGCAAGATTTATGTGGGCAAGGTGGCTCCGGACGGCCATCTGAGAATAAATAGTAAATTACCTCTAATAAATATGGACAGCGCACCAGAAAATATATTATATTTATTGTCTCGGTCGTTGCGGTAAGGGTAAGGGCTGGGTGACATTCACCGAGGCCGCTCGCAGTTTGGGGAAACATTAATCATGGCGCCCCGGGCCCACCAAGCGCCTCGAGCCCCTCACCTCAAGTTTACAATAAACACTCCCTGATGCGTTCTTTGCACAGCGTGCAACAAGAGGGCAGGCAACAGTGGTAATTGGGTACATGGGAGAAGGCCCTGGCCGCCTGCGTGTTGACGCAGCCGCCTTCCCGCTCCTCTCCAAGCTCCGCACGTGTTTTTTGCCGTCAGGAAGATGATGATTCATTGCTGGGAGGTTCAGAGGAGCAGCGGCCCGCCACACACCCGATCCATCAGCCAGAACTTTCTAGGAAAAACAGCTCGGCTCATTGATAGCCGCCGCGTTATCGAACGGCGCCGTGGTTGTGAAACCGTGTCTCCTGAGGATAATGGATCATTTTAACATGTTTCTTGTTTTCTTTCTCTAGTCACCTCAGCCATGTCGGAATGGAATAAGAGGTTCTACAGAAACTCCCAAAGTAGGATGAGCAATGGGGAAATGACCTGACTTTGTCATTGTGGTTTTAGTTTCACATGAGAGGAGAGGCTAGGCAGGCTGCCCAGTCAGTCTCCATGAAGGCCACGTAGAACAACGGCGAACAGCAGAGCAGATGCTCATTAGGTGGACGGCGTGACATTGAGGCTAAGTAAAGAGATGGCCATTAAACAGACATATGGCAGACGAAAGTTCAGCTAGATGAAATGAGAGATGCGAGGCTCACTTAATAAGGTGCAGAAGTTTGGGGAAAAACAATGTAGCAGAATGCTGGTGATTCAATGCGGGGTGGAGTTTGTGTGGCAGAGTGGAGAGAGAGGGTACAGAAGTAATGGGGGAGAGGCGTACAGGAGGAGAGAGCAGGTGTGTGGGTGGGGGGGTGAATATAGAAATGGAGAAAGGAGATGTGTCTGGTGCATGTGCATATCCATGGAATATGGGGGTGCAGTCACCAAGGAGCGGGCGCGAATACAGACAACAGGCTTGGTACGAATCCAGATAAGAACTCTGTGTAGATCTAGCTTAAGGAATACTCAAGAGAGAAGACACTGAAGGTGATTGGTGGACTACCGATCAAATGTTGCCTTTTGACTTTTCTAGTTTTTCCTAGGTGAAGATCAGCTTCATAATTATCTATTATCAGCCTGTTTGTGTATACTGGTGATGCCCTCCATGCTGATAAATCCTAACGAGCTTGTCCAGATGATGAGTTCATGCAACACTGCCGCTGCGTGTGAGGGCACAGCCCTTCTGGCTCAGCGGCGTGGGGGCCTTCACTCTTATTTTGGCATATTGCTTTCTCTATGTCGGTCATTAAACAGAGGCTCGCAGCCAGTTTTCCTGTAACTGGAGGTTTAATATGAAGGGGAGGAGTCTGCCCCCGGATGCGTGCTGATTGGTCGGCAGCCCTGGGCATAGGGGGCGGCACCGGGGACGTGATGTCCTGTAAAGGTGTCTGTCCTTTATAGGAGGCTCAGGACTCTGGTGGCATGTGGCGCCAGTTGGAAGTCCACAAACACTGCACTGCATGCTCAACATGTTCGGTGACTTACCGAGCAGCACCGAACCAAACTGCCGGGTTTCCCGCTTCGAATGTGGCCCCAGTTCCCTGTTTGGGTGGTTTCTATATCCAGCCCAAGTTCACAGCCCATTCCACGATCCATCAGAGAACTCGGAATTTGTTCCAGGGCAAGTGAGAATAAAAATATATGAAATACGGAATATAATCTCTCACGGGCCCACGTGACGGGCACACTTCTCGGCCGTCGTCGTCTTACGTTCCAGAGGAGAGCGGCATTAAAGAGTAAATATGCTCTGTGGATGGGTGGCGATCAGGCAGTGATAGATAACAGTCAGACTTTTCTTTTAATGACTCTGACTGCAGCAGGAGACCGCGTATCTGTAAACGTACGGCCCATTCCTCAGTCCTATCTGCTGGAAGATTCCGAGGGGCCATTTGAAATAACTTCTGTCTCAGAACCATTTATAAGAGCGGCAGTGATGTGTCATTGTTATCTGACTGTACACAGCACACTGACCTCTGGCTCTGGTAATGAGTCTGGCTAGCGAGGGAGTTCGTTTGTTTCTGTCTTAGCTGGAGGATCACAAACACATTCCTTTTGATCCAAGACCTTTTTTTTTTTTTTTTTTACCGGCAACAAACATTTTGTTCATGTCGGCCCTGAAAAAGAAAACCGAAGACAAAAAGCAGGATACCCTCAAGTTCTCTGTCAACCTGAGTTTGACAGCAGCTTAACCAGAGGCAATGCTAATGCTTCAGCATGCCTTTCCCAGTGGAGGAACAGGCCGATTCTGCAAACAGGCACTCCGGTATCGACTCTCACCATTAGGCACATCTTCATGGACTAAAGCAGTCGTCTTCTGCTGGTCATGTGATATAATGACCATGTGACCCATTCCAATACCAGCTAAAATGCACCACCTTGTTGTCACACCCAGACCAATTATCAGTGAAAGAGAGGCTGGCAATTTGTGAATCTCATCTCTGTAATGATACAGCACAGCTCATTAATCTACATCAGTGTTTCCCAATCCGGTCCTCAGGTACCAGCAGCTGGTCCACGTTTTTTCTTCCTCTAAGTTGCCTGCCAGGCAGTCCACGTTTTTTGCTTTTCTTTTTCTTTATTGAAAAACGTGGACTGTCCATTGGTCCCCCAGGACCGGACTGAGAAACGCTGACCTACATCGTGAGGTGCCTCTCCAGTGTGTCAGTGCTTTATGAAGACAGTTCTGACCCGTAGACATAGTCAGAGAGGACTGTCCTCTCATAATACAAATACACATCCCAGTGTCATTCTCTATATTGAATTCCTGTATTCTCTTCACTTACTGGCTGATTAGCCTCATTGTTCCACGTCTGCATAGTGGCGTGTCTGGTGATTTTTTGGACTCTTTCCCTGCAGTTCTCATGTCATCTTGTTGGGATTTCAATTCACTCCGCGTCTGAGCACCACACCCACACCAACTGGGAGGCTTTTATTTGAGTGTTTGCGGTTCAATAGCAGTGCTCAAGATTATTTCAACATTACTGACTGCTTTCATTGAATTTAACAGAACATGACTCTAACTTATTACTGGTGCTGATGAAATGTCAAAAGCACAGACACTCAGACTGTTTGGCCATTTCTGCCTCCCCTACAGAATTAGGGGAAAACTCTCAGGGGCAGACAGACAGACAGACAGACAGACAGACAGACAGACAATACTGAGGAAGTTGTGAAAATGCCACCGTCCCTGTAATGGCACTCAGCGGCCTAGCTAATAGATATCGCAATTAGAAAAATAAGCGGTAAGGGGGGGAGGGGTCAAAATTCACTGAAGTGGCAAGGTTTGTTCAGGGGAGGATATACAAAAGGGTCAGGCAGGAAGTGACAGCCTATTAAAGAAGGCCGTCCCCCAAGGTTCAGGCATGCAGGAAGCAGACACACAGTTGGAAAGCCCTGTTCCTCTCTCCTTCATCCCAGTGTTTGATTAGAGCCTGTCAAAGGAAGAAAAGGAAATCCTTCTATCTGTCCATGATCCTTCCATTCATTTTTCAAATGGTTCTCCCTGTGCTGTGATATGCAACATCAGGCATCCAGTTTGTCCCTCACCGCAGCAGGCCACACTTTAATCGCCACAGTTAAGCAGTGCTAATAGAGCATGTAATTGAACACGGGGAAAGACAAGAAGGCACTTGCAGTATTGATACACAAATTACTGCATCCATTTGATGCAGGTTATAGTGCATTCTCATTGAGAACACATTCTGCATGAGATTATAATGCATGCAATACACCAAAGGCAGGAAGCATTCACTGGTGACTAACCCAGCAGCTCAGAGGGACTGGTCTTCCTCGTCTGTGAACGACTGCATGGAAATGAGGCTTCTGGGGAAAAAAGTCGATTTATCATGCACCGTAAACAGTGTTTACTCATGCAATTTTCAGCAAAAAGAGAGGAAATGGTTCCTGATTGCGTGCAACAGACAGTCACTTTTCATTTATGCAAAATAACAAGAAATAATCTCTGGAAAAAAAATAATAAAAAGAAAAGACCATGTAACAAACAAGCTGTAAAATGCACAGGGTGTCCCCAAACCAAATGCAAAGATTTAAGAAAATGACAGAGGTTGACCAAAATATAAAGGCTGGCTATTGAAAACGAAACAAGCATGATGTGACACACAACGGAGAGGATGAGACTGATCTCAGCTTATTTTGTTCTGTCACTTCAGGGAAATCAGCATATAGGAAAGCCTCCGGTTGCCTTCCCCTCAGTGCAGTGAGAGACTGAAACAGCAGCAGTGGGAGACTTACTGCAGCCACTGCTGTGCAGTATCCGCAGCTGCTCACTACACTGCACTATATTGAAGCGGCTTAGCTATTCAGGACACTCAGGTCACCTCTGATCCTCAGGGCTGGCCCCCTGTGCTGCACTGGCAGTCACAGACTGTCCCGTTATATCTAACAAAGAGCATGTATCTGGGAACCTTACATAGCACCAGGAAGCTGAAAATAAAATGGACTTCTTGTTTGTTCACTGAAATACACATCATCCCAAGCTGGGGTTTCATTTGGAAACGTGAGAATTTCGTCTTTCCAGAGATTTAGGAAGAGACCCATTAATATGCTCCATCATCACTGCTGTGACCAGGAGTCTGGCTGCACCTCGGTCACCTGGTCCACGGCGAGGGGCTCCGAAGGTCCCGTGTTGAGAGCAGCTCTGAGGAAGAAGCTCTGCTGATTAGCATGTGTATGGGAGAGGGGAGGGAGGAAACCCACAGAAGCGGAGCGTGCCGACCCCCACGCGCTGCTCACGCCCCCACGCCTTGGAGCGGCAAAGCAGCACCCCGCTGAGGCCCGGCACATATGCAGAAAGGA
This sequence comes from Hippopotamyrus pictus, assembly GCA_026781145.1. Classification (NCBI taxonomy): domain Eukaryota; kingdom Metazoa; phylum Chordata; class Actinopteri; order Osteoglossiformes; family Mormyridae; genus Hippopotamyrus; species Hippopotamyrus pictus. The sequence goes on along the minus strand of JAODLC010000043.1, from coordinate 10,251,023 downwards.
AACAGAGGAGGTGATATGAAACATCTTCAAAGCACCTGGCTGGATTTTAAAAATGATTTTCCCATAATGCACTGTGAGTGTCTCACTAACTAGGACCCAACAAATTGTACAGTGGCTAGAAATGCCTAATTATAGGCAAAATAGTTGAAAATTGCTAACAATTTGCTTATTATCTTCCATTAGCTATGTATTTTTTTTCTATCCAGTTGCATTATCAGAGATGACAGCTAAATTCACTGTGTCTGGGGTAGTTTGAGCAATAAAGTCAAGCGTTAGTGCAGAAAACAAAAGTTTCAAAAAATATGGATTCCTTTTATTTATTGAAACGTTACCGTGATCACAGCTCTTTGAATACTGTATAAAAGGCTTGCTTGTATTTGTCAGGGTTTTTGCTATCTATTGTTTCTGAAGATGCCTTGGTACAGTATTCTTGAGACTTCATTGTGCCTGCACAGATTCAAGGTTCCCTGGGCCAGATGCAGCAAAGCAGCCCCAAAACAAAACTGAGACCCTCCAAGTTTCACAGTAGGTTTGTGTTCTTTTCTTTTAAAGCTTCACTTTTCCTTCTGCAAACATAGAGCTGATGTGACTGGCCAAAAAGCTCCAGTTCTGTCTCATCAGTCCAAAGGACATTCTCTCAGATACCTTGGGGCCTGTCAACATGCATTTTGGCGATTTCCACTCTGGCTTTTTATGTTTTTCTGTCAATAGTGGAGCCCTCCTGGGGCTTCTTCCATGGAGCCCATTATTGTTCAAAATGCGGATGGTGCGATCAGAAAGTGACGTACCTTGACCTTGGAGCTCAGCTTGAATGGTTTTGGATGGTTTCCTTGGCTCTTTTTCTACCATCCTTCTGATCAACCTGGGGTTGCATTTCCTCTTGCGTCCACGTCCTGGGGGGTTGGCTACAGTCCCATGAACCTTATACCTTTTTATAATATTGGCAGCTGTGGTCACAGGAACATGAACTGCTTGGAGATGGTCTTATAGCCTTTATATGGTTATCTTTAATCTTCTTTCTGAGCTCCTCAGACAGCTCTCTCCTTTGCTTTCTCTGGTCCATGTTCAGTGTGATGGACATAATGATACCTAACAACACAGTAGCATGTTCTGTCCCTTTAAATAGGCTGAATGGCAGATGAAAAGCTTGAAGGTAGAGACCTGCGCGGGCCGGATTTTTCAGTCCCGCTCCCGCAAGATTATGTCCCACTCCCGCAAAAAAATATATATTATTTTTTCTCGCTCCCGCCCGCAGTATTCAAGTTTTGTCCCGCTCCCGCCCGCAAAATCCCGCAGGTAAACATATAAGTAGTTTTA
>JAODLC010000043.1:10211971-10222981 GCA_026781145.1 Hippopotamyrus pictus | reverse complement strand
TGACAGCATCAATGTAATCCACACCCTGCACGTCCCCTCTATGCACTACACTGACAGCATCACTGTAATCCACACCCTGCATGTCCCCTCTATGCACTACACTGACAACATCACTGTAATCCACACCCTGCACGTCCCCTCTATGCACTACACTGACAACATCACTGTAATCTACACCCCGCATGTCCCCGTCTGTGCACTGCACTGACAGCAGCACTGTAATTCACACCCCACACATTACCTCTGTGCACTGCACTGATAGCATCACTGTAATCCACACCTTGCAGATCCCTATCTGTGCAGTGCACCGAAAGCATCACTGTAATCCACACCCCGCACGTGTTTGTCTGTGTACTGCGTAGCACAACACAGGGACATTTGGTCCCCACAATATAATATATACATGACTCACACGTGCAAATACAGACAGAGACACGCACACACATGCACATAAACACACACGCACACTGGCGCTTCTTTGAGTGACACCTCACATGCATCTTATCTCAGACGAGATCACTCCCAGTTTCCGGATAATCGTACGCGAAATTGCCAGGAATGAGCCCTCCAGACACACAGCGCTTAATCTCTTAATTAGCCACGGCGCGTGTTAGCAGCGGGGCTGTGCAGAAGGGGAGGAGCCACCACTGACGGCAGCGTCATGAAGGTATATTTAAAGCAAGTGTGATGAAGCGTAATTATGCTTCATGATGACACAGCGCGATGAGTCGAGGATCAGCGGCAGCTATGCGCGATCCGGGCGCCGTGGCAACAGGCAGCGCCTAAACGGGTTTCAAGATCTCCGGCGGCCCCCTGTGACACGACACGGTCCCCCCCAGGAGCAGCTTGACAGACTTGGCGGGGGGGGCAGCTAAATCTATCCTTCCTGCTGGCACTCTGAGAAAAGGGAGATTAAAATCAGCCCAACATCTTTCGGGCCAGAATTGACGCATACGTGTGATCCGATCCACTGTGGTGGGATTAAGATAGGCGCTAGTGAGGTGGCTGGGGGAGGTGGGGGGGGGGGTAAAGACATTACAGCTGGAACATTATCGGGTCTAATGAAGAAGCGCCAGCTGAATGTTAATTTCCCAAATTGATTGACGCAGGCGGCCGGCGGCTCCCAGGGTCTGAAGACGCGCCGAATCCCGCAGGTCTGGCCTCATTAACCTCCGGATGGCGATGCGGGTCAGGGCCGCTTCCCGTTGAGATTTCAAACCCCAAAAAAACAGGGGGGGGGGGGAGGCGGCAAGGTTTCCCTCAGAAATGGGCATCGACGCTCACTCTTTAAGATGGTAATTAGATTCAGGTGGTAGGGTGATACAATGCTCTTCATTTAGGTTCGGGATCTCACGCGACGATGTTAATTTATTTGCAGGAGCCTTTTAAACATAATTGATCGAGCTGTGTGTGAAGTGAATCTATGAACTGGAACTAAACAGAAGGATCAGAGGTGAAGCTGCCTGTCTTTCTTCCAAGTGCAGACTGATCAGGGGGAAACTGGTTTTACACAGAAAAAGGACCTCAGACGGACGGCGTTCCCACACTTCAGCAAAGGCCTCGATGGAACATTGCCCAAGTCATTACCTTAAGAGTGTGATTGTCTTCTGATACCTCCAGGGTTGGGGGTCTGCATCCTGTCCGCAGTGTGTGTTTGTGGGCAAAGATTGCATGTTATCCTGTGTTGCTTGGATTTCCTCCCACAGTCTGGAGGACTGCAGTTAGTCTGATTTATGCCTCTAAATTGCCCATAAAGTAGACCTGTAAGCATGTGTGAATGCAGTATATGACCCATTGAGGGTGTTCTCCCAAACCAGTACCCAGTGCTGCCTGGGATAAGTGCCAGGTGACCCTGACCAAGATATGGGGCTAGAGGATGGATGGATGGATGGATGGATGGATGGATGGATCATGCAACCATTTTAACACAACTGATTTAAAGGGACAGACCAAACATACGGATGAGCTACTTAATTAGCTAGCCTTATAATGGCTGCTTGGCTGGTCTCAGTTCTTCCCTGGGGAGTTGTTCTTTGTGAGCAATGGGCCAAGGAATGCCAGGGTAACTGTGCTGCCCAGATGGAGCTCCCCAGAGCTGCTTTGGTAACCACGTGGTACATGGAGCCAAATGGACAGAAATGTGCATTTGACATTTCAAGCTGATGTCTATAACCATTCCCACCCCGTGCTCATTTGTAAGACGCCGGTCTTAAATCCATCATTAGGGAAAATATGACATGTAATATTAAGTAGAAATTAACTATCTGGATAACTGTGAAATAGGCAGAATTTGAAGTGGCCTCATTGTAGTCAGGAGAAACTTTAAATACAGAATTCTAATGACTTGGTTTCAAATGGTTTAGCATCTCACAAGACTGAGGCACAGAGCGCTGATGGGGCACATTCTGGCACGGATCGGTGTTTACCGGGGACACGAGTTACTGCTGGGGTATCAGCCTGAGTCCCTGTCACCTTCAGCCATGCACACACACTCTGTCATACCCCAAAGTCACCTCAGCAGAACATTCCAGATGAATCATAGCTGTCCACCGATCCAAGTACACTCACCATTTCCTTACTCATTATCAAAAGAATCGCATTGGGCTTTCATCCGCATGGATAAAACATATGGCTGTTGCGGTCAGGTTGGGGTGTGAAATTATCCGGTGAATCGAGTATCTGCACGACACCTTGCTTACACATTGGATGACCGGTGGTTTAAAAGACCTGGAGGCAGCCAGCAGTATGTAATTAACAGAACCTGAGGATGTAGCAGTCCACAGGAAAATTTGGAAATTACTTCATCAATGCATCGTTGCGGTATTAAGATATTTTAATAAGGATAAATAAATGAAAACAGTATTCTTCCCACCTGTGCACACGTAACGTCAGGTAATCTTTTGGTCAGATACGTTCTTTGTCAGTCTGTAAGCATGATAATATCAGTTTAATGAGAATAATCTCTATGTAATGCATTTTGAAATCAAATTTAATGCAGTACTTGCCATTGCATCACTTGCGAGTTACTAGTAGTTGGCAGGGAGCCAATGTGTAGCTAGCAAAACACCTTTTAGAAATAGGATCAATTTTGTATACAGACGCTCCTCTACTTACGAATGAGATACGTTCCGAATGGCCGTTCATAACTTTAAATGTTCGCAAGTCGTTATTCAACATCATTTTAAGGGTATACGCAAGTACAAAGAACTAGGATATGCCAGGAGTACGCACACTGCACAGCGGGAGTAGCGGCCAGAAGTCGTACTAGGCGGAATTGGCGCGCAGAAAAAAAAAATTGATGTTGTGGACAAGAAACGGGACCCCAATGAACACAATTTGCACTTACGGTCCTCTTTGTTCGTATATCTGAAAGTTCGTAAGTTGAAAGTTTGTAAGTAGAGGAGCGTTTGTTTTAGCCATGTAAAGAATCGATGTAAATGTTTGACGATTTAAACCAGCTGATGTGGAAAATAAATCGCTACTTTATGAGTACTAAAGTAAAGCATGTAGGGTAGGTTGATTGGTGAGTCTAAATTGGCCCTGTAGTTGTGTGCGTGTGCGTGTGCGCCCTGTGGTATTTTGGCGACTGTCCAGGGTTGGTTCCCGTCTGCACCCATTGTTCCCGGGATAGGCTCTGGTCCCCCCCCACGATGCCAGTTGGGGTTAAGCGATTTCATGAAAATGAATGGATAGACACACCCCCCAATCTTAAATCAGCGGTGTGGCAGCATTTTAGCTTTCCGGTAATCACGAACGAAAACATAGAGAAAAGCACAGACAAGACAAATACTGCGTGCAGACATTGTAAAAGACTGATAACGTACACAAATAGCACAAGGAACATGCTTCAGGATGTCCACCAGCACCACAGTGAGCTCAATTCACCACCGCCAGAGCGAAGATTATTAAAAGGGCAAACCGCGATAAAAAGCTGCACATGCAAGCCTTAGTTTATTTATTTGAAGATTTTTTTATTTACTTATTTTGATTATATGTTTAAACAGTATTTTATTCAATTTCAGTTGCACTGTTAAGAAGAGGACATGTTTTGCACAGTTTAGAACAGTGGTCTCAAACTCCAGTCCTGGGGGGCCAGAGCCCTGCACATTTTTGGGTTTCCCCTCATTTAACACACCTGATTCAACTCCTTGTGCTAATTACCACACCTCTTGAGCTGAATCACTTGTGATGGAACAGGGAAAGAACTAAGCTACACAGGGCTCCGGTCCCCCAGGACTGGAGTTTGAGACCCCTGGTTTAGAAATATAAATAAAGGAATATTTTTGAATAAATTTCTCTGCAGCTCATTCTGTAAAAAAAACGCGAGAAAATCATATCGTGAACTCAGAATCGTGAATCATATCGAATCGTCAGTTGAGTGTATTGTTACATCCTTATTGTATATACATGTATACATTATGATACAATATTCACATCTTACTGGCAACTCCGCCCCCCCCACCCAGCTGATATATATGTATGTGTGAATGTGTGTGTGTGTGTGTGTATACTTATCAACATTAAACACATTGTTCACCAGATTATTTTCTTTGTACCTTCTTTGTAGAAGCAGACCTCTGATTTAAACGTATGCCTGAGAGATGCTAGACCAACATCCCCTTCTATATCATCAGATATGTAGAATCACACCCACACACACACCCACACACACACACTGAATGCTAGTCCGATACTAAGGCAAAGGAAGGCCAGCGTACCATGCTTTATGCACACTTAGGTACTGATGACGGTGAAACAGTGCTGGTGTTTTAAGAATCTAACTCACACCTCCCAAAGTGTGTTGCTAAACACGGATATCACGTTACTGTAATAATCCCAAGTTAACCACAAACTGTAATTTACAAATACTGAATTTAAACTGTTACTCTTGGAAACTAATGACCACTCATAAAACCGACATGGAATTAAGACGTGCTGTTAGTAATTTGGAATTGAACTTCTGTAAAACTTATCTAAAAGTGTCAGTATCCTGTGATGTGCAACATAACCGCACAAACTGTGTACTGATGTAAATAACTAACATGTATGATGTAATCTAAATTGTGAATTTACAGAGAAATTCTCTTAATGGGTCATGTACAGTATTAACGGGTAATTGCACCATCTAAAGATAAATACTTTAAACAAAATTAGCTGTACTGTAAAGTTGCTTCAATTTGCAGTGGTAAATCCATTGGACCGCTATACACATCCCTCAATATTCATTCACAATCACAAACCTTGGATTCCTCCGGGGTGCAGCAGAATCGAGAGACTGAAGATACCTACGTAAATTACAGCCACACAGATGGGGGTGGGAGCTGCAAGGTAGAACCTCGAGGAAACGCAAATTAACACGCAGCGAGCCGCTCCAGACCTCGACCCCCCAGACTCCATCTGTCGGCCATCACCTCTCCAGCAAACCATCCGCAACCATGTAAACTCACCTTCATTCATTTGATAATCTAGCCTGTTCTGTTCATCTGTTTTATAATTTTGGGCCGCGCTTTTAGGATCAAAGGCTGCTATGCACAACAGTATCTCCATTAAGCGTACCCATTTAAATTAAGTTACTGCTTTCCCATATTCTATCTTGCTCATTGATTTAATTCTGTTTTATTCTGTTATTTTGCATTTGTTTTATGTTAAGTGTAATGTCCATTGTGTGTTAGTTGTAGTGTTAGAAATAAATGCATGCCTTTTACACATCTTAAATATGCGTCTGAGTTAATGCTCATAAATAAGTCACTTTACTGGTGCGAACTGCCCTAAGCTTTTAAAAGTCTAAAGTCTAAATTCTCTCTACGGTCATGAGCAGAGTTTTGCTACAGAGTTGCTACATACCTGTGAGTCTTACGTTTGCGGGATGAAGGTTCTAACCCAGATTAAGTTGTTATACTGCAATTAATGAACTCCATTCATATCCTGGAACTAAATCTGAACATTAACTGAACAATTGGGACTTCTATAATATTATTTATTGGAGAAACAAACCATTCAAGCATAAAAATTAATTAATAATTAACTAGTAATTAATTTCCCTACATATTGGTGGAGACCTAATTTATTTGAGCTGATTTTTCCTACACAATGTCTCCCTTTTTGTCTTGTGGGACAGAAGGCCTCACCTTCATCTCCAGGATATCACCTGGCGTGCGTGCTAGCATGACCCGGAGTACCTTAGCGACCCGCCCCCGCGGCCAGCTGTCAAGTGGCTGGGGCACACCCCCCGGCTTCCTGCCTGATGGGCTGCCCCGGCGGCAGGGGCACACTCCCCCGGCTTCCTGCCTGATGGGCTGCCCCGGCGGCAGGGGCACACTCCCCCGGCTTCCTGCCTGATGGGCTGCCCCGGCGGCGAGAAACGCATCAATCAGCCCCTGACAGCTGTCTGCGCTCGGCCACGGGGACCGGCACGCACGCCGCCATAGTAACAGGGTCCCCGTCTGCCAAGTGCAGGCCTGAGGAGGATACTAACGAAGGGGAGTCTGTCCCCTGGCCTGCCAGCGCCCCGCTCTCCCAAACGTTCCTTTACATCTTGATGAGGGAAATCCATTTTTATTTTTTTTTGGCCATTAAAGTTGATTCTCGGATTTAGCGCCGCAATGTGACCGTTTCACGAAAACGCACGATCGCTGCCTGAGGAGTCTGCCCATCCATAACCCTAGACGGCCGGCGCATCACATTAGCGATGCCATCTTTAATCACAGAGGCACTTTCACGCATACGAATGAGACGGCCATTGCCCTCCTTTATCTTTGTGCCTCGCTCCCTCCATTATTCTGGGCAATGAGGCCTATGGATCAGTTTACGCTCCGCGCTCCAACTCTTTATACAGAGAACTGGAATTGCTCTTTTGCTCCACATCGAACTGCATCTTCTTCCTGTTTCCATTGATGAACCACGACCCATTTGTACGAGGCACGTGCGAGCAGCTGCGGAGGCCGCGGGCACGCCGTCGAGACTCCTTGCCAGACTGCGTCTTTCCTTCTCGATCTTTTGTGGCCATCTTTCTGAGAGCTCAGGCAGCTAAGCTCCTTCACAGAGGCTGTCAGAGTCAGAAAGACCTGCTTACTTCCTGGGGATGTGCCGTGTTTTTTTGTGGAAGCCTCCTCTACCTTGGGTCTTTATGCAGAGACATTGAATTTTATCCCTCTCCATACAGTAGATTTTCCGGCAATGACAATTTCTCTGTATTTCACTTTCTAATATTGCTATTGGGCTTTGGCTAAGCCAAGTTTTCTCTTGGAAGCTGACAGCATTCATAGAGAGATTCTTTTTTTTTTTTTTCTTTTACACACATGTGCTTTTCGACCCAGCGGCGCCATCGGTGTGCCAGGGTGGCATTAGATTTCCGCCCGTGACGTCCAAAACCCAAAAGGAATTTCCTTCAGCTGATTGGACGCCGGAAGTTCTTCTCAACCAGCACCTACCAATGATATCACATCGCTTCAGCCCACAAAGGACCCAGAATTCCAGCTCGTGGCTGCCCGTGGCAGTTGCCCGCAGGAAAACGCAGATTTTAATCGCTCATTCAGCTGCCCTGCGATGCCCGTTTTTTTCTTCTGTCTTTTTATTCTCCAACCAGCAGCGGCCTCCTTCTCTGATCCCTACAGAGCACTCTGTCCCTGGTGTCCAAGTATCTCCTGCCCTACTTTTAGATCCTAAATCTGTTTTATTGTTCTTACTTATAACTGTCTCGTCGGTTGGCATCCCGTCCAGCACCTTTCAGTGGCTGCCCTGACCTTGCCTGGCCGGATTTGTTTATCGTGTGGGCAGCCTTTCGGGGTTGCCCGTTCCTCTGCACGGTTGCCCAGGCCCAGCAGCGGAGAACAGGCCTCATTTCGCAGATGCATTGGCAGGCAATCGAGATGCTCCTGGTCACCAGTTTCCGCTCCGCAATATGCATCACTGGCCATGGAGGCATTATGGGATGCCACCTGGACCCCCCTCTGGCCGTGCTGTTCCTGAATATCCTGAATATTTTTATCCGGTATATGTTTATAAAGAAAGATATTTCAAGTCCTATTACAAACCTCCTCCATTCTCTAGCATGATTGCTTGTAGCCAGCAGGTAATTTGACAGCTGACCTCATTGCTGACACTGATTTATGTTGCTGGTGTGACAGTGCTAGCAAACACTAAACACCGAGTCCCCTGCTTTTCTCTTTTACAGCTATCCCTCACCGTGCCCCCTGTCTGTCAGTGGGCTGGGGTGGTGTGCGGATCTCTGGTTAGGACTTTGTGCCCCTCACTGGAAGCTCAGCAGCGGGGGCCGGTCGACACTCATGTGGCACCCTAGGCAAGCCCCAGTGCCAGCATCCCCTCACCACTGGCACAAATATGGGAGATAAAGATCATTTGTTGTTTAATATTATTAAAAAAATGCAATAAATTGTTTAATACGTTACATTTTACGATGAAAAAAAAAACTTTAATTGAAATTTAAATGAATATTTACAAACAACAACAATAATAGTATCTTAAATAGCAGGGGGGTGTTCCACGAAGCAGGATTAAGGGAAAGTCGGACTTATTTCAACAAGTCGAGCTCATTTAAGCAGGAGTTCTGTTCCATCAACATGTTTTAAATGAATCCCCGCTGAGCTACCATGGTAACTTAGGTGAGCAAACAAGTCTGCTCCGGACCAGGTTAACTGTCTCACTTAGTTAAGCGTTGTCTCAAAGAACGTCCGACGTGTGGGAACAGATTCCCAAAAGATCGTTCCGTCGGACGAAATTCTGCACTCTCACTACTCATGTCATGTAATAAATATAATAAAACCTGTAAAAATCACGTCTCAGCTTTCCAAGTAATTCCAAAGTAATTCAAGTAAAAGCCATACTGTATTACGAAGGTCAAACATGAAATGCAATGAAAAAACCTGTTAAAATAATATGAACAGGAAGATATGTTTATATTTTGTTTAGTCACAGTCTACTTTGAAAGTTTATTAGTAAAAAGCAAAGACAAGATATGGTTTTTTGTGCAGAACATTTCACACGGATGTGATTGAAAGTATTTTACAGAGATCAAATAATACAGAATAGAATTTTACAGTAAGAATGACACGTGAAGGTTCCCCGTTGGGTATAGGGATTGAATGAGGAACTTTCGCAGTGTAAGGCGATAGCATAAACCACTGTACCACCGTACTAGGTTCTTGTAACATTTACATAACTTACGCATTTAGTCTGTCTGCAATTCTATGTCAAGCCAATTCCCTGGCTTTCTTTATGGACACAGTATTGTCTTTTTTAGTGATTGCATCTTTGTATTCTTCATACAGCTCCATCAGCAGCGTTTGTTCTGTGGCAGAAAAACAAACACCACTCTCGTTTTACACGACTCATTTGATCGATCTATCGTTCATCCATTCATTTGGGCTTCTTAAATATCTCAGGTGTGCACATTAAGCGAGACTATGCAAGTCTGTCTTGTATGAACCTTGATTAGTTAAAGCTGAACTGCGTTAGTGGAACGACATGAGGCTAAGTTTAGAGATGGCACTAGTTTGAGTCTGACTTTTTCGGGAAAGGCTGGATTTCTTTAGCTACTTTCATGGAATACCCCCCAGGTGCTTTGAAGGAAGTGCATTTGAAAATATTCATGCAACATAACCAAAGAAAGATGTATGACTGTAAGAAAAAGACTAGGGTTCTCAAAGTTAACATATTAACACGTGAGTGTTTATCTTAAAGTCATAACACATTATCATTTAAGTGCATTATCTTTAATTGTCTTAATTTCAACATCCCAATGGAAGAATAATAAAAACAAAGATTTAAAAAATTCTGTTCTGAATACACTCGCAGAGACACACTGAGAATAAGATCCATATCTGGTGCCCTAGGTGGTCTCCCATGTCGCCTACAAGATTGGCTGGCCCTGCTCTCTGGTTAAAATACCAGGGCTAACAGGATGATGTCACCGTTGGGCTATTGAGCAACAGCCTGAACCCCAGTTTCTCCACACACTCGCAGAGACACACCGAGATTCAGGCACGGACACTTGCAGAGACACACCGAGATTCAGGCACGGAAACTTCTAGAGACACAAACAATCAGACGTGGACTCTCCCAGAGACACCGAGAACCACATACAGACAATCCCAATTAAAATTCACGATTGACGTTTCACAGGGCTGTGCAGCACTTGACCAAACCTCCCCTTTTTGATCTGTATGCTGAATCGTCACTCACAATGCACATGCCAGCCTCCTTGCTGAGGACTGCACTCCTTAGTTTGTCTGTCTGCAGTTTCTTTAGAGTAGGAGTTGCAGGCAGAAGGAGTAAGGTGACTTGGACAGGGGGACAGACATTGACACTGGATAGACAGGGACCTGCTGACCAAGATGCAGGTCAGGAGTCAGGGGAATGAAGAGCTAAAAAATGCTGTATCAGCAATCCCAAAAGCATTCTGGGAAATTTCCTAAGCCAGGGAAATCCATAACCATGACAGGCAGCAGGATTCCTGACACACTGAAAGACAGAGCCCTAGAAGCCACTAAGAGTGTTCTTGTTAGATCCTTAACATATCACATCTTCTTATTACCGGGAAATCAACCCTGGCTTGCACAACTGCAAACCTGATAGGCTCCCATTTCCAGCTCCATAAAACCAGGCAGTGTAGAAAGCCCTGCTCCATTTACTGACCAACTCTCAGCTCTCTGGTAAAGCCCTGTCCATCTCTCAGACCTCCACAAGTGCCCGATCCTCAAACGCTGATGCTGCCTGACTTTTAAGGCTCCCCTATGAAACTGCATGGTGTCATTTGAGATCCAGATTTATGCTACATAGACACAGAAGGACTGAGGCTTGTAGCACCAGTGGCATCATACCATGTTCAGTGACAAATCTCAGTTCTGCATTACCACAGATGACTGTCGTGTGCACGTTTGGCGGCGCAGAGGGGAGAGGACCAATCCTACCAATGTTGTGGAGAGACACACTGGCATTATTCCTCCTGGCATCAGGGTGCGGGGAGCCATAGGGTATGACTTCAGGTCATCT
>JAODLC010000043.1:10191825-10203606 GCA_026781145.1 Hippopotamyrus pictus | reverse complement strand
GCCTGCACCTTCCTGGAGTACCAGCGGCAGGTGAAGGAGTTCCCCCAGAATGCCATCGCCATGGAGCTACAGCAGAACTCAGTACCCCATAACCAGGCCCTGCCCAATGCTACCAGCCTACCCATTGAGCAGTCCCCAGCCCGTGAGGTCATCGACACATGACCAGGGCGTTCTGGCCTGCTCCCGAGGGCTTACCATCAGCCCCACCTCTCCCCTGGCCATGGGGAGCCTGTCCACCACTTGGCAGGTTCTGCCATCTCCTTTGAACCCACCATTTAAGTGTTGTGTTCCAGGAGGGGGGAGAATGTCATAGGCCTCGAAATACCTGAGCCAGGAGGATATTGGCCTGTCCCCAAAATGGAAGGAACACAGCTTTGTGTTGTTATGTGTGTGCTTATTTTTGAGTTTACGTGCTCTGACTGACAGCTGGTCTATCCTCTGGCTGAGAGACGAGCCCTAGTCTGACAGGTGACTGGCAGGTGATCGTCAGTCAGGCATTTTTTTTTCATGGATCACTGGTACTTTTTTTAACAACTTTGTATGTGGCAGTTTATGCCATAGGACTGTGAATTTGTCGGTCGTGAGTGAGAAGCAGGAAGTGTGGCTCTTTGTTTTGGACGGGGGGGCTAAATGTCGCTAGTGCATTGTAGGAAGAGAGAGATGGGGGAGCGAGGAAGAAGGAAGTCCAGGGGCTGGTGGGATGTGGGGGGTGGGGAGAGGGCCAAGAACACATGGATCTTTGCCCAGGGAGAAGGAAGGCTGTTTTAGGGACCTTTACCTCTGTGACTGTGATGCTTTATGACCAAATGTTTGATTAAAACGGCGACTTTTGCAGAGCTCAGCATTTCTGGCCGTTTGTGGCACTAAAACTAGCTCCAGCTCTGCCTTTTTCCGGAGGAGGGTGTCAATGGGGAAGATGTTGGATGTGCGCGTGTGTCTGTGTGTGTGCGTGTGTGGGCGGTGGGTGCCTGAGAGAGCAAACAAGGAAACGGGAAGGTAAAAAGAACACTGTAATACTACAAAACATTCCTAATGTCAGATTGTGAAGGCGGGGAACTTGTTCATCAATTTCTGTGGAAAAGTATGACCCAAAGTGTGGTCAAATGTTTCAAATAAATCAATAAATCACTTTGTAATTAGTCTCATCAGGGCAGTCGTTGTTGAAACAGACACTATTACAGTTTATTTTAATTATTCCAATGATCTCTTCAACCATTTTCAATAACCATTTATCCAGTACAAGGTCATGTTAAGCCTGAAACTAATTCCAGGAATCACAGAGCATGGGACAAGGATTACACACATATTAAAGGCAATCAAGAGCTGAACCTACCAAAATCACATCCGTGCACATTTTTGAAAAGTAAAAATTCCACACATACCCTCACACACACATACAAACATGAAGGCAGGAAACAGACAGCCAGGGTTGGGGCCATTCCGGAATGCGTTTGTCACTTCCAATCCAAATCAGGAAATGGGACTGGAGTTGGGATTGGAAAAAGAATCTATGAGGAACAGAATTGGAACTGAATTCAATTTTCAGGGAGATATAAATTCTAACTCCAGTTCCATTTCCTGATTTGGATTGGAATTGATGATTGCATTCCGGAATGGCCCCAACCCTGCAGACAGCCCTGGCTGTGAAAGGTTACCCAACACACCACCCAGATAAATACAAATAGTAAAGCTTCATTAGTAAAATTTCCTGACGCTTGGAAAAGCAGCCTTGCTGTGTGCTTCTTCACAAAGAACATCATTTGCCAATGATGCATGTTGAGATTGCATTAAGATTTTACCTGGTTTGAACCCAGTTCAAAGAAGACTGATCAGCCGACACACTAAGTGATTTAGAAGAAACACAGCAGCAAACAAAACACCAAAATGGATTTAATTGTTTTTTTCCCTCTGATGTGTCTTCTTGGTCATCATTTCAGTTCCCATTGTGGCCATTTAACCCCAGCCCCCGCCGGCCCACCCCGTCCCGGGGGCTCCAGGACACAGTGGCCAGCCAGGCGCAGTGGGGTGATGGATCACTGCTGATGAGAATCATAACACCAACCTCTTGTAGAATGGCCGGCAGATAGCCATCTAACTTCTGATAGGCTGGCTGTTCAGATACTTGCCATTGTAGTCACTGTATACGCATCTCATTGTTGAGTCGTAATGATTGTTTTATTCATCTTTCAGTAAATTATTAAGTTGCCAAAGGGACTCAGCATGCAGTCCTACCATTTATTTCTCTATACTGCTGAGCATCTCACTGAGGATATTCAAGAGCCCCCGCCTCAGGAGCTCCAGTACGAGGACTGCACAGGCGACAGTGACATTGCTATCCCAGAGTGCATTGCATTTTAAAGCGGACACACACGGTGGGTGGCGTTTAGAGAGCAGGAGGCATGTTATCCGCACTACAAAGAACCCCAAGGATCCCCCTGCGTCTCCACAAACCATAAAGGGAAGGCGGCAGTATTGCTGAATCAATACACACTTCTTCTGGGTACCTCATTGGTTCGCAAGGGGTTAAACCAGTTGGTGAAAGGCAAATCAGCCACGTGGATAGGGGGCGCTGTGTGCATCTGTCTTTGTGTTTGCCAAGCCCCACACCGCGTCTCAAGGTCTACAGTCGCCAACAGCCCATTATCAGCATTCTCACGAATTCACCTTGCACACGATTACGTGATGACGCAGAACAAAAGAAAATCCCCCCACTGACTTCTCAACTTGTCACGTCTATGCCAGCACCGGCCTTGAGCAGGACAGCCCTGCCTGATGAGAATCTAAGCAACCTCCTTCCTATCAGGCTGGGGCACCCACAAGGCCGCTCTCCAGAGTCAGGCGCCCAGACAGCCACATCTTATTTAGCTGCATCTCCGGGCACTTCAGTAATTGCTCCACGTCCTGATTGTGTCCCAACGAGTGTTAGTAGTCAAGCTCGTATCTCTGCGTGTGTTGTCTTGCACTGAGTTCTGAGCGCACCTCAATGCTTGACCACTAGGGGGAACTCTAGATGTAACTAAGAAAGGAAAAGTAATTCCCAGCACGCACACCATCTGAGAACTAATAAATGAGCCTCCGGTAGATAATCAAATGTAGATTTCATCTGCATGTGCAGCGCAAGCCATTTTATAATTAGGCTCATTGTGAGCCCCTTTACAATGCTATCCTTATTTATCATGCCTTGTTGGGGTAGCACATGTGTATTACATTTAGACGTTTAGCCGATGCTTTTATTCCAAGTGACTTACCCATCTCTAAACCATTTATAGAGCTGGATATTGCACTGGAGCCATTCAGGATAAATTGGTTGTGCAGGGTATCAGATCCCCTTCTGGGAATTGAACCAAAAGCCTTCATGCTGCTAGCCCATATTCTTACGCACAAGGTTTCGCAACAAATGAAGCAATGCAGCTTTCATTTGAGGGTTTAACACCAATCATTTCATAATCAGGCACATTAATGTTCCACTAAAAAACTATTCCTCAATGCAGTTCTGCGGCTGGACACAGGGTGTGGAGGCCAGAATTTAGATTCCAGGGTCTGTCTTTAAATCTGTCCTTTGTGTGACAATTTTTGACACCATGGTCACAGACATACTGATGAAAGGGTGTTGGTGGCTCCAGGGTAGTTATGACACAAAACAGAAGATGTAGCAACTCGAATTTCTACAGCAGTGTTCCTCAACCAGGTGCTCAGGGGCCCCAGACAGTCCACATTTTCGCTCCTTCCCAGCTTCCAGCACACATGTACCAGCTATTCTCTCTTGATTGGCTGGCAGTTGGGAGGGAGCAAAAGTGTGAACTGTCTGGGGGGTCCCTGAGGACCGGGTTGAGAAACACTGTCCTAAAGAATACTCAAAAATAAATAACACAGGCATGTGATTCATGTGTTTCCAGTGCTTTTGTGCTGGTGAATATGCTGCATATCACACAAAGGTGGCTTTAAGTCATTTGAGCAGACAATTCATTCCAATGCAAATAATTACTAAGCAAATGTTACCAAAAATATCACAATAAGTTTTATACCAATATTAGCTGTTCTGACATCTTGATCCAGCAAGAGATAATAAACTTAATAAACGCAGTGAATAAAATTCCATGACAGCTATTTGAGAATGACCTCATATCGATTTCACTCCAGTTATGCTGCAGGAACCTATAAAATGCAGTATAAAGTTGAGGATCTGGACAACTTGAGCCGTGTAGACGCCACTGTGTCTGAAAGTGTAGCTAATTAATGTAAACACCGGGCGTTCTTAAAGACCCTGTGAATGAAAACAGCAGGTATCAGATATTGTCCCGTACATTCTGAGACTAGAGAGAAGAGCGGCCTTGACGACAACCCAAAACAGCCCCCCGGCCAATGACAGCTCAGCATTTCAGCGACACGACTCACTGGAAGAGAATGAAACAGTGATGTCCATTAAAAAAAATGCATATACACATAAATACGAGTCCAGCGCACGTGAGCTGAGGCAGTGTTACGTGCCAACACTGTGCTTGCAGAGAAACTGATGGAATCCTTTGGGCGAACAAAATCTTAATTAAATCTCCATGAGAAACTGTATACCTGACGAGAGAGCACAATTCTTTTCATATAAATGCTAATAGATTCCTCCATAAGAGGAATCAAATGAATATGCAAAGAAATTATAGAATAGAGATACCATATTGGATAAATTATGTGAAAATTTGTTCTATGAGGTGCAGTTGCAGTTTTTGTGTCTACGGAGAAATGCGCATATATTAGCAAATATATTGGCCAAGGACAAAGTAAATTTAAGCAGCTTTTTAGTTGGAAAGTCAGGTAGACTGAATGCTGATTAAATTAATCAAACAAACGATGTAATGTCTGCAGACAGTACTAAAGAGTACTCCAGACTGCTGTGAAAGGTACGCCTCTTTGATCATCACCTCAGCTCAGACCTACAGGAGCACCTGAAGGGGTTCTCCTTATAATATAATCCTTATAATCATGTAAAATGAGGCAGCAGGTCTCCTCTGTGGATGGGCATCTGTCTGTTGACAGATAGATAACTGACAGCTTCATCAGCGAATCAGCAACTTCATTGTCTTTCTGTCAGATATATTAATTACAAGATATTGCTGTTAACCTATAAAGACCTTCCTAATATGGCTCCTTCTTACCTCTCTGATCTTTGCATATCTACACTCCTACTCACACTCGTAGATCCTCTCATTTCACCTCCCTTCTTGTGTCTGCTGCTTGCCTGACCGCTACGGGGTTTAGAGTCTTTAGTCCCACTGGCCCGTCTTTGTAACTCACTCCCTCCTGATATTCGTAGTATTGGCTGTTTCTCTACATTCAGATCTCGGCTCAAAACCCATCTTTTTAAACATGTTTATTCACTTTAATTTTCAGCGTTATTAGGGTAGCTTTTAATTTATTTGATTATGGTAGTTTTTAATGGAATAATACACGTACAAAAGTATGTTTGCATATTGTGTTGATTGTTTTTCTTATAAGGTGTCCTTGCATGCCTTGAAAGGTGACTTAAAATAATATGTATTATTATTATTATTATTATTATTATTATTAATCAAAGTCTCATGATACGGCCATGACTTCCTGGTTAAAAAAATCATAGAAAATTATACCATGCAAATACAAATATAACCATGTCCTACTGGCTGATGAGATGTTTACATATTCACTTGAAATAGATGGTGAGTGTGGGTATGAGTCTTCCCTGGGTAACACTACCTTCACAATAAATCATTTCAACAATCATTGTGGTTCATACCATGCTCCCAGAATAATCTGCCATCAGATTTTTCCGCTATTAAGAATTCCGTGTTGCTCACCTGATGCCATATCAGTCACTACCAGAAAACTGGCAACAAATGGTGGTGAGCAATTTATGTCTGTCGTTCTGGACTAGACCAAAAATCCAAACCAGGATTTTGTTTCAACCAACCAGTTGAGCATAAAGAGTCACAGACACAGAGTATTCAACTTGTTGGTTGGAACAAAATCTTGGTCTGGATTTTTACTTTCTGGACCTGAAATGTCCACCTCTGTCTCCCCTTAGCAGCACAGGGTCATAAAGCACTCACAGGCTGAGCTGCTTGCCGTCGCCACCGGCCCACCCACCCTCCGACTATGGGTGCCTTAAACATCTGTCAAACCCTCAAATATGTGTCTTGGCCATGGTTCAGTGGATCTCTCTGGGTATTGTCACCAAGGGCAGGTTCATATGAGGTCTGATGCCTTTACTCTCCCAGCACATCTCAACACATAGGGTATGTTAATCGTCCATCCATCCATGAGTCCTCCTCCACAAGCTTGTCCTCATCCACATGCTAAATTATCAGTTGTCTTAGTTGCTCTGACAGAAAAAAAAGCATTAATCTTGGTCTCCACCACATACAGATGTTGCAAGATTTTAAAGCAGCAAGATATAGATAGGTACTGTGGAATTAATCATACCTAAATCATCCAAGATTTAAAAGTAGAAAACACAACCAGGACTGAAGCTGAAACTCCTCAAACCTCACAGCTTCTCTTAAATGTGTCGACAATCAACATCTCCCGCAGTGGTCCGGGAACTACAGAATATCCTTGGTCACCATGGTCCTGCTTGCCCCATAAGATCTGCCTGTACAAAGAACAGGAGACAGAAAGCAGAGCATGTACACGGGAAGAAGAGAGGAATGTGTTGGCTGCTCTGTATATTCATAAGGCTGCGCTCGTCGCATGTGTGTGAGTGTTATGATACCAGCTGACAAGATCATTCGGATAAATGCTTTGGCAGGAGGTGCAGCGCAATAAAAAAAAAACAACAAACAAATGAACAAACAAATAAATAAACAAATAAATACAAAAGTGTGTGATATATTATAATTCAATGTTATGATATCAACAATAATACCGTTCCCATGTGTAATATCTTTATAACTGAAATCAAACTGTTCCGGTGAGGAAAATTCTGTTTTCTGTTTCATAATTACAAATCTTTATGCAGATACTGATGATCACGCTTATATTTATGGAGAGACATGATGACCACGCTTTTATTGATCCCTCTGGGAAAACTCTCTCTGTACTACCCCATCTTTGTGTCCATGGTAGAGACACATTTGTAGGTGAGAGCAAGCTTGGTACCAAAGGGCAGCCACCTGCAAAGTGCCAATGGAGCTGGGGGTTGAGGGCTTCACTCAAGGGACCACAGACATGTGGCTTTTTGGCTGAAGCTGGGCTTGAGCTGGTGACCTTCCAGTGACAGGCACAGAGGCACGCTGAGCCGCAAACCACAACCCCCCCCCCCCAAATATAACAGGTAGGGGCAGTGAAAGAGTTTTGTTCCACTCTGTCATAGTTAGTTTTTGTGAGCCTTGCAGCCTTGACAATAGCATGTAAGTACATTCGGGAAACCATTTCATTATCTCTTGAAAAAGAAATTATTTGCCTGACATGTCATGAGCAGAAATGTCTTCTATTAATCAGAACTAACATTCCAATAGATAAAAAAGAGTATGACATTTAATGGTTTTCAAATCATTTTTAGTTAAAATTAGCTAATGTACTATGACAAACTCTCCCCATACATATAGCTTCTCCACACCAGCAGTTTTTCTTCAGATGTTTCGTCTGTCCATTCATTTTTATATGATTCTGACAACCAATCAGAAGTCCCACTTCAGAAGGTCTAGGCCAGGGGTCTCCAACTCAGGTCCTGGAGAGCTACTATCCAGTAGGTTTTCTGTCTCACTTGGCTTCTGATGAGCCACACCTGCTCCTGGTATTTACCTGAGAACAGGTGTGGTTCATCAGAAACCGGGGTAGGATAGAAAACCTACTGGACGGTAGCTCTCCAGGACCGGAGTTGGAGACCCCTGGTCTAGGCCCACCTATTCTTCCATCCTCCAATACAGAGTCACCCTGAAAGCTACTGGGCATGAGACAACTTAGGACCCAGGTCAAAAGCCCATTACTCAGGAAGCAGACCTTGTGTTTTCTGCAAAGACCACATGAATTGAATGCTCTATTCAAAGGATGGATAGCTCATATTTTGGATCATCTTTGATGAATGAGAGATGGTGCATAAATGTACAAGAAAATGACTTTATTGATACGGTTTTAACCTGAAATGGTACATAGTCATCTGAATCAACTGTACCATATGACTGCAATTGCTGGAAGAAAGCAGCAAGGTTCCCAGGAAGGAGTCGAAATATCACACACACAGCAGACAACCAGTAATCCCAAACCCACATGCGAAAATGGGATGTTTCATACATATTCCCATATCCCAGTATGATCTCATTTAGAGGTACAAAGTTCAGGTCCAGAAAGTACAAATCCAGACCAAGATTTTTTTTCAATCAACCAGTTGAAGTCACATTGACAGAGTACTCAGCTGGTTCGTTGAAACATAATCTTGGTCTGGATTTGTACTTTCTGGACCTGAACTTTTTACCTTTGATCTCATCGTTCCTGCACTGATACGGGTGATGCCAGGTATGCAGAGGAGAATGACCTCACCATGCACGACTAATGAGTGCAACTGTACAACGTGTAGTTGACCAACAGGCACAGAACAATCATCCCTCCCCCCCCGCCCCGACTTCCTGTAATAAGACGAAAGACACAAGGGCAGCAGCGATCAGCGTGACAAAACAGGCCTCCCCATCTGTCCTGGCCTCTTACTGGGATCATGCTGGGACGTGCCCTGTCTGGCTCCTTCCTACGAACCCAGAAACAGTCAGGACTGCATGTGTCCAGGGATGCCTCAGCGTTAATCCTGACACATTGACATTGCTCTCCACGTGTAAAGGTACGCGGTTATGAAAAGGGTCGGAAGATGCGAGATATTTCAAGTGCTAATCTGGAGTGCAGTTACACACACCCTCCTATACTGAGGCGTTCCATCCATTCCTGTGCCGGTACAGACTGGGTGTTTCTGCTGCGTTTAACTGGCCAGAGCATCAGTACGGACCCTTAGGGTAGAGAAATGGGTTTAAGATGGGATAGAAGGGGATTAGAAAACTCTGGAGAAAAAGATTGTTTTTAATCTATATTGCTGAGGGCGGCCCATGTTTAAATCCCCTTTTCTCTGTCTCTCTGCCATTTTCTCTTTCATATAAAGTGTATTTTTCAAAAAGGCTACATCTGCAAACAGATTATGGGAAACCAGGGCTTATCAGACGCACCTTGTGTTTCCTGTTCCCAGGGTACAGAGAAAGAGAAAGAGAGAGAGACAGATGGAAGGAGAGAGATTTCAACAGACCAACATGGAGCCATTATGCTTGGTAATGGCTGTCAAAT
Source organism: Hippopotamyrus pictus (assembly GCA_026781145.1). Lineage (NCBI taxonomy): Eukaryota > Metazoa > Chordata > Actinopteri > Osteoglossiformes > Mormyridae > Hippopotamyrus > Hippopotamyrus pictus. The sequence goes on along the minus strand of JAODLC010000043.1, from coordinate 10,194,318 downwards.
ATCTCACAGTCCATAAATCTCATTTTGAACAATTTATGCCAGGCAAAATGTTTTCTTTTGTATTGAATTAATTGAGTTATTACTTTATAGAATGCATGATTTATACGATCAGTTGGGTCAAATTTTCACCAAATAGACAGAATTGATGGAGATAGATTTTTTTTGTTTGCTTGTTTGGTCATTCGGAAGTCAGTGAACTTTTGAAATTGAAAGCTCGTTGTAGATACTGACAGCTACACCAACTCGGTTGGTAAATATTACAGTTGTGCTGAAGGACTGGAGTGCACCACATGTGGCTCAGGGAGTCAGAATACTGTACTTGTGGTCAGAAAGTCACTAGCTCATATCTCACGGTCAGCAGAGTGATGTCACTGTTCAGCAAGACCCATAAATACAATGGCTTCAGGGACCGCCAAACTGTACCTTCCTACCTACATTGCTTTGGATAAAATCATCTACTAAAAGAACATATTGTTATTAAACTCATTTGTAGCCTTGGTCAAGCTGCCGCAACATTTGGCACTGCTAATGTACAGCTTACAAAATGAAAAAAACGCAAATTCAACTGTTATCTACACACCTGTGGTTCAGATTAGTAAATCCGCTCTAGATAAGATCTGAGTTTGACAGTAAGAATAAATGCTGGCTTCTGCTGTGAAGGAGAACTTCAAGTACAGTCAAGGACTCCCCCAAGGGTTGTATGAACATGTACCCAGGATGGCTTATCAAATTCTGGATACAATCCACGTCTGTAAAGTCTAAAAGGCTAATTCTGACCATATTAGCAGCAAGTGACTGGGCAGCACTTCCTATAGGCTCCATCGTAGCAAAGGAACCTGAGATTTATACCAGCTGATGAATTGCCTGTCAAGCCTACGTTTCCAGCTAAACTTATGTTATAAATTGCTTTATAAATTAATTTTCCCTAGAGGGGGGCGGTAGTAAATGCTGAGGTGGGTTGTCTATGTGAGGGTGTGTTTTACTAATTTAATGAAGATTCCTATCTGGATGCTCTGATTAATAGGACGGCACTGTAAAATTAAATAAACCTGCAATTACTGATCCAACATTAAAGCTGTAAAAGAGAACCAGAATGATTGTATAAAAGCTCTTTGGTGAGTCATGAATTTTTCTATTTGACAGAAAGAAATGGGCAGTTTTATGTAAAATGCAGCTGGATTATACAGTCCTGTCCAGCACAGATATTTGGAGATTATTTCCTTTTAAACAGACAGTCTGCTCATGTTTGTCAGAATAAATGCAGCCCTGGACTGGATCAGGATGCTTACCCTGAAAAGGCTGACCACCACGTAATTACACTGTCTTTAAAAACAAATATCGATGCAACATTTGGGGACATCAGTGCTACACGCAGAGTACGTGATTTTGCAAATACACAAAAGATATGCGAAGGAGAAGGTAAGAAAAACATGGGAAAAAATTAGGTCCTCACGGAGAGGCAGAGGGATGATAATATGATCCTTTTCCCAGGTGAGCATCATATCAGTCAGGCTATTCAAACCTGAAAATCGTGGGACGGTTTCATCCGGCTGTTATGGGAGGTTTCCTACTCTAACGCTTCAGCTTTCAGGACCAAGCAAACATGGCTGTTGTGTTTGAGACGCTTAGCAGGAAGAAGGAATTGAACCACGCTCTGTTCCAAGAACTGCAAAAACAGTAAAACCAATTTTGATTCAATCATTCATCTCTGAACCAACAATCATCATAAGTACATTTTAAATATCAGCGGTGACTATTTCAGCTGTTGAGACACTTTATCAGCAATGACGCGCAGGCCAGACCAAACGGAAACAAGTGGATAAATTTAGATTAAATGCGCCTGCTTTCAGTATCACTGCAGCAAGTGAGCCACCGGCCCTGTACAGAATGCTGCAATGTCACACACTACACTTAATGCGTACTTTAATAGTCTTAAAGATGACAAACTACAATAAATGCTCAGTTGGGAAATTAAAACATGGCCCCGCTTTTGTGTAATTATATTTATTGCTGCGGGATATCAGTCCTACATCTGCTTTCTATTCGAGATGCAGACTCACCTTCAGCTCAGGGACCCAGTTTAATCATATTAGCCTGTTTCCAAAGATTGATGCCACTCTGAAGTTCCGAACTTTGGATGAGTTACATTTTTTCCCTTCCCTGATGAGCTGCTGTAGGGGTACCAGAGCTCGTTCAGCTCCTGATTAGTTTGTAATTTACATGGACTGGAGCTTCTCAATAATTAACTCCATCATTTAAAATAACGGTCTCCATAATTGAGCAATGCACATGAGACCGGGGACCTTTTTTCTGATTACTTCCATGCCAAACGTAAGCTGAGCTGCTGGTGGGGCAGATCACTGCCCCAGGGTGGCTGCGGGAGGAGATCTACAAGTGACCTCAAGATGGGGGTGGAGCTACAGCATCACTCCTGAGGTATTTAAGTTAGAGGTGGGGGTGGGGCTACAGCATCACTCCTGAGGTATTTAAGAT
>JAODLC010000043.1:10175523-10186829 GCA_026781145.1 Hippopotamyrus pictus | reverse complement strand
TGCTGCTATCAAAAGTCTTCTTAGGATCCATGGTGGCTTATTTATAAACAAAATAGAGCAACAAAAGCAAACAACACAAGAATACTCCCAGCACAATTCGGCAGGGATGTTCGCTACGCTAACGTTAGCGGTAGACTGCCACATATACACGCCTAATCTCCTTCGTTTATACGCAAGTAGACGTGTGCTTCGCCAGACAGGCGTCAGACTGCTGGATTAAACCATTCTGACCGGTGGCCCCCCACCTTCCCCCAGTTGCAGTGCAGGGTCCATCAGCTCCATCATGTACTCCACGTCCAACAGCAGAGTCGTCATGTTGCAACGTACCAGGACGTACATGAGCACGGGCAGGAAGTCATCTGCACCGTGGGGTTTTCCTGTGGGGCAGAAGCAGGTGTACGGTAGGGTTACTGCAGACGAGGGGCGGATGTAGGATACGTGAAGACAGCACAGGTCTTTAAGTAAAGCTCCTCTACATACACTGTGACTGGGGGGAGGTCAGTAGAGCTGGCCTTAGACGGGGGCAATTATGGTAGTTTTTTAGGGAGGGGAACGAAATTCATACAGAGGGGCCAATAAATGATATGTTTTGAATCGGTGATAGTGGAGGAGGCACTGTGGGGGCCAATCAGTTTTCAGCTAGAGCCAGTTTCCCTGTGACCGTGCCCTTGTACTGTATACTGCCTGTAATGGACTTACACTGAGGCATTGCCACAATTTCTAAGATGCAGTTGGTTGTCCCAAACTTACCCGGGCTGCTCACAGACATGGACTCGTAGATAATCTTGCAGGCCTTCAGCAGGAGAGAGATCTTCTTCTCGGGGGAGTATTCCTTATGCAGGGAGCCCAGCTTGACCTGGATCTTCTCCATGGCAGGAGTCTCAGGCACGCTGGTGGTGATGCCCAGGTCGGTGGTGGTGGTGCCCAGCACTACCTTCTGGTGCTCCCGCAGCCGGTCCAGGGAGCCGTCTTGGGTGCGGAGGTCTCGCAGGCGTGAGTACACAGCTTCACGCAGGGGCTTCAGCACGCTCTTGCACAGAGCTGCCTCGATGATCACCTCTGCAAGCCCACCAGCAAATGATTATTTTATATATGTGTACATATGAAGTATATGTACATATGAAGTATTATATAGAAGTTATAGGCACTCCAGTGTTTGCAGGAACCACCCTATACACCCATGTATTTTTTGGCTTGACCCTTAGCGCACCTTGAATATCCCATTGACTTTTTAGCACTAATGAAACCAATTATTTAAGCAAGCTAGTGGTGAAATTTAACTAATACATAGAACGGCTGGGGTGTCCCAGAGGAGAGGTTTGGGAACTGATGCGTTCTTCTAGCTATCTGACAAGATATCAGTAACATTTTGGAGAACAGAAAAAATTTGTGTCAAAATTAACACATTTTTGGGATTAATGAAAAATATTGAACGCTTCAAAATAAATTTACGCAACTGACATCATTGCGCAGTACATTATGGGGCAAACATATAAACCATATAAATCATTGCAAGACACTTTTTTGTTCCATTGCCATTCATGACCTGCTACATTGTATCTGATATATACAGCCTTTGTGATTTTTCTACATTAATTTGGTGATTGTTTTTACATTTAAATATGCAATAACAAGCTTTAGTCTTAAGAAGAAAATCAAAGTTTTTACTCGTGATTAATCACGATTAATTCTTTGAAAAATGAATGGTGAATTAGTAATTTATTAATCGATTGACAGCCAAAATATACAGCAAATATACACTTACAACCCAGATAAATACCTTTACACATTTCCTATGAGAGCCTAAGACTTTTGCAAATGCACACATCCTGGAAAGTCGTTATTTTTAGTATATCGGAAATATTCAACCAGCCCCCCACCTCAGAAGGCTAAATAATGACTATACGACAATAGTTTTGTGAAGATTAATGAAAACATACAACAAAAACATGCAGTAAATAACAAAAACATATTTATTGCTTACTTATTTGATAACATAAATTGTGCTCTGTAATGCCCTTGCTTTGGCAAAGTGCTCACCCCCAGTTGTCACGCAGTTCTTAAAAAAATGTTTTGCTAAGGTGGACCCAGAGTAACACTACAAATTGATATCATGGTACTTATTACAACATTGATTTATTGATCCGTTAAATGCACGGAATGGAGTGCATACCAGCTCACTAGCTGAAGAGTCCAATCACTGGCTTCAATTTTCCGACAGAAGGGATTATGTTCCACTTGACCTGGTGTTCATGGGAACCCACGATGCCACAGACATGGTCAAGATTGTCAGTTCTTCCAGCCGAAAAACATCCCCACATCATCAGTGCCCTACCTCCATGCTTGACCGTGGTGGCAATCTTCTGGTCATGAGCCTGGCTTTTCTCACCCCAGACACTGCTCCAAGTGTCCAAACAGTCCCAGTTTAGTTTCATCAGTCCATACAACTTCTCGTCAAACTCTGCCGGCCTATCCAAATTCCTCCTGGCATATTCTAGCTGACCTATGATGTTCTTTTTGGCCAAGAATGGAATACTTCTCAGAGTCTAGCTATGAAGTCTTTCTTTGTCCTGTGTTGGTCTATTGTTGCCTCAGCCTTCGTCTCATCTTCCTGTAGTCCTTTGGTCTTTTTGTGGTATTTTGCAGTAACATGTTTTTATTTATTTATTTATTTATTTATTTATTATTAGTCTTCCTGATGAAGTTGCTAAGGTAACTTGAAATTTTGGGATTCCTTCCACAGTCAGGTAGGTCTGCAGCTGTGCCATAAGCTTTACATTTCCATATGATGCTCCCAGTTGTGTCTCTTGGAATGTTAAATTTTCTCGAAATCTTCTTATACCCAATGCCCTTCAGGTGCAGTGAAATAATTTCTTCTCTCAGCTTTTGTGAAAAAGCTCCATCGTCTTAACCATGACTGCAACTCACCTTCACCACATTCATGGATAGGATCTTCACAGCTGAAGCAAATTAAGGATCATTATAGCATTCCCAAAGGCTTCATTATGTTTTAACTCCACTTTAGGCCATAAAACCTAGAAGAAGGTTTTAACAACCGAAATAGTCTTCCTGTTAGTGTAGAGCAAGCTAAAACTTTGGGTTCCTTTAAATCAGAGCTAGATACATTTTAACAACTACTATGAGCTATTAGTTGAGTTCTCCCCAAACTAGCTTGATGGGCCAAATGGCGTCTTGTTTGTAAATTTCTTATGTTCTTACAATATATAGGAGATGAATAACTGTGACGTGTTTAAATTAACAAAACATCCTGTTACTCAGGAATACATGGTCTTTTCTGTATTACTCAACTGACAATGAAGTCATCAAAAGCAAAGTCTAGCTCTTTTAAATAAATTGGATGGATGGATGGATGTGTATATATTGGATCCTTGTTTAAATGTTATACAGGTAAGGTGATGACAGTTAAATAATAACATTGGGCACTGGGAAATCTGACCTACTTCTTTGCTTCATGGATGAGAAAATTGGTGTTGCAATGAATTCAGTAATGTACTATTAGCAGAGAATCCGAAACACTGCAGCAGACACACGACTGAAGACCTCGAAAAAGATGTACAAAAAATATGAAAGCCAAGCTTTCTCCCAGCTAGTGACACCACAGTCATAAGAAACAGTCATTTTGCCCCATTGAATCTAGTGCTGTATTTATTTTTCTGCCCCAAGCAGTTTTGTCGACTTTTATTAAATAAACACAATAGAATAAATTATTGCAAAGTACAAATATACATTGACTAGCATCCTATCCAGCGTGTACCCCAGCCTTGTGTCCTACACCTTCCTGGGATATGTTCTAGATCCCTGTTCTTTCCGACCCTGACAAGGATGAACAGTTAGAAGATAGATGAATGTAAGGAAAGGTCCATTGTTATTTGTTAAAAGGGGTCACTGTAACCTATTGATGGCATTTAACTGCTGCTCAGATATCTTGCTGAAATATATTAAAATGTCAAACCTTTCCACGGGGTGAACTCACTCTGTCACGCTACTGTATACATATTGTTTATAAGTGTGCCTATATATCGTTTTATCTGTTCAAATCGACAAGCTTGTGATTCCTGCTTTAAAACACCGTGAAGGACATCGCTGGCCCGTCTCACACATCACCGAAGAGAGCATCGTCACAGCAACTCGAGTGTGATTGAAACCCTTGTTCATTGCTCCCTTTATCATCAGGATGGGATTTTTTTTGCTACGTTTAGTCATCACAGTGGGGATGCGTTTACGCGTTTTGTCATATTAGAATTCCTGCGCCGGAACATGCGTGCAAGCTCCACCAGCTCTGCTCGTAAATGTTTCCTACGGCGCCTTTTGACATCCGGAAATAAAAGGTGATGCCACAACAGGAATCGGTTGCCACATCAACCATGCATTAGGAGACCAAAATAGTTTTCTTATTTTTATCTCTGAGCAGATCTGAGCCCTCACACTGCGCAGTCCATATGCTATATATGAATGATTATAGTTCTGTGACACTGAAAATACCAGTGAAAAGACAGTAGCGAGGCAACGGCTGGCTTTTACAAAGAGAGATTCAAATGATTGGTGACACTGCAGCGATTAATGTGAAAATATTTCACTCCCTCGCACCCTAGTTATCAATGTCATACAAATGGTGGGCGCTGGTTATGTAACAGGTTGTGCCTGCTCTGTTTAGCTCAGACCGGTCTCTGAGAGTGCAGAGTGTAACATGTACCCCTGCTGACCCTATCATCATTAGTGACAGAATACAGCCAACACTGTTAACAGGGGTCTGAGGCAGGAGGGCATCTTCCACAAGGCAAGTGTAGGTCCAGAGAATTTACAGAATTTACATTTATTTATGTAACATTATATGATCACTTAAATGGTAGCAATATGTCTGCTATTAGGATTTTTAGTGACAGTTTTCAGGATAGACAAAGTTGCCCCTCCTCCATCCATGCTGTAATGAAATATTACAGCTTTGAGACCCCCCCCCCACACACTCATGTAAATGTTTGAGTCTGCCCCTGGCCTGGCGGTGCTTAATTTGTTAGTTGTATATGAACTGCTATGGTTTACATGCTTTTAAGCGTTCTGTGTTTCTTTGTGCCGGGGGAGGGGATTATGACACATTTAACTCCTTCCAGCAGTATTCTGTGGTATGTGACATCCCTGAAAAGAAGGTTACACACGCACACACACATCCATATACACATACAATGGATATAAAAGGTGTAATTGTTAAAATGCATAGGTTTTTGTGATGAGACCACAGTAAATCCTTTCAAAAATCTAATGCCGTGAAAATCTTTGTGCACCCTTCTCCTGACTGACACCTTTCAACAACGAGACCCCTTTGATGCTTTGTAAGCTCTCTGCAGACCATGGCTTTTGCTGTAGGATGCAACTGAGTGAATGTCAGGAAAATCCTACTAGGGCAGCTGAATGTGATTTGGGATTAATCAGTCCCTTTAATTGATGGCAGGTGTCTACCCCAAAAGACTGAATTAAATCAAAAGGCACTTCAACAAAGTATTCATTTAAGGGTGTGCTAACTTATGCAACCAGCTTATTGTACGTTTTTTATTATTTTATGTGTTTCCTCCTAACAGGTTCGTTTGCTTTTCAATAGAATTGTACAGGTTATGGGGTCATATTACAGGGGGGATACATTTTGAAAGGATTTATCATGGTATAATTTTTTTTAAATCACAAAAACCTGGCATTTTAACAGGGGTGTGTGCACGTTTTATATCTACTGCGTGTGTGTGTGCATGTGTATATAGATGATGGGTAGATGGAAAGATGGATGGTGTGTGCTGGAGGTCAGTGTTTAGAATGGTGTGAGCTCTAAGCTCCATGGTGTGTGCCCAAGTTGTTCCTTACCTAGTTTTTCCTCAGGATGAACCACCGGTTCTAGGATGGCCTTTAGCTCAGCACTCTGGATCAGGTAGTTCTTCAGCTGCGTCATCATCAGCCTGATCTCCTGCAGCATCTCTGTGCTCGAGCAGTGCTGCTCCATGGTCTCCAGGTTGAAGGCTCGGTAGTCCCGGACCAAATTCCCAAAATAGGACTCGCGGTCTAGGGCCAGCTCTACGATGCGCTTCTTCAGCTTCCTGTCGGCACTCATGAAGCTGATGAAGATGTGGGACAGACTGGCCATGGAGAGCCTCTGCTTGGCCTTGTCCAGCATGACGGTGGAGCTCTTCTTCACTGGGATCACTGGGCTGCCAGTGACGTCAGTCTCCTCTTCGGTGCTGCTTGTTGAGTAGGAGTCGTGGTCGAGCTGAGTCACGCCGCCCTCGGGTGAGTACAGGGACACATCGGAGCCCTGAAGGTCAATGTTTGAGATGGAGCAATGTGTTGGCGTTGGGACTGTGAAAGTCTGGGAGGGAGCATCCTCTACTACTGTGTCCAACTGTTCCCCCTGTGGTTCTTCTCCTATTGTTGGAATCGCTGGAGGGAAAGTAACATGGGATTGCCTCTTCTTCCTGGGTGGGGGGACGGGGGCCTGTTTCTTTATCGGGGCAACAGCAGGAGCCACGGGGTCAGTAGGCTTAGTCGGGAGGGTGGATTTGGTAGCTATGGGAACCCCCTCATCTGGAGGACCTGTCTCTGAGCCTGGCGCATCATCGATGCAGACCAGGGTAGCGACGGGCACCGAGCAGACCTTCTCACCAGCTTCACTAGGCATGGCCCCCTGTTCCTCTTCCTGCGCCGGGGGCTCTTCAGGCTGCTTTTCAAAATTCCTGCGACGGGGCGGGACGCTAGGGATGCACTGCTGGGCTGGCGGCAGCGCTGCTGCAGGAATGCTGGAACTGCATGGGAGTGGTGGCGGCGGAGGAAGCTGCTCAGGCACACTCCGGCCTTCCCCTACCGCACGCCCCCTGGGAGTGTAGAGGGGGGGATTAGTAATGTGCTGTAGGGCAGCAGAGGAAGCAGGCCAAGATGCCCGGCCTCTTGCCAGCTTGGCTGATGCCGATTCCTCTGAGAGTTGGGGTCGTGGTGGAAGAGGCGGGGGTCTCTTGTAGCGCGGCGGGCCCTGACCCGGGGTGGTCAGGCTCTGGCTCCTGGAGATGGGCGGCGTCTGAGACAGGCTGCTGCAGTACTCCTCGATGAAGATGGGATTAAGGTACCACAGCCGATCATCCCCTACGGACGGCTGGAGCTCGCATGAGCACTGGCTAGCGTGACCGTGGGTGGAGCCCCGGGATCCGGGACAGACCTTCCCTACCTCAGGGCACCGGTTCAGGGCTGAGCCCCAGAATTCTGCAGGACAGTGATGGTGAGAATGCAGATCAGAGCGGTACACTAGCTACTGAAAATTTCACAATGCAAACTCAGATGCATTCAGAATGGGAAAAGTCAATACGGCCTTAAATACGTCTTCCTGCAGCTGAACCAAGTACCTCGCTCAAGGTTTGGTGTCTCAAGTCTGCCTGTTCTGCCAGTTATTAAACTACATCACTACTGCCCGCTTACCCGAGCCCAGGCTGGAGATCATCTCCATCTCCTCATACTTGGTTGCCCGGACAATAGCCTGGGGTAACTTCAGCTTGAATGGAAGAATATCTCTGGAGGAACAAAGGAGCATGATGCTTAATGGCAGGATGGAGTAGATCTCTACGATTTAGAGGCCAACACCAGACATGCATGGACCTTGGGGGAACATGGATGATAATGGGCGATGCTCTGATTGTTGTTAACTACTGTTCTGCACTTTAGGAATGATACAAAAAGGGATCAAGTAATACTGCATGCATTTTATTTTTTGAAGAGACAAAAAAACTCTAGTGCCAGCGACACAAGTGACTGGCAAGTGTTAATAATACAGGTCTGGCTGTGATCACAGCTTGACAAAGGAAAAACCTCAGGAACCTTTTAAGTTGAAAAATGCCAGTAGAGTACTGATGTGTCAAGCAGGAAGGGAGCCCTGAGTGTTTAAAAGCCCCACCCATCACAGCGTCCTGACAAGGGACCAACACAATGGCATAAACTGCAGAGTGTTCGTCAAATCCCCCCCCCCCCACCCCCCATTGAGAAAAATGATATCAGCTCTCACAGCTGTCGGAAATGCAAATGGATGTACGTGGGCCAAGGAGAGCAGAGCACGGAGCAGGACGTCAGGACTCTCTTACCGACTGACACAGTAGAACGCGATGAGTTTGAAAATGTCATTGAACACTAGGACTGAACCATCCACGTAGATCACTGCATGGAGGACAGGAAGGGGGGGAGGAGGTGGTAATGAGCACTGGGCTTGTGATACAATGATGAGGTCTTCAGAAATACCTAAACACAAACACACACTCGCAGGCTTATAACCACACATAAGAGAATTTCCTGTTTTGTCACGGTAGGAACCTTAAGCGTGCACAGGACTGCATGACACTTTGCCCAAAGCACTGCTAGGGCTCCTCCGTATTACTCTGATAGCATTACGCATCTCCTCCTGACAAACCGGTCAGAGGGGTCACGGGTCTCTTGGTTCTCTGTATTTAGAGAAGAAAGGAATGCTGTCTCTGGCAGAGTCATCAAGCAGGAAGTGGTGTTATCACATCAGCTCAGAAAAGGAAGCGGTCACTCTGAAAGATGACCCAGACAGGTCTGCACATTAAGCTTTCATGTGCAGCCTCGCTTGAAGCCGGAGGAGAGAGCTGCGGTTTCAGAGATCTCAGAGACAGCCGGAAGGCGTCAGAACTAACTGAAAAAAAACCCAAATGTTAGATAGCCAGATGTTAGCCAGGTCCCCTGCGTTTTTAGCCACTCACATGACTTCTGCTCCTTGATTAGCAGATCCTGGACGTGTGGCACCCCCTCCTGGTCAGAGAGGCGCACTGATAAGACCATCTTCTTCAGGCATGGATTTTTCCTCACTAGAAAGACCTAGATGTAGTTTTTTTAATTAAAAAAAAAAAAAAAGAATAATCAATGTTGTTGTGACCAAACATTTACTTTTAACAGCTACCTGCCAGTGCCTGTATCATTAAGTTCTCCTACTATAGCAGCACTGGGTGCATTATTTTTATAGCTTACTGAATAACTTTAATTTTATTCATATTTATATCATTTATATATTTTACTGAAACCAGGAAACTGCAGCAAACCCACCTCAATATCCTGCATTTTACTATGTGAGGAGTGTGATAGCCTCGCTCTACAGTTCAGTACCATATATGGAGTGTGGGAACCTCGCTCTGTGGTTCAGTACCGTATGTAAAGTATAATGGCTGCACTCTGTGATTTACCTTATACTCTGGATAGAGTGTAATAGCTTCACTCTGTGGTTCTGTACCCTGCATGGAGTGTGACAGCCTCGCTCTGTGGTGTACCCTATACCCTGTAAACAGTGTGATGGCCTCGCTAGGTGGTGTACCCTATACCCCGTGTGGAGTGTGATAGCCTCGCTCTGTGGTGTACCCTATACCCCATATGGAGTGTGCACCCCGTATGGAGTACGATAGCCTCGCTCTGTGGTGCACCCCGTATGCAGTGTGATAGCCTCGCTCTGTGGTGTACCTTGTACCCTGTACCCTGTAAGCAGTGGGTGAGTTGCTGACTCACCCCAGGAACCTCTTTCTGTAGGATGAGAGTAGCACGCTCAGGCGCCATGCCCAGCTGCAGCCACACGGGACATGTTTTAATAAGCCTCTCCAGGACGCTGATGCTCAGTGGCACAGATGGCACCGAGGGCTGCATCAGGGTAGGGGGGGACTGGGATACAAAGTCCTGAGGAGGCGAAGAAGTCAGGTCCGGGGGAGAGGAAGGAGTGCCAGGTATGGAAGGAGTTGTGGGGGCTCCATGAGACGTGGGCCTGTGGTTCTTGGGAGAGATTGGTCCAGGGCAGGAAGCCAGAGAGGGCTGCAGGTCCAGCAGTGACATAGACCCCACCGGTCTGTTTGAGGTGGTCTTCAGGAAAGCAGATGAGGAGGAGGAAGCTTCACAGGGGGAAGCTGGGACAGCTGACCCACTGTTGGGGGGGTGAGACTCTAGACTGACCCTTTGGAAAGATATGGGGGGGTGGCGTTACTAATAGGCCTACTGCCTTCCCATGCACGTCCTGACTCATGCTGACTCACCCCCACATTGTCTCCCTGTTCCTCCTTCAGCACTTTGATTCAATCCCAGCAGCCCTGAACAGCCTTATCTTTCGTTTCACAGATAAGGGAAACTCCATCCACAATGCATTCAGACATCCTTCAGTTTACTTTTAAAACACGCTCAGTGTGACAGCCTTGTACCATCGCGGTGATGTATTTATACACAAATGGTTAACAAATGGTTCTGAAAAAAACACATCTATGGCACCAGGTCTATGTATCAAAGCAACATGTTTACTTTTCAAGTGGCGTTAAATTTAACAAGAAGCTACTTACCTGAAAGTTTACGTGCTCTCTAATCTAATAACTTCAAATGAATAATTGCAAATATACTTGAATTAATATTTAGATGTTTTAGGTACTATTTATACACTAAAACTTCAAAATATTTTAATTCTGTTTCTTATTTTAAATAGGTTTTATGAGTTTTCTTTTTATGCCATATATGTTTTATGCTGTGATTTCCATTTGACACAATGGAAAAACCATCATGAATGAATAAATGACTGATTTCCTGATTTTAAACAGCCTACATTCTGGAATAATAGGCAAGGCGGCAGTTTGTGACTTTAGCTCAGTCACTTTGCGAATAAGAACGCGGGCTTGTTTTCCTTCTGCCGCTTTTTTGTTACCTAGTTCCCCTGCGACCCTGATCGTGAAACGTCGACAGCGGTTGGGGCTGCCTGCCTTTGGGAAGGTGAAGCGTCACGTACCGCGTTTCCTGAGTGACACCGGCCGTCCTCATCATCGCGGTGGCCATCGGGGCTGCGGCTGCACACGCCCGCCGTCCTCCGCCGCCGACTCACACGCCGGTCCGTGGCGCCTGGGCCCCCGTCAGGCGAGAGCCACCCTCCATCTTCCACTCGCCAGTCTTCCTCCCGAATTGCGAGATCCTCGGCCTGGAGCTGAGAAACAAGAGAGAGAGAAAAACGGAGTACGGAAAAGGCTGCCCCCCCTTCTCTCTCTCTCTCTCTCTCTCTTTCTACTTCCTGTGTTTCTAAGAGCAGCCCTGTTTCTCTGAGAACTTGTCCAGAGTGGTCAACAAGTCTGCTAACAGCACATCCCCCTCCCACCCTGCTCAGAGCAAAGGCTCCGCCACACCTACCGGCCCCCAGCTTGTTGTCAGTCAGTTCCCCCCCCTCCCACCCCCACCAAAAAATCAGCCATACCGCCCAATAATATTCATCTGCATTTTGGACCACCCTCCGCCGCCCACCCCTCAGC
>JAODLC010000043.1:10130606-10164972 GCA_026781145.1 Hippopotamyrus pictus | reverse complement strand
GGGGGGGGGGGGGGGGGGGGGGGGGGGGGGGGGGGGGTGGGGGGCCAGTGGGCCGGGCGGCTCGCTCACCTCGCAGATCTTCTCCAGAGACGTCACGAAGAAGTCGTCGCAGACTATGGCAAGGGCCAGGAACATGTACAGGGCCTGGAAGACGACAGAATGCCATGTTGGTTGACTGTGGCATGGGTGCTGGAGCCTTTAAAAGACCCCGACTACTTTTATCGCAGAAGCTATCCAGGCATAAGCAGGGGGAAAATAAAAATCAAATCAAGAAGAGGGCCATATTAAAAAAAAAAATAACCAACACAGAAATAATCAGGTAATGAGGCAGGAAAACATTGCTGCCATGCGTCTGATCGTGTTGGGCCCTCCGGATATTTCATTTCAGAACGAATAACGTGTTGCACCCTCGTCCTGTCAACATGACAAACTGCCGGCGTTTTCCATAATGCACAACGAATGCATCAATTATACTGGTCACATGGGGTCCCTCTCGCCGTCATAAATTCGGCTGTCAGTTGTTGGCAAAACCCTTGCTGCGTGATGAGCTGTCGGCAACCATAGGACGTGGGTGAGGGCCCGTTGTGCATTATGGCACCAGGAGGGGGCGCTGTAACCCACAGTTGAGTAATCATCAGTAGGGATGAAAACAACTGTCGGCAGCTGAAATACGGCATCCAACCAGAGCGGCCATAACGGCGGTAAACCCCAGCTGGTCGGTCGCGGTGGGGGCATCACGCTGCGCCCAAGGCCCCCACCCCAAAGCCAAACGGCCGGGTGCCCATCCTGCGCCAGGAGGCTTACCGCCAGGATGTGCAGCATCACCGCTCCCTGCTGCCGTTCGGTGTTGGAGAACAAGTCTTCTGGGAACTCGTGGATCGCTGAAACGAGGAGGAGAGGAGAGGAGCGGGCAGTGAACACGAGCCAGGGATCGTAAGGCCCATGCCAGAACCGCGATGGGGGAAGCCGGGTGGACCTCTAAACAACTCCGACTGGGGGGGCAGTCAGGCAATAGGCTACCGTCATAGCACCTTGTGGCAGAAACATTGCCCAAACGTGACTTTGCACCGTTTTAATAATTGCAAACACTTCAAACAATCCATCCATTGACCATAGCAGCTTGCTCTATGCATGATGCCCAGAGCCTATGCCAGAACATACAGGCACAAAATAGGGAATCACCCAGGATGGGTAGCAACCCATCTCAGGGAACCCGAAAACCATGTTATTTATAAATGTCAGTGGCCAAACCAGAGGCTTTGTTTGCCCATATATGCAGCTTCACGTCTTTGCTGGAGAAATGTCTTTCTCCCTACATGACCAGATGAGCCACCTACATCTGTAAGCACAAGGCTACCTGCCACCACGCAGGCATCAGCATAAATTAGCCATCGTTCTGGGGAAGGACTGCGGAGAGATGCGGAGCTGCAATGAAATAAATATTAGCTGCCAAGACACTCAAGCTGTTGAGGTCCCAAGGAATATTTTAATAAGCATAGTAGGCATTTCATTAAGTACACTCACGTGGGGGTGGGGGGCATGTCCTTCAGCTTAGCATCTCAATGTAAACAAGGATCCCTGTAGACCTGCCTCATTCAGCTGCAATAAACTTAATGAACACAAGAGGTCGCCAGAGTCTAACCAGGCACAAGTCAGCGCTACACTACACCCTGCTCCATCTTGAAGGGGAAGAGGAGGCCCAAAGTTAAGTCCAAGGTCATAACCAGATCTTTAATATTTTCACTTGGTTTTGCAAGATCACCCAAACACCAGCAGTTCAATTCTTTCACCAGCCAATCCGAGTATTTTGTAGTGACTTTGGCTCTGAAGTTGTATCGCAGACCTTATTCCATTAACCCAGAGATGACCTGTGCACCAAACACTCCGGACGCCCGGCATGAAATCAAATGAATTAAAAACTTATTAGGTTCAGCCAGCTGGTGACGTGACCATCGGTGACATGTGACCATCTCAAGGTCTTGGGTCGTATATAAAAATAGGGAAGGCGACAGAACGGAGGGCCAGCTCTGGCTGGGCTTCAAGACGACTAACAAGGCGCCGGGTCCATATGTCTGGCCCTGCGTGAACGCGGCGGGCTTCGCTCCCTCCCCCGTGGAGCACAGCCAGGTCTGTCCCTCCCCACCCGACCCAACAAGCCAGAGTGGAGAGAAGTCGTCAGAAAGTGCGGTGTCATCGCCGCAGTGGGAGAACTGGGCCGGACCGCTCGCACTTGGCTAAATGACATCTCTGAAGCCCCGTACTAGAATAGCAATTAACACACCAACTGGGTCAAGGTGACTCAAGCTGCCGCTTTATCACAACTCACACGACACACTCAGACACACCACACGTCTCTCCTAAGCCCCCCCCCGCCCCAAGGATCTTTCCTTAAAGTGTTTTCTCTCAAAACAGAATTAAAACAGGCCTGAACTTCATAACAATCCACCAGCTCGCCAAATAATTACTCTGCCGTCCACAAATAGCACTGAACTATTATACTGTGGCAGTAGCCGGGAGCATCCTCAGTCCACAGCCGTCATCTCTCCAGGAGAACATCTCCAGCCTTCTGACGGAGGAGAGCGACATTGACAGAGATGCTGCACACAAAGTTCCGAGACTTAACACGACAGCCAACCTGTCTGCTAAATTTATTAGAGGTCAGTTTAGCATACATTAGCTTGCGACCCTCAATTTCCAAAGAGAGCACCTGAAATGTCTCAAAGTTCAAGGTCTGAGCTTAAATAAGGATCTGCAGCTAAATCCACTTGACAGGTCACGCACTCGGCCTTGCCGGAACACTCCGACATTGGCCCCACGCAGGACACACTCCCTCTGCGCCGTCCTCAGCTTCTGCAGCTCCGAGCTGCAGGTAAACAATGACCTGGGCGTTTGTTTAGTCATCACTGCCAGATCCAAATGGAGGTTTTTTTCCATGACGGTTGCTTGACTTAAGTGACCCAACAGAGCATTTAGCACATGAAGAAAGAAGAAAAAAAAAAAAAAAAAAAAGAATTTACTTTCTGATAAAGCACAGAGGTCAATGGCAAGATTCTGATCCCACAAACACCACTTCACGTGAACGGACACTGGGGTAGAGACATGAGAGGGAAGACAAAACAAAACAGCCTTTATCGCCATCATTTTGTGAAAGCAGAACCAGTCCCTGGATCAACCAAGGTTAAGGGCCTCGCTCAGGGGCCCAGTGATGACTCTGCCAAGTCTGGGATTTGAACAGACAACCTTCCACTCACAGGCGCAGCATACTAATCCACTGAACCACACACTGCCCCCATATCCAGTTAAACCATTGAGACCAATTTCTGGTCAAGTGCTGACCCAAGATGAACCTAAACAGACCTTGAGTTACGTTGAAGGTGATCCAAGAGCAGACAAGCAGTGAGGAGGAGTTGGAGAAGATTCTTTAAAAGCTTAGTCAACACTAGGGACCGCACGACTAAATTTGCTCTTCGGGGGGTAGGCAGCTATAGAGAAACATCTTAAAGTAGACCTAGACGTCTTCCATATGCAAAAACAAAAAACCCTCACTTGTGATGCACCCCTCCCCTCCTCACACACCCCCGCCCATCCTGGGTTTTTCCCCCTGTCGGATCAGTCGGTAGTGTGATTACAGAGCGTTTACTCCCGTCTTGCTACAGCATGGGGGGGGGAGCAGGGGGAGAGAGACCTCCCAGCGATGCCCCATACGCCCGCCTGCCGCTGTCACAGCAGCCCCGCCCTCAAACACACCCACCCACGCAGGGGGCAGGAGACACAGGAAATGCACAGAATGTCAGCCATATGGCTCTTCTTCAACCCCCCCCTCCCCAATCCAGTGCGGGTAGGGGGCAGCCCAACTAACAGCGCTGAATTCTTGTCTCACACACCATCTTGGCCACAGCTTAGACGATGACATGACTGCACAGAAACGACTCTGTTCACACCTGAAGTGTGAGCCGTGTGATTACATAAGCGGGCTGAACAGAGCGCCCCCGTGCACAAACCCCCCCCCCCCCACCGAGAGAAGCCCCTTGCGGAGGATGCAGTGGCGCTGAGGGACTCGTAATCACACGGCACTGCTCTCTCACGGCACGCTGGAGCTGAAATGCCAACAACTGCAAATTTATACCAATTATACTGCAAGAGCATGGCTGGGGAGGGGGGGGGGGGGGGGGTTAACCCATAACTGCATTACGCCATTTCCTAAGCACCTCGACTATAATCTGTTCACAGGAACAGCAGCGACATGTCTGACAGCACGGTCAAGCCTCAGAGGTGCCCCCACATCACACGCGATCAGATGCCAAGCTGCTTCCTTGACAGAACTTGACAGCTGACATGATCAGACCTGCAGTGACCCGACTGAAGGATCAGAACTACACAACTATTTGAAGTATGAGGTTTCAGCCACTTCCATACGGACAGACCCACAGGACTGAACGATATGGTGTGGGGTGGGGTGGGGACCGTAAACCGATTTGGTGGCTCGCGCAGCACACACTGGCCACAGCAGCCAGGGTGGAGCGTCAGATTCCAAGCACGCTCCTGCTGCCCGTAGAGGCGACAGCAGCAGCCCCTCATTCACACTGACAGCTTCACGACTTAGTCATTAAGACACAGACTGGTGAATTACAGAAATTCAACTGCAGTATTACGGCACTAAAAGGGTCACATGACCCCCAGGATTGACATGGTATTTTTTATGGTTGGGAACATAGTGACTGGGTGAGAGAGAGTGTGACTGAGTGACTGCAGAGCAGGGGCCCAAAACAGCTTTAAAATGACTAGTTTCATTCCACCTTCAAGTAATGCCTGCAACCGAAATAGGGGTTATTATAGGAAGAATGTTTCATTTAGGATTTTTTTTTTAAATTTTTTTATCATCATCACCATCATCTTATGGAGGTTCATTTGCTGCACTCTCACTGCATTTAGGAGGGGGCACAGTGCCTACGACTCCGTTGACTGGTACCGATCCGGTACTGATGCCACACTCCGTCGTGATGGATTCCATCCAGACAACACATTTGTTTTTAGAACCGGGTTTCTGTTACCATGGTAAACAGCCCCACTACCTTATGAGATTTAATGACAAGCAAGGTGGCCATAGACCGCCCGCAGAACTACACAGATGCAGTGATAGTTATTTGAACAGTTTCAAACGCAGAAGTTAAAAAGTTTGCCATTTCCAGAATGTTGCTATCAAAGTTTCCCAGCCGCGGACAAGCACATCGAAAGACTGAAATGATCAGAGGGAGACGTTTTCCCAAACAAGGAGGTCAAAATGAGAAAGCGGATGTCGCTTCAGCGTTCCAGGCAGGTGGCACAAACACCTTATTAAAGCCTCTGCGATGAAGAGATCACTGTGCAGCGCATTTAACTCATTCGGGCTCATTAATTATCCATCATCTTCAAACCACTTATCCTGGAAAGCGACATGGAGCCTAATGTCTATCAGAGGTAGCACAGGACACAGGGCAGGGGGACACCCTGGGTGGGACGCTAGTCCATCTCAGGACAGACACAAACAATATGGGCAATTAAGATTCGAATCGACAGATTCCCAGGTGCCAGCTGAGTTTCATATAGATTTGTTTCTTTACCAAACAAAACATACCAGTTCACCAGTGTTATCATCTGCAGTGTTAAACATCTTGACCAAGGGTTTATTCTACATCCACTCCTATTCACCAGGCCTTCATCAAACAACTCTTAAGGGCATAATGTTTTAAGGTGAGAAATCTCAAAGCCTCTTAAACCATCTATTATATAGCCAGAGCCTTGAGACTGTAGAAATAATGGCTACATTAGCCAAAGCTAGGTTCTTCACAAACCTAGAAGAGATGATTACAGATCCATTCAAAAGCTCCTTAAGAAACACATGAACCCACAAACAGTGGGTAAAGCAAGAGAAACATATTTGGGTGCATGCTTGTCTTCCTGCCTTTCCCAGAATTCCCGCAGCACTGAATTAACCCTTTCAGGCTCAAATTAAGTTTTAGTTGCTAAAGGACAACCAAGTCCTGCAGTGGTACTTCTGAGAAAAAAAAAACTCATAAAATATGTATCTGGGGTAATAAGGTAGTTAGTTTTTAACTGTTGCAAATCAGCAATGCCTGCCTTGAGAGGGTTAAGGTCTTCAAAGTATTCAAAATATGCAGTGGTTCATGAGATACCAACCAGAATCAGGAACCGAACCGAGTGGCATTGGATGCAAGAACGAAGTAATGGACTCATCTTTTGCAGTTTTGATTTAACACAGGTGTAATATCAAAATTACTCTCAAAGAACATTTTATCATTTAGAGACAAATCTTTATGTTGGGCCCACAGTTTCCTGCCAAAAAGAGACGACAGACCCATGACTTCATGTTGCAGAGAGACAGACACACAGACAGGCACCCCAGGTCTCTGCTCCCTGCCCGTCACACCTGGTTCAGTGCAGTTACGTTTCACTGTGTGGTTGCCGCCAGTTGCAGCCATCAGCCGGCGGCCCCAGTGCTCGTGCTCCTGCTCGACGGGGATCCCTTCCACGATCATCCCATGACCTGTAGGGGGCGCAACAGAAGCTATTAATCAGTGCAAAACATCTGTTAGTAGGTGCGAGGCTACACGACATGCACCACACGCAGGGTTCTCGTCACCGGGCGTGTTGAGAGGTCATTACATCATCAGGTGGAAAACTAGGCTGCGATAACAGTGCCCACCCACCCCCAAAATAAACAGTACACGGCCCGCCAAGCTGCCTCTGATACTGCATTATCCATGAATAGAGGGCACCAGTTCCTTTTTAGGCACTGCAGCCCACAATGACTCCAGTCCTGTCTTCACTGCTTCTCATACCGACCATGAAGTACATCACACACTAACTGCCACATACGCGGGGATGAGGCCAGCCAATCACAGCCTGGTGTGATTGGGGGGGGGGGGACCAAGGAAAGCAACGAATGGGATCACACAGCTGTCAGTGATTGACAGACAACTCACCCACCCAGCACGCTCTTCAAAAGACACCTTAAATATACACAAAGTAAACAAGATCTGAGCAACGTGCTGCACAGATGCTGCCACTACTCTCACTTTACATGCATAGCAGGAATTACAATTAACACCTTCCCCCAACTCTGACAGTCACAAATTCTTCCTTTCACCTCTGGGCTTCTAGCGCAAACACTAACGAAAACTCCCCAGTCCTGTGAGGTGGAGAGAATCCGCACACACACACACACACACACACACACACACACAGTCACACTAGAGAATGAATGGGACATCCCCCACGCTTTCCTCGCGTTTCCGACAGCGGCTTAATAAACTAGGTACCGCTGGCATTAACAATCGCAGGGAAAGCACAAATGTACATAGGCCTTCCTTAACTTTCAGTTAATCATTTTTAAATTAACATTAAAATCCAAAACAAAGTGGTTCTTCACACGTGACGTGCAAACTTACATCTAACAATGGATACAGCTGCTCCATAGATTTTCTTCTGGAAGTTTTGCTAAAGTACCTTCTTGACAGAATGTTAAGTTATTCATTATAAATATATAAATGGGCATCATAATGGAGGCAATCAACACCAGCACGGGGAAGCTAAGAGCTCCGGAATGTCAAACACACACAGCTAGCGGGACATTTGATGGATGCGCCTCAAAGTGTCCCTTCGAAGCCTAATTTGTCAGCGCGATGAAGTTGTCAAACTTCAGCCCTTATTGTTTTCCTCTGTGGCAGGAGGAGGTGGGGAGACTTCGTGCCGCCCGTCTCTCTTATCGGTGCAGATCACGCACACATGTACAACTGCAGTACAGATCAAGTGAACCCAGACTGCGTACGTTTATGCAGAGGATGCTTATTTTTTGCAAAACCCGTCTTTCTCCCAAACTCCAGTTTTTTTGATACAGCAAATGGACCCAGAATGGCCGTGACGGCAATCGACACCCACAAGGTCATTTCAGTTTGTCCGTCACGTTTCCGCCCTGCACAGCCACGACGCGGGGTGGCCGAGGGCAGCGGCAAAGTGCTGAGGAGGCTGCGTTTGCCACAACGTGTCCAAGAACCCGCACGACTGGCAGGAAAGATGATCAGGCAGGGCTCCGTTTTGCCGATACCCGCACCTCCCCCCGGCAAAAAGACTGCCATCAGCACGATCCGCCGCTTTCTGCACCCAAACCACGACCACGTTAAGTTAGCGGCCGAACCGCGGTTCTGAATCGTCACTGGCGCGGTGTACTGCGGCAGAGGCGCACATCTATACACCGATATACATCACGGTCTCAGCTGACCCGTACGCCAGGAGTCAAGGCCATCACCACATGGCAGCTACTATATTCTTGATCTATAGCCAGTCTAAACACGGACTGCGAGCATGTCACGTTACAGGCTCCCCAGCACGACTAGCGCTCATCCGTAGGTTTATAATTAACGTTTATCATAAGAAATTATCCCCTCACTACACACGTTAGTGGTGAGATAAAGTCAGTCGTTCGTGCCGCAAATAAATCAGATGACATGCCATGATTGCTGGCTATATTAACCAGCTGACAGCTGATACCAGTAGGATGCAACTGAAAGAGAGGGGAATCAGTTATTGTAACATTAAACTGGCGAATGCATGTCCTTGAAAGAGGATTTCTTAGAGGAGCTGGTGTGAACGTAGTTGGGGGAGCGATTACGCCGCAGAGATCGCGGCTCCTCCACGCCGCCCCGGAGGCTGACGCGCCCGCCCGCCGCCGTTCCAGACCGGGTACTCACCTGTTTTTGTCAGCAGAGCTGACATGCACCACGCCATGAAGAGGACACTGCAGATGAAACAGACCTGCACGAACAGCATCTCCCTCCGCTTGCGAACTTTGAAGATCTTGGCGATCACAGTCTTTTTAGACACGCTCAGGTTCCCGTCCGTCTCCATGGTCATGGCCGCAAGCGACGCGGACTCTTCTCTACTTTTCGGTGCCCCTTAATCGCAGAGGGAGACACCGCATAGGTGGCCCGAGTTGGCTTCGCGGAGGACGGGGTCTAGATGCGGTCCCCGTCAAACGCAAACCGGGTGCAGGCTCCGAGGTCCACCGACAGCGGACAGTTCGCATGTGTGCCGGTACGATGCCGTTCAGGTGCTGGATTACGAAAACAGCTTGTGAGAATCCCCTGCCCCACACAGCCAAACAGTTATGAGATCAGCTGTGGCAACGCACGGCAGAATCCGTGTATAATTATAAACACATATTTAGATTTTCCCGGTTTTATAAATCTTCCGCCAGTAGTGCAGGTCTTTTTATATTGGCAGTCGTAGATTCCCAGTTTTGTGGACCGGTAAGCGAGATCCGATTGCTTGGAGTGGACAAGCAGCTTTGCAAAAATGTAATTATTCTGAGACCGCGCACGGCGATCTAACAGCCGGCAGCCGAACGCGCGCACCTCACTGCCTCGTCATTAATTAGCAGCAAGCCGGTTTCATATCAAGGTTAATTGTTCCAGGATAACGTAGCAGTGTCCCATGGCACCTTCGGCTTTTTTTAACCCCTCCCCCAGTTTCCCAGGCCGAGATACAGGTAGTGGCGGGGAGGATCACCAGATCCGACCTCCCAGGTGGCATCCAGTGTGCGCTGCTGTTCAATCACAGGATAAATTCCGCTCTTTCCTGCAACTGCAACTTTTGGATGGTGTCACGCACGGACACGTGACCGCCTGCCGCAAATTCAATCTCGCCGTATTAAAGTCGGGGCTATTTGTGGAAAACGTCGGCGGATGTATATTCTTGCCCTGGCATGAAAAACTACCGAAACGACATCGTTTTCCCCCCAAGAGGCACAATGCAAAAGCTGGATAATTTATTGTTATGGGAATAAGACGCCACTGAGTCTCACTACTGCACGGACGTGTGGAGCACCAGCGCTACTCCGAAGCTTGGAGACAGCAGTATATATGGGTTGGGATGGGATTGGATCGGGGATGCAGGTTATTATATTAAAAAAACATCTCATCCAAACCAGTTTCACCACTGCTATCAATGTTTAAGTACAGGGCACAGGTTTTGTGCAATATTAGAAAATATTAATAGCTGGCTCTGTCCCGCATGCCTTTAATCCATACCCCTGTCACTCAAACCGCACTTCTTTGACAGTGTTACCTAAAGCCTTTTGACGTATTTTTTTGTAATGAAATAATTATATGAGTCTTTGAAATTGTTTGCCTAAAATAACGACCGTACTATTAACGTGACATTTGTTAGACACGGATGCCAGGTATTAATACGGTCTTCACGTAATATGGTTTTGGTTTAAAATGTTAGGGGATAAGTATCGCATACCTATCAGCTAAACTGGTTTATAAGCTAAATTGAATTCTTCACTGTGTAAAACTTCTGCTTGGGGCAGGATGAATCTCAGTAGGTTATGAATTTGTGGCTATGTCAAGAAGGTTGTTGGTTTGCATCCAGTGGCTTTGAAATGTTACTGCTTCAGGGATGCCGGCTGCTCCTGAGCTGTGACCCCAAGCTTTGCTCATTTGCAGGGGTGCAGCTAAAGATATCGGCCCCAACCCAGACCAGTCCAAGTATGCTCCACATATTTTAGGGCCCCTGTCACTCAAGGGCCCTTGGAATCAACACCCCACCCCACGATACCATGTAACTAATTGGTGTTGGGGAGCAAGGCAGGCTTCCTCCCTTCACTGTGAAGCTCCCATTCAGCTTCCTGCAACCCCCTCAGTCTGCTCACAAAACCTAAAATGAAATAGGCCAGACCAGAAACTCGCATTCACAAAAACCAAAACCATGACACAGACATAATTTTCTCATGTGATATTTGTAGATACTTTGCAATTGTGGTGGACAATATACATGTAAAAGCAAAATGTACTGTAACTGTACGTGTAGGGAAATGGTAACACAACCACAGGGTAAAACCTTCACTCTGGGGTAAAACATTTTACTCACATTCCAGATTGTTCTATTCCACATAATAATACCCAGAATCCCCCTTGGCACCCCGGCATCCATAGGGTATTCTTCACCAGTGTAGCTTCCTTGTTTATCAGATTAAGTATTTCAGCCTTACGTATAAACAAATGTTTCCCTTTGCCTACCACTGAAATGAAGTCACTGCAGTCTGTTTTGTGCATTAATTCTTCATAATTTTTGCAATTTTCCATTACCCAAAAAAACCTATTTGGCTGCTGCCACACCAGCCTACAGTATGATCCATTACATGGAAATAGACATTTTAGTGGGTTTAAAAAGGTAAGCATTTCTGGCTTTTTAAGACCAAAGTGTTCTAAATTAGCCTCTAGCAGATGCCCAGCACATATATTTAGAGTAAGCTAAAGTAGGTGGTCTGTGAAATGTCCATGGAGCAGGGAGGTGCTTTGATTTATGAATTTGTGGCTAATGGCAGAAGCTGCTTCAGTATCGATGTAGGTGACACTAAACTGAGACAGAAGTCTCACATCACGCTATTCTACAGTTGTGGAAGAACAGTGTGTATAGCAGAAGGCGAGGTGTGAGGCAGAATGGTTAATTTGAGGGGGGGCTCCTCTGTCTTGTGGAGGTCTGTCATTTTTTTTTTTCTTGATGGTTGTCTTACACATCTCACCCCCTGAGATCTGCAGCAAGCCACAAACGGCACCAACCCATCTCAGAAGACCTTGCCGAAAAGCTCTTAAGTCAGCGTCAGGAAATGAAATATTCATCATCGTTGTGGCACACGACGACGCTGCAAGTTTATTTATACACACATATGGATATGACGAGTAAATGGTCAAAGATTTGTCAGACGCCATTTGATAAGACAGTTGAACGGAGCCTTACTTCAGGAAAAGACCACCTCGAAGTTCCCCGTGCAGAGTCTCTATACTGCGGGTCGTCCATTTCCGGAGAGGGAGAAAGCTGGTTCACCTTCCTGCGAACGGCAGTGACTCACAAGTGGAACCGATATAGCTCAGGTCAAAGGAATTTTCTTTACACCTAAGAGTTATACTGGTTTAAAAAGGAACAAGCACATAATGTTAAACAAAATATTAAAATTAGATCAATTCAATATTTTTCTTTTCTCAAAAGCACATTTTAGTCACCTCAGCATGAATCCACTACTGGCTTATCACAATTTATTAGTTTTCTTAAGGGTGACCAAAGGTGATGCTTTCTTGATCCAGTTACAGTCAAGATCTACCCCACTGCATCTTGGTCAATGTTATCACTTTGTCATCGTGGAAGGCGACCACGAAGAGCCAAGTACAGCCACTGAAAAACCAAGTGGTAACACGAGAACAGAAGAGGTCTTAGGAACTGTCAGCTTACACAGACGACGGCCTGAGCAGAGAGGGTGTCTGACCCAGACCCCTTCGTATACCCCTCTGCTTCAGACTGCTGTACATGCACTTCATCACACTCATTGTAATGCATGCAGCTGCTGTCTATCGCAAGGTTCCCATGATCCTTCTAAGAACCTTTCCCAGTTCCACCACTGCAGTCACTACATTTAGGCACAGTTGCGCTTTAACTTGTTTTTTATATCTATATATTTTATATATCTTTTGTATATACCTTTTTTGGAATGACACCATGTTGACACCTGCAGCAAAAGGAACTTCCTTGTAAACCTGGTGAACAATAAACATTCTGATTCTATTTTTGTCACCTATTTTGCTGACAGAAATGAGTGTTTTATGGTACTGCACAGGGAGTGGTCAAACAGGACCGCTCAGGTCTGCTTACAGTATGACAACGCAAGAGACTTTATATAGAGTGCTGTGACACTATATGAAAGAAGGTAAATCTGAAAATAGACATGTCATGGACCAGGCCAATGAGAAACAGCAAAAGTATCAAACTGTTAGCTTTCAGGATTCTATCGTATGTCAAAAGCTAATTTTAGTTCCAGGAAGCAGATGTCTACTGGAATATTTAAAACATTGCATTTTTCACAGGACGTAACATTTTAGTCACCTCAACATGAAGAGGAAAAGCAGCACAAGGCGGTCAGTCACTGCAAAGGGATTAAATAGTCCCAGTGAAGTCTGGGCTCACCATTCACCAATTCGAGTCATCGGACCACATAATTCAGCGAGTTATTCCCTCATCATCTGACCTTCACTGCCTCCCCAAACGTCATTTGCTTTCCATTAACATGTGATAACTACAAACTGCACCAGGATCTGTACATCATTCCAGTGAAATCGATCAATTTCCCCAGAATAACACCATTCAACCTAAAAGGCACCAAGTAATTATTCAAAGTCTCAATCCAGAGTTGAAAGGATTCAAAGTTCTAATAAACATAAAACTCATTTCAAAACTAGCCTCCTTAAAGGCATATTGACATATTAAATGTCACCGGTGATTCATAATCATTTCAGAGTAGTGTTAGGACGTACCTTAAAGACCTTCAGTTCCAATTATTTCCATCTTGGAGAAAACCATGGCAGTTACCATAATTGAACACAAGCTTTTTAAAAAATTAAAGGTGGAATTTATTTCTCTTTACTGTTCTTTATCTGGTATGTGTAATGTTGTTACTGTGTCCTAGTCCACAATGACAAACACCCAGGACAAATGCATGAGCTCCCTGGACTCTCCGGCTTCTGTGAACAGCCTCTCTGGGTCTGACTGATGCTTTCAGGCTGCATTCATAGCAAAGGCCACAGCTAAAGGTCTCACTCAACCTCACAAGCCCCATTTGCGCCATCAACTGCACCGCGACTCAGTGGGCGGCTGATTCTGAGACGGCAGGATCGATATCAGCCCTATAACTTCAGAATGTGGGCGG
Source organism: Hippopotamyrus pictus (assembly GCA_026781145.1). Lineage (NCBI taxonomy): Eukaryota > Metazoa > Chordata > Actinopteri > Osteoglossiformes > Mormyridae > Hippopotamyrus > Hippopotamyrus pictus. The sequence goes on along the minus strand of JAODLC010000043.1, from coordinate 10,151,216 downwards.
GGGTCCTCCCCAAATATTCATGCGTTCCCTCCCACATCTTCCCAAACAGTTGCCTTTCAGGTACACATGCCCCTAACCTTCTCTTAGCGATTAACCTTGTATGCACATCATTTAATCGGTTGGCACAGCAAGCTGGTTGTATCTTACCTTATAATGCTTCCTGGAATCTCCTCTGGATTACCAGGGGACCCTAACTGAATAACGCATAAAAAAACAGCAGATGAATCATGCATAAGTGACAAAAGTAATAGCTTTCACTCCTTCCCCTACTACAGATCCTTATATATCCCTAAAGCAGTCTGTGAGAGGGGCTGGGACTGGCAGAACAGCTTCTCCCCAATGGCCGTCATCCCCCAGAATGCCTCTGCAGAGTCCCACAGTAACACATCTCAGTCGTTGACCATGGAATGTGGCTTACGGTAAATACCTGCAATAATGCAGTTTAAAAGAGAGGGCTCGAACTTCCCAGTTACGCTAATGTGCATCTGGTCTGCAAGCAGGAACTGTTGGGGTGCGCTGAGGGTGTAGGAATTGCACCATAAAATGGTACGAATTAAGAACGCACTTAATGGGACGCAGTTGGGTAAGAACTTGGGTGTTCAGATGAGGCTCCTCACTGCACCTGCTCTGTACATCACCCCAGCCTGAGCCTTCTCAGCCAGGTCCCCTCGGAGGGCTACAGCAACACACTGGACTATAAGACGATCAACAGCTGGAGGGCAACACTGAGAGCCACTCGTGTCTTTGACATCAACAGCAAATTAACCAATTAAACAATTACCAAATCCATTTCTCAAATGCTTTTATCTTCTGTACTGTATAGCTGAAACTCAAACGAGAATAAGCCAGACAAAATCTGACTATACAGGACATGTATACAACACAATTTTACCTGTTAGACACAACGTAATCAAGAACTGGTCATGAGACAAACCATAATAAAATAAGTGGGCCTGGTACATTTTCTTCACGAGCTGTTATGGGTTTATGGGAACATCACTACAGCAGAGTAGGAGTCAGTAGTCAGAGGCCAGAGCGGGGGGGGGGGTACTCCCTTTGGTACCATGTTGCCACCAGGGGGCAGATGAGAGGAACAACAATTGGTCGCAGTGCCCAGCTTAGCAAGTCGTTACAATAAAATGGGTCTTCGGTGAGAGTCAGCATTATGTGAGCTAAGAGGATTACGTGATGGCTATTGCAGGCCCCCCTTCTCAATTACCAAATGAAGGCTATAAGCGGGAAGGGATGGGGTGCCCCGCGCCTCCGTCCTCACCAGAGAGGGGTTACCAAAGTTCAGCTGCTAACTCGAGTCGTTTTCAGTTAGGGGATTACACCACGAACATGGCCATGTTTATAACTGCAGTGCTCTTCTATAGTTCCCTAAAGCACGCATTTGTAAACTTACTCAATCTACGGTGGAATTAAAATCACAGGATCACAGCCCACAGGCCCAGACAGCTGCAGATGGCCTCCTGTCACATGGCCTTTTGCGACGGGTACATTCCCGTTTGCGTTTGGGGACGAATGTGAGCAGGACCTCTGTCGGGCCCTTAGTTCCGGCGATAATGGGAGAGGATCAGTTAAGTCTGTGGATGAGCGGATACCAGTTTGATGGGCATGGTGATCTCAGAGTGTAATAGCTACAGGGAATGGATCCCTGATGCACACTCCTGCCTCCAGTGATGCCCACTGGACATAAACATTCACAACACTGCCAAATGTCACCTGTCCCCAGGCTCCAAGTAGTGAGATTCAGGAGCACTACAGAAGTTTTGATAGGTGACATGAGAGCTCATCTGGGGAAAGGGTTAGGAGAAATTGCTGTTTAACAGACAAACAGGTTTTAAAAAAAATAGATCTCACACATATACTGTGACAATTAAGCTGGAATTAATAAAATGCTAAACAGAGGACTGTGTTTTACAACCAGATAAAAGGCATAAATTAAACTGGAATAGTGTGTGATGCAGGACACAATGTAAACAGCCCCCATCTGGTGTTTGGGTGCCCGCGGTGAATGGTAAGGACGCCAGAGCGAGCTTCGTCACTGCGCGCCTACTGATTCCACTCTCACTCCCACCCTGCCGATCAGGCTTCCAAAACACCTTCTGCACCTCTGGCATCTTTCAAACTTGTATTTTATATAAAAGAAAAGAAGAGGACATATCCACCCTGCACGGGATAACGACAATCCACGAGAAGGTGTCTTGAGTTCAAGGTTGAGTTTGAGGGCAAACCCACCAGGGTCATCCCCAGCGTTCACAGTAGGAAATCCTCGGGGGCCATGGCTAGGAAAATGAACTATAAAAGTGGCTACAAAGGAAACCGAATTCTGAAGCCTTTTACAGACACACTGGAGACCACAGCGAAAGCTTGGACGTTGTCCGATTGGCTCCCATGAAACGAGGGCAGGAGAGGTTGGAGCGAGACGTGGTCCTACACCACAGCATACTGCTGGTAGAGTAAGTCCCGGATCTTGAAGTAGTCTTCACAGAGGCAGCCCTCCAAGCCGATCCGGCCGGCTTCAGTCTGGAAGAGAGCACAAGACGCCCGGTTCTCAGGATTAGTCATGCCCAACGTCCCTCCGAAGGGACTGACTCACGGCGGGCCTGCTTTGAACGGTAGCAAGGAAGCTAGGAATCATTCAAGGTGCAAATGAAAAGCCGGCGCCTTCCAGCAGGACGACTGAGCCCTCTGCCGTGGGCGGAGACCCGAGACTCACTTGCTACTCACAAGTTTCACCGTATAGAAGATTAGATCTAATAATATCAAGGCGTCACACATTAGCATGTGAATCGATTATCATTTCTAATTTGTTCTGGGCCGCTCAAGCACAGAGGAAGGTTAAAACATGCTGTGAACTAGGGACATTCAATGCCAAGTGTAATTAAAGCCAAAGTAAATTCTAGCACAACGCAAGCTTTTTATTTCCAGTGTGTCCGATATGAAGCCATTATGTAACCTTGTGAATCCGTCGAAGGAATCAGTCGGGACTCACCCTGCGGACCGCAACCATGTTGTTACAGACCAGTACCCCCCCGACGAATTCCGCCTGGATCCCCTCTCGCAGAAGGACCTGCTTGAAGTCCGACAGGCGTGGCTCGTTGATGAACACAGACTGGTGTCCTGGGATCTGTGGCAGATGGGAAACACCCTTGAGCTTACGCTCACGTGGAATCCCCCTCCCCCGGAACTCCTCTCGGAACCCCGCTCTCACCTCATTGGACGGCAGTGGCTCCAGGGTAGGAATGACGTCGCTCTCCTCAGAGACCTCCCTCTCGTCCTCGCCGAACAGGGTCTTCATGGCGCGCTGCTGGGCCACGGCGTTGTGGTCGCTGCCCAGCTCCGCGCTCACCTCCATGGGCAGTTCGCCCTCCTCCGCCTCGTCCTTCAGGTCACCCTCTTCCACCACCACGCCCGTGTCCACCTTGATGACGCGCATGTCCAGGACGCCGTCGATCCAGGCCAGCTCCATATCCTTGGCCTTGCAGAACTGCAGCGAGCTCACCAGCGAATCCTTCAGCCTCACCTGCGGACAGGCCGCCCCCCCCCCAGCTTCAGTGACGCACACGTTGTCCATCCCTCTGCCCATAGCCCGCTCTCCGACCCCCCGTATCTCCGCGATGATGGCACACGTGCCTGCCGGGGACCTCACCTGGTAGATGTGAGTCTCGCTGGTGGCGTCCACGGTCTCCTGCAGCTTGGGGGTGTACACCTTGATGTCCTTGCCGCTGAAGACCTTGCAGGACTCGGCCAGGTCCAGGCTGGCCTCGGGCGGCCCGTGCACGATGACCAGCTGCCGCGGCTTCATCTGGTTTATGATCTTCTTTATGGAGTCTCCGTCTGACCGACCCTCATAGTCGATATAGGTGACCCTGGCTCTGTACAAAATGTACAATACTAATAGATATATGATCAACATAACAAGATCCTTGAAGATCATGAGACCATATAAAATTTATAAAATTATGAAAATGTATGGTTTTTTATATACTACTGTAAAATTAATACCAGATGTTTGGCTTCCAGACATGCATGCTCTTCTGAAATGCTGAATCCTTTAATGTGCATATGAAACCCTCCTATGGAGGATACACTACCAGTCAAAAGCTTTTGCACGCCACACGTTTTTAACCACTTTTCCATTTATTTCATAAACTGTGGAATTTTTTTTTTCCATTCTTAAGTACAGGAAAGTTGAGTGAACGGCCATAAAATTATAAAATTTATTTAGAAAATATAAGCCAAATAAAACAAGTTTCGTTTATGACATGGAAAGAGTATGCAACATCCTATTAACTAGTTGCGTGGTGATAGCATAGCCAAACAACTTTAAATGTACTAGTTAACGGTTTCATCACATGAAACAGAGCCGTATTTAATGCCCCTTAATGCGGAATGGTACGGTCTGCTCGCTCTCCTAGCTCTCTAAGGGCAAACACTCACTTGATCTCTATCGTCTCTGTGGTAGACGTGCACTTGGTGGGCACGTCAGAGAGGTCCTGGTCCATGGGCTCGTCTCCGTTCGCCATTCCCGACTCCAGCTTGTTCTTCTCCTCCTCGGTGGCTTGGAGTTCGGGCACCAGGAAATCTTCGGGTCTGAGGACAGAACGATCGCGACGAGGGAGCGTGAGCAGGGCCCTCTGCTTCCACTCCGACGCGGCAGAATGACGCACCGGGCCCTCGGCCTTCGCTTATACCTAATGATCTCTCCGTACTCGTCCCACTTGATCCGTTCCTCGTGCGCCGGGAACATGGGGTACGACTTCTTGGCCTGTTTGAAGAAGCTGCCCTTGCGATTGCCCTCCCCCTTCATCATCAGGTCGTGGTGTTTGGTCTTCACCACGGCCGGCTGTTCCAGGTCGTCCTCCATGTCGCTCTCGTCACTGGAGTCAACATCTACCCTGTGGGCATGCGAACGGACCCCGTAAACACACACACACACACACACACACACAATGGGGAACGCTGTAGTAAACAGATACAGCTGCTGCTATCAGTCCCTCCAAAGGTCTTCATTTCAGAGCGATGAAGTTCTTAGTAGGCTTTGGCAATATCCCGTTTTTCATACTGTCACACCTTTATACATTATACCACAGTATATGGGGTTTTAAGGCTATTTCAGAGAACATCACTATTCTGGTTTTTTGCCAGGGTGGGCGGGTGCAATATTACAGCTCTCCATGGATTTTCCCCTCAATTTCTGCCTGACCTTCTTCTCCATTACACTCCAGCTCGCACACTAAGACCTTCTGGCTCTAACCTTCTTACTATACCTAAATTCAGATTATGCTCTATGGGTGGCAGGACGTTGTGTGTGACAGCACTTACACTCTGGAATGCACTTCCTCACAGTATGCAAGAGGTACAGCCTGTTAGCATCTTCATGCTGTTGAAAACTCATTTATTTAAGGAATGCTATGATGTGTCTACTAGTACTTAACAAGTTCGTTGTCGTTTCGCTTTTGTTGTTACTTTATTGTATCTCATTGTATCCGACTATTGTAAAGCATCCTTATATCATTATTATTATGATTATTATTATTTAATAATCATCATCATCATCATGGGGGCCTACCTCTCCAGCTCAGTGAATTTTATCAGCGCGATTTCAAAATTAGGTGGAATTAAAAGACAGTTAAAAAGCAACAATATAAGTAAGAATAATAATAGACTGCAAATAGGGGATAAGTAGGCGTAGTAAACATATCCAAGCCATAATAACAATGTGCCAAAGTAGAATTGTGCAATACTAGGCTTAGTGCAAATGGGAGGGAGCTGGCTGTAGATCAGTGTTAGTGCATGAAGGAATCCAACTAGAACTTAAGGTGTTTAACAGTTTGATAGCATGAGGCTAGAAGCTTCTATGCGGTTCGCCAGCTTGAGACAAAAAGCTGTGAGATTAGATGCCAGAAGGGTGAAAACTCCACGACTGGGATGACTGGGGTCTTCGGTCACTGGCTGCCAATGTGTGTTTTTGTACATGTGTGGGCACGCACACACACACACAGAGTCACACATGCACAGAGTCACACACACACACACACACACACACACACACAGTAACTCACTCTTTTGCTTGCTCCAGCTTCTTTGCTGCCTCTTTCTTCAGCCTTTCCTTCTCCAGGTATTCTTCCAGTTCCCGCCCTTCCAGCTTTACCCGTCTCCTGATCTAATTTGTGCACGTTGTATACATATAGATAAAACAACTCACACACAGAAATTACATTGAGAAGAGGCGTCACAGGGTCCCCTGATGATGTAAACCTCATGACTCATACCTCCTGCCAAGTACCTCTGCCTGCACACAAGCCCACGTCTCACCTCTAGGTCAAGGATCCTTTCGCCCGGATTGTCGATCAGGTATCGAGCCAGGGTTCCAGGCGTGGTCCGGTACGTTAGGATGACCGAATTCTTGCCATCACGACACCACTGTATGAAGAGCTCGCGGGAGAATCCAGACTCCAGGTCCGGTTGGCTACACAGCACCACCTTGGGGCTGGACACGCGGGCCAAGTCGGCCAGGCTGTGGCACAGGGACAGGTGACGGAACTGGAAGGGGTTGTTCCTCTTGTCCTCGAAGCACCTCATCAGCTTGTCGCTCATCCACTCGACCTACGGAAAGGATCCCGTCAGCCAGCCTTCCCAAACCCAACTGAAGAGCGTAACCTGGAGTCCGAAACGAGCTGAGGGGAGACCTGCGACTTGGAGAACTCCACCACGTTGTAGCTGACGTTGTTGAGCAGCGCGAGGGAGTAGGCCCCCAAGCCGGCATCCTTCGTCCTCCATATTTGATCGAGAAGCTGTGCCAGCTCCAGCACCCGGCCCGCGGTGTCCACGGCGATCAGCACGTTCCCATCGCCACGCAGCGTCTCCATCACATTGGCTGAAGAGCAGACAGTGACCATTTAGGGCAGGGCTGCCCAACTTCAGCCCTGGAGGGCCGGAGCCCTGTGTAGCTTAGTTCTTTCCCTGTTCCACCATAAATGATTCAGCTCAAGAGCTATGTGGTAATTAGCACAAGGAGTTGAATCAGGTGTGTTAAAATAAGGGGAAACCCAAAAAATTTGCAGGGCTCTGGCCCTCCAGGACTGGAGTTGGGCACCCGTGATTTAGGGTATACAAAAGGCTGAAGAGAACGCGCCAAGACGCCGGCGAGGCTTACTGAGAAGCTGCTCGTCACGCTGCTTCCGGCGTGGCTGCACGTACGTGGCGTTGAAGGAGTCCGTGATGAGCAGCGAGGGCCGGCTCACCATCTCCAGGGAGCAGCCGTTAAGGTGACTGTGAACATGCGGGTGAGCCCCAGTGACACAAAGGCAGGCTGACAAGGAAAGCCCCACCGCAACAGAAGGCCATGAGCGCCTTTCACCAACAGCTGCAACACTGCAACACTCACATCTCCCTCTTATGGTTGAAGTCCACTGCGTACACGATCTCTTCCTCACCATCTTTCACAATCTTCCAGATGGTGCCGCCGATCATGTGACCCGCTGGCAGGGGAGTGACAGACAGGCCATGCCCCTTCCCTGAAGGTCAAAGGTCAGGTGTTATACACTCGTATAAAAAAGGCTCATGCGACCTCAATACAGCGAAATGTCTGCACTCCCTCACCTTTCAAATTGACGATCTGTGAATATTTTAATTGTTGGATTTTGTCAAATGCTGAATCCACGTCATCCAGGGTGAACAAGGTGAAGTCCTCAGTATTGTGGCGTGACTGGTGAGACATTCACTTGTGAGTCGTACCTCCAAAATCAGTTCACATCTTACTCCTGTGTGTATTATTCATTTCTGCACCAAAGATCTACATTTACATCTAGCAGACACTTTTATCCACAGCAGGAGAGCAGGGTCAGTCAATCCCTATTTCGGGTTAAAGGTCATGGTCATGGACCCAACAGGCCAAAGGATTTCTACCAAGACCTACTGGACACAGTCCTAATCCAGAGTCACACACTACCAATAAGCAGTCTTAAGCATTTGCATGTCTGCAAGTTGCTCATTACCAAGTGACTTATTGCTTATAAGCATCACAAGGGCATGAAGGCTCATCGCCCACCTGATATAGGTCATACATGAACATCTGTCCCATCTTGTACACCGGGATGGTGGCATAAATGGTGCAATTGAGCCCCAGCTTTCCAACAGCATAGGGCAGAGCACCAAGATGCAGGGGGTCAGGATGAGAGAGCAGCACAGCGTCCACCTGGTGAACATGCCTGAGGAAGAGCAATGGGGAGGGGAGAGGGGGTGTCACAGATCAGGTGGCATTTGAGGGCAACATGCTCAGTCAGACCTGCAGTGGGAACAAAGGGCAGAGCTTCACCCCACCTTTTAATGGCATCGATGATGTCCATGGAGAAGCTCTCGTCCCAACCGCAGTCGAGCAGGAAGCGAAACTCGTCGACCTGCAGCAGGTAGCATAGTGCCGACTCCTCCTGCACCCCCGACAGAGCCGTCAGCTTGATAATGGACGTCATTTTCCTCCACTACGGAAACTGTCACAATGATAAACAACAAGCTGATTCACGCAGCAGTATACAATCTCCATAAATAGACTCTAAGAACGAACAGGCAACTCGACCATTCAAGAGTACTGTTACATCTCACAGAGAGTAAACCAAGTTTCGCTCACACATACAGTGTGTAAGGCTTTTTGTGGGTGGTCACTGATCTGGCACAAAGTACCTCTTAGGTTAAATATATCAATCATGAGGGACCCTCTTTCCTAAATGAGCCCGAATATATATATATATATATATATATATATATATATATATATATATATTGATGGCCTAGCAATCATAGTCCAAAGAGTAACTTTCTGCAAATGAGGAAACGTTCAAAATTAAGAAGCAAATACGTTATTTTACTATCTAAACTGGAGTACATTTCTAATACACTAAGACAAATAGTTAGGCAGTATATTACTAGCCAGTTATTTAGTTTTAAGGTTAGTTTAAAACTACACCTACAAATCTCAAATGGCTACACTAGTTAAATAAAATAAATCTTCGTGGGCATACAAAACGACGTGGTAACCCATGATCAGCAATAGTAGATAAAAATACAAAAACTGTAGAACAATTCTCAGGTAGTTGCATTCCTAGCTCAGAGACACAGGGCAAATTTGGTAACTAGATAGCTGTTTAGAAGACGAATAAAATCAGAAACATACCATAAAAGCTCATAGGGACAACAGTTTGTTTTTTTTTATAAATTATACTAGAGATTTTTAAAACGAGTAGCCAACATGTTGACGAAATTTGAATTAACACCCGCTACAAAGAACCGCACTTTCTTCTGTTACCGGTTCGCCATTACTGATGCGTCAAAGGTGAAAGGGTATTCGTTTGTACCATTCTTCCAAATGTCTTTCAATATAATATAGGTGAATAAAAATACATCAAACACATACTATCAAACATCGCCACATTATAATAAATATTAAAATCTGCTTCGACATTATTTGAATAACTGTTCGTTTTATTTCATGTTATTTAACAAACGATATATTATGGAGCCTCCCCAAAATGAGCTTCCTCGAGAGTTGGTTCAGTCCAATGTCCTCCGCCGTCAGCGCTAGATAGCAAACAAGGGTGAACTTGGAGGTTAAGGTAACGTTTAATCCCATATCGGCATTCATCGCACAATGCTCCATTTATAATAAATATATTATGTCCTATATTTGTTGGCATGTAGCTTTATGTGATTTTTAAGAGATGCATGACTATTTTGCTCGGTATCTATTGCTAGCTAGGCTGTCCATCTCGAGCCAACCCAGCCATATTGATACTGAGTGGATTAGCAACAAAATACCATTCATTTGCAAAAGCTGAATATACCAAATGTCCACATTCTAATTAGCTAGATTTGACTTGATTGAAATCAACAGCACATGATACAACTAAGCAGATTTTTCTTTTAATGGCCCACTTCTAAAGTCCCTCGTGAAGTCGAAGCTGCTTTCCGATACCGATGTGATGTTAAGGCTCTTATCTGTAGTAGTTGAAAGTGGGTCTTGTATAGCTGTGCAGAATGAGAGGTGATCCATGGAAAATAACTGTTTTTACGGATTTGTTACTGCGTTCGACCCACATTAAATTTTTATATATCAAAACCCAAAGAAAGAAGGCCCTAGATGCGTGTATCTCTAAGTACAGCAGAGCAAATGAACAAACAGCCATTTTTGTCATTAATTCGTAGAAGTGAAGGAACTCAGTTAATGTTGGTTAATTAAATATCAAATCATTTGGAAGTTCGGCACATGAATTGAGTCCGTTATCGATGTTAGTAACACCTCAGATATCGCTGTTATTTACTGCCTGAAAGTCAACATTCAGCATTAAATGTGTAAATTTACAGTTTTTTTTTTTTTTTTTTTTTTTGAGAGACATGGTTGTAATTCTCGAGATCTTTTAATTTCTGGTACTTGATTGAATACAGAAATTATGTTGATCCTTCTATGTATTTGCTTTTTAATGAGTTGTGTCAATTTTACACTAACGTGTATGTAATAGTAAATAGTATGCATTTTATTATTTCTTCTTCAGGAAATATGGTTAACTTTGCGTCCATGCTGCGGGACCACTGGGTCAACGTGCTAGTGCCCCTTGGATTTGTGATCGGTGTCTACTTGGACAGAATGAATGACCAGAAGCTCACAGCGTTCAGGAACAAGAGCGCACTGTACAGCAGGTTGGTGCATGTTTCGGTTATGAGGGAGCCCTGTAAATATGCAACGTTAATACAGACAAAAAGAGCCTTTATTTCTCTTTTTAATTATAGGGAGCTGAAGCCAGGAGAAGAAGTTACCTGGAAATGACCTGTCTGGACAGGGGAAATATTTAACGTTCACACAATCACCGTAAAAAAATCACCATTGTTTCCTGATTCCTGCTTGAAGGACAGTCATACAAAAGGATGCTTTTCATTATGTAATAGAAAACAAAGTTTAAAATGAAGTTAGTAAAACATGTGCTTGGTCCTTGGTGTATTTGGAAATGAACGCTGTATATAAATCTTTAATTAGCCAAACGAAACTGTATTTGGTGTGTGTAATATGATTTGTCATTGCTATAAAACAGTATACCAAGGAAAAGCATTTCCTATTGAAATCCTATGAAACTAGGTTTAAAAAGGGTAAACATATTTAAGGTCTTTGTTGCACTGTTTTTCCTCCGCAGTTCGCTCATTCTCAGCACTGATCCTAAGGGACCGGTCGGGCCCTTGGTCAGCACATGTGCCCTTAAGCACCACATTCTGCTCTGTTAGCTCTGCTATCTGCAGGCTCAGAGTGCTGTAGTGATGTAATAGAGCTCGAAAGGCTTCTTCAGAATCTCCTGCCAAAGTGGTTCCTCCCCCACGCAAGCGTGTATGAAGAGTGTCTCTAATTGAAATGTAAAAATAGACCTCAAAGATAAGAATATTTTTATGGATCCTGCCCCCCCCGATACTGACAATGTATTCTATAAGCAAAGTGCTCGAAAGCGGTCAGATTAACACATGCTGTCATTTGTAATTTCAAAGAACTACAGCGATGTGAAGATTTTTCATTCATGAAAAGCTCTTATTCATTATCCAAGCACTTATCCAATATGGGGTCATGGATGGAGTCTGGAGCTTATCCCAGATGGCATAGGGTCCAAGGTAGGGGGCACCATGAATGGAATGCCAGTCCATTACAGGGCACACACAGACAGAAATATAGCCAAAAATAGAGAGGCACCTGTTAGACTAACCATGTCTTTGGACTGATGGAGGAATCCTGCACGACGTGGAGAGCATGCAAGCTGCACACGTGGCACAGAGGTAGGATCTGAACCTCAACCCTGGAGGCGTGAGGTGATGGCACCACACAATGCGCCGTCTTCATCAAAAGACGTTTTAAGTGGGGATGGGAGAAACAGCTTCCCGGTGCATTAAATCAGGCAGCGACTGACGACATCATCATCATCATCATCATCCCGCCTGAGGGAGCCGTATTCCAGATTCTCTAGCACAAGCAAGTCTGAAGAGGGTCACGGCGGTTTTTTAAAGTTCAGAACCATTTTTGCCTTATGAAGAATACAGCCATGATAGAATGACATTAAATAATATATTAAAGCCATTCCTAATAAAACATTTTAATAAGCGGGGAACTTTATGGGTCCATAAATCAAATCCGGGTGTCATTTTATTCCACGTAAGCTTAATGTTCATCAACATATGCGTGGTGGAAGAGAGACTATACGTTGCGCAAATGTTTATTTAAAAAAACTGAAGATTAATATTGTTGGGAAGAGCAAACAGGTGTGTTATTGTGATCATAATGATAAATATGTTGGGAGGAACTATAATGAGTCCCTTCTGTGTAAGACAATACGAACACAGCACTTAGGGCCTGTAGCCAGCAGAGAGTGGGTTACGTTTTGTTAGCTAAGCTGAGAGGACCCTTGGGAAAGGGGGGGGCTTGCTTATTTCCAAACATCCAGCCTTTAATTCTAAAGTATTTTATGGTGGCGAGGGCTGCACGCTTTCCCAGAATCAGAATAATTGCTTATTTGCATTTTTATAACAAACTACAGGCTTCAACATTTAAGGCACGTTAGTCGCTGACTCAACTCTTGAAAACTTCTGAGCCCATGAATAGAATTGATCCGAACACCTGTTCACCTCCAGAAACCTGATCTCATTAAGCAACCAAGTGGGGCCACCTTGTGTACTTAAGTGCCAAGATGAATATTCATACGTTCTATAAAATATAAATCAATAGGAGTACCCAGCTGCTGTTTATAATATAAATCCCCAATCTCAAACTGACATTTGAAGCTTTGCAGCACCAAAAACTGCTAAAGCTTTCCTGTTGACCTCAATTACACATGGGTTAATCTATGTGTTATTTAGATTAGTCAATCATTACCTTTTGCTTTTCTGGAACATGAGTTAAGAAGTTCAAGAAACAGGACCCTCAATGCCCTTTTTTTGCCTGGAATTTTATTATATGACCACATACACCACAGGAGGAGAGATATCATGAGAACAGCAAGGCCTCGGAAGTCTGGACCAGTCCTTTCTCAAACAGCAGCTCCGCCAGGGACAGCTGGAACAGAGGGTGAAGGAGCCGAGAAGACTCGTATAAAGAAACCATCGAACCCAGAGATGACATTGCAAGAAGCTGGTGACATGAACAAGGGTGTACAGGCAAGACGTATAGCACGGCCACTTGAACAGATCTCCTTTTAGCAGAGCCGCATTCTATCGAAATCGCCAGAGATGAGACACTACAGGGCATCACCACCCCAGAGAGTTTTAATGAGGATTCACTGGCACCACTGCCTGGATGCTGGGACGGTGTAAACACTGGCCTGGAGCTGGCAAACTTTATTTATTATAACCCAAGATGAGTGAAGATGCACTAGGAAGGCTGTCATAATAATAAATAGTGCCTGTATTTGAAGCAGGAGGTAATTAGGAGGTCTTAAAGCCATTTTTTGTCTAACTCATACATCCTCCTGGTGTACGTCACACCCTCCCAGATCTATAGCTGCCCCTCTTCAACAGGTGGGGTTGGTGACAGCATGAGCCTCATGATAAAAAATATTTACACATCACATCCAGCTAATCTAACACAGGGCTGCTTGATTAAGGCAAAAATCATAATCGCAATTATTTTGGTCAATATTGAGATCACGTTTAACACAATTACTCATTGACCTTGGAAGTATCGTGCACTTTTAAAAAATGTTGTTTTTTTTAAAGGTGGATTTCCTTGAAATCTATCATTCAACTGAGAAATGAATAAGGGGCTGGAATGGGGTGGTTGAATTTCTAATACAAGACAAAATGGGAACATCACTACAAAACGAAATGTGACACAATAATCGTTTTATCTTGATTTTGTTTTGATAATTGCCAGAAGCCAAAATCACAAGTGAAATTAAAATTCAATTAATTGCCAAGTCCTAGTGTAACACAGCCAAACATCATTGTGTGTGTGTGTGTGTGTGTGTGTGTGTGTGTGTGTTGTGCGCATGCATACAAGAGTCATAAACTCTACCTTGTCTTCGATGGTGTCACACGGCAAACTGCCAACGGAGACAAATTTGGGAGAGGAGCGGATCAGGAACTCCACGCCATCCGTGTGCTGTGAAGAAAGCGGGCTGACGTCAAGCCTGGGAGAAGCACTGAGCAGGCGTTACGTTACACTTAGACACCATCTGCCACATGTGAGCAGGCAATATATACACATTTGTGTTTCTTCGTAGCTTTTATTACATTGAAAGAGTGATGATGCTAAAGGATGGTGCCTTTTCTGTAGCATTTCATACAGCATTCCGACTTACTGATACTGCACTGCGTGATAAAATAAGAAGGCAGCTACCTCGGGGTTTATTTCAAAGCACTTTGGCTCCTCCTTGTGGTAAACCCTGGAATTATCCACAGTATGATACAGAAAGACCACGTCCCCCTCACTGCATAACCTGTTAAAGTAAAAATACAGACTTCTCAGATTACACAGAGAAAATCTAGAAAGTTTCTAGTAAACTAGAAAGAATATGGATGCATATTTATCACTCTTATCCAAACTTCACAGTTACTGGTGTTTGAGATGACAACAATTATACACAAATGTAAAATAAATAAAAGTTAAAAATGATAGGTACTGGTTGACCACAGCTTAGAGCTTTCCAGAAAGCTTCTGAAAGGAAGAAGTACCTGGCGATTCCATCCCGAATCAGACGGATTTTGGTCTGAGCTTTTATGTGTGCCTTCACCTCCCAGGCCTGCCCACCTTCCCACCTGGTTGGAGCTCCCTGCACACTGCAGGCCTTTTCCTCTGCAAATGACAACAGGCATGACCTGTCACTCACGATTCTTACTGCAGAGTACTGAAAAACAGCTTCCATAATGACCGGTCACTCAAACCACAGGCTCCACCCACTGAGTGGATTCCTACTGTAGAGTGCTGAAAAACAGCTTCCATAATGACCCGTCACTCAAACCACAGGCTCCACCCACTGAGTGGATTCTTACTGCAGAGTGCTGAAAAACAGCTTCCATAATGACCCGTCACTCAAACCACAGGCTCCACCCACTGAGTGGATTCCTACTGTAGAGTGCTGAAAAACAGCTTCCATAATGACCGGTCACTCAAACCACAGGCTCCACCCACCCAGCTAATTTACCTTCAGCCCAGACATAGTGCCTGCATAAGGATGGTCTGCAGAAGCATTTATATCTGACAAACTACTGTTGTCCCAGAAAGGCTTGGGCAGCATGGGGAGGGGTGTCGGAAGGCTGTACCTGGGGTGAGTACCGGGGGCAGGCAGTCATGCAGGAATTCCTTGGCCTTCTGGTCGACCGCGGCGTCCACCGGGGCATAGCTGGTTAGCTTCTTCATGAGGCCCAGCAAGTGCTCTGTGAACTGGGCTCTGCGTGGGTCCTCCTGGTACCACACACAGACACAGAGAGCCCATTAGCAGACTCATCTTCACCTCAACTCTGTACGATTTGGAGGGGAAAGGGGCAGAGAATTACCCCAAACCGGCCTTATCAGCAACCGACTGTATTAAAACAAAGATGCTGAAATCATTTTCGAAATGTCACACTGTTCGCACCTTATCGGAGTTCTGAACCCCCATGTAGGTCAGATAATCCAGCGGTAACCCCTTTCGAAATTCCACATCCTCCTCCATGGCCATTTCCAAGGCAGCTGGGACAAGCTGTCATTCACAATATGGCCATTAGGGGACACCAGTGATACACCCTTTTTTTCCCCATCAGTCACAGACAAGTGCATGCATGATGTGTAATCTCCATTTTAAGTTTAGCTGTTTAATTTCCTTTATGGTTCACAAATATTTTTGATTTCGGTTATTTAATAAGTGCACTAGTCCATGAAAAATCCTTTGCTTAAGAACTACAGCTGGATACACAGGGAAATGTCTCATATAGACATAAAATAAAATGACAAAATGAGGGAGGAGGGGACCTTGTGCAGAAGGTCACCCCAACTGTTTTTCTGGTAAGAGGAAATGGTGATGTGAAGCGAGTGATCATCGGGGAGACAGTCCCCTTGGTGGACGAAGCCACGGGGGAAGTACAGGAGGTCGCCAGCTTCCAGGACCACCTCCAAGATTGGCTTGCCGATCTCTGATTGGCTGAAGTTGGCTGCAGAATGACAAGAGGGCAGGTCCAAAAGATGGGCGTTTCGGTAAGGCACCGTTTCATTTAGGGAGTCACTGCGTTTGTCTACAAACTCCTCTCTGTCCTACCAAGAAGAAATACATTGTTAAATACAGCACACTCTTTTTTTTTAATAGAAAATCAAAGAGAATGCATGGCCCACATACACAGACACTATCTGATATCCTACGGCTACAAGAATGTGAAGCTCCCTTCATCTCCCAGTCAGTCTCTCTGCTGTTGGGTTTGACTGGGATTCACAAAGAGTATTTACGTCTGCTCTAATTCACCACAGGTCCTGGCTGCTCGGCCATCGGGGGGGGGGGGGAATTGAAAAATGCAATTATCCTTTCGGTATCGTAGCAGGGTGTGAAAGGGCTCAAATTACCTCTACGCGCACGTGCTCGTCAACAGGAGCGGAGGTAACCTAGCAACAGGCGCCATCATGTGCAGCTATTGAAGGACCCGTTTCATCTCACGTCCTCAGATTTGCCATCACGTGAACCTGTGACCTCGCGTTATTCCGCGTACACTGCCGCCAAATACGGCTATAAATAGTCTCCTGTTAATTCTACCTTTCACACCTCCGCACTCTGGCGTGTGTGCGTGTGCGTGCGTGTGTGTTGGGGCGACAGAGCGCTTACGGCTGGAGAGCACCGGAAGCACTTCATCCTCGGACCTGTGGAACAGCAGAGGCTTCTCAGTGACAGGTGAAGCACAGATTTGCTCTTCATCCACATATTGTTTACTCGTCGCTACATTACATTATGTGCGGGTCTGCAGCACTTCACACAATCACCAGCCTCTCACCTGGGGTTATAAACCCGCCAGTGCTTCCTGCCCTCCAGCTGGATGACGAAGGCCTCGATGTCGTCGTAGTGGGGAGCAAATCCCTGCGTTCCTGGAGGCGTCAGGTAACTGAAAGAGAAGGCGGGCCTGACGCTAAGTGGCTACGCTAAACACAGGACGCAAGTCACCTACGCGGAGCGACCCTCTCACCCATCTGCATGAGCACATGTCTTTGCGTAGCCCAAACACACACGATATCCCACAATCAAAGAACAGTAAACAATAAGGTTCTTTTCACTGGAGAGGCAACCAATCAGCACAAAGTTTTCAGCAGAAAAGGATATGAAAGGTTTTTCAACAAAAACGTATAAGGAATCTAACTGAGGGGCCATGGCCTCCTATGGTGAAACATCTGGGTCACGTTAAATGGACAGAATTTTACAATTTAATGCTTGGGGGTAAAAAGAAGCTGTCATGTTAGAGAATAGAACTCTTCAATTTGAAAAATCCTCATATCACGGGGAAGCAGAGGGTCATGCTCAGAGTTAGAGATCAGCCAAACCCTGGGGCACTCTGGGGGGCGCGGGGGCGATGCTGCCCAGAGCACGGGGCTGGGGTTCCTGCTCAAATTCAGCCAGCATCCGAACTTACACGTTGGCGCCGGCCATGGAGCCAAACCGCTCCTGGAGGATGGAGAGCACGTTCCACACGGTGGACGAGAAGGACTGGGGGTTCAGAATGCGCAGGGAGCAGCCGCGCTGGGGGTCCGCAGCAGCCACCGGCAACGAGAGGGAGAACGAGGGGGGGCCCATTTAGGAGACTCCAGGCGAGCAGAAGACACAAGGTGTTCAGATGGAAGCTTCCGGCACAAAGAGCCAAGCATAGGCATTATTTAATGCTGCAGGTCATTTACCTTGCAGGTTGGAAGCTGGAGTTGGGAGTGACGTCACACCCGAGTTAACAATGTTCCAGTATGACAAATCAGAAAGCCAGGTTCACTTTTAGCCATTATCAGCAACGCCAACTGACAACAACGCATTATGCGATATTTTGCACATTCAAGCATCATAGCAACACATCCACAGACAGAGGTTGGACAGTATTGTGTGTGCGACCGATTTAATGAGCCACAAATTAGACGTAACTGCTAATAAACAGCTTTCGCTTCTGTTGATGAAGGGCGCAGACATCTTGAATTCTGAAGTCGGGGGGTTGCAGATGTGGGACCGACTTTCCGAATCAGAATTCCGACTTCCGAACGCACTATAATTCTTCATACAGTCCAGACATTATACCGCAATATATGGTATTTTCCAGTACTTTCAAAAACATCCTTATTCGGGTATTTAGAAATTTTGGCGATAAAATATTCTAAGTATGACTACCAAAACCCTGCAATACAGCGTATCACCACATAACCTTGTGCAAGGCCTTTGTGGTAAACAAAGAAAATGCACAAAAGGCCAGGAAGCCGTCAACATTTCAAACACGGCAGCCAGCAGTATGGGAAAGACATATTTAACACCCAGATCTTTCATTTCAAAATATGTACCATTTCTGAAGATTGTCTTATAATGAAAAAAACAACTGAGAAGCAGACGCTAAGCTGAGAGAAACACCACATGCCTCAGAGCCCAGAGGAAATGTCCGTGTGAAAGGGCCCATGAGTTACCTTGTAGAAGTCCCAGACGGCGAAAGGCAGTGCTCTGCCGGGGGGGTTGTGGGTCTCTCTCTGGCCATTAGTGTAACTTGTGACGTCCAGGTTCACTCCGAATCGAACATCATCCTGAGCAGCAACACAGAAAGAAGAATAGAATATTAAAGACAAAAATAATAACTTGGATAAGCCACCAGTAGGGGGCAGTATAGATATTTCTCAAAGGAATAAGGGGGGGGGCATTTCAGTGTACCTGTTCTCATACTTGTGCATTATTTCCATTTCAGTAGACTGTTGTTAATTGCAAACAATCGGATAAAGACTGGGAATGAACATGACATCACAGGAAGGTGTTTTCGACTCCCAAGACACCCAGCGAGGAGTATGACAGAGTAATTAAAATGACTGATTTCTTACATACTTTTATGTGTGATCTATAGAGACAATATCTCTTTTCGTCTGCCAATCTGTTTTCGTGGAGACAGGTCATACACTATTGCCGTCAGGCAGCTTGACATTTAATACAATTATTTTTCTAGACACGAGTCAAAGCCCAAGGCATCAGGCCCACAAAAAAAATATATAAAAATTCAGACAAATAAAGACATAAGAAAACAATTATTTTTCGGTCAATTTCTTTCTAGCATCCAGGACAAATATCGAAAGCTGTGATGAAATCTAATACACTATGGTATCATACAGTACAAACTGACGCAGAAAGAGAAAGCAGAGTCTAGTTTAGCTACCAATCCACTTGGTATGACTATATATGCCTATTTAACAAAATATTTTTCCATCTAAATCTCCCTGGCCTGAGCATGCTTTCGTCATCACCGTGCAAATTTTTTGTGTTGAAGAGAACATAGGAAGGAAAGCGCTGTCACAAGGCAGAATGGAATTCATGATTCATGTCCTTATTTTTTGGGTGATTTGGCGTTGTTTTAGGGCTAATGACATACTTCCTGATCTGTACAGCCTACCTGATCCGTTCCATCCAGGTTCGTGTATAGTGCGCATGTGCGCATTGGGTGTTGTCAGTCGCATCATTGACATCGTGTCTGTTTTCCGTACCACGTTACAAACAGCGACCAGACTAGATGCATACCATGCCCAAATTCAGCTGAACCGTGGACTACTTCAAGCGGGCCCAGACATAGTTTAGCAATCACACTAGTCAAACGAACTAGACTTTGGGAGTCAAATGTGCTTGGTTACAGTAGAGATCATCTAGTGTGAGTACACCCTTAAGCCACATAAACTTACTTCTCTCAAAATCCGATCGATCTCTGTGGTAGAAAACAGGCCCTTGTAATACTCGGGATTATGACGTCTGATTAAAGCTGGCTTCTTCTCCCACATCTCTCTGAAAACCATGGAAAAACATTTCTGAAAAACTACATTTAGACGTCTATACAAGAAACATCTCCTAGATGCACTGGGACACATTCTCAGTGATGTATCCTGAGGTCACGAACAGTGATTATTCTTACTCTACTTTGCTATACAGAAGTGTTCATTATTAAATAAAGTACAGTACAGGAAAGATGAAGAATTTAATTAAATTTATTATCTACTGTGTAAAATCGAAGACACTAATCCAGCTACACTAGAAATACACACCTATTACCAGAGTACTCATAAATATACAAGACAACAGTAAAGGTGGCAGGTTCTGCTTTATAGCTGTTCTGTGCACTAAAGGAATAGTCTGTTTGTGCAACAGTGGTCTACTGTCCACAGGGAGGAGAAACCTGGGCCAGTACGCATAAAACTTCCTAAGAATGGTCTTACGAATGGTCGTACACTTGGACTTAAAAGTTAAAAAAATCTTAGCAAAAAGTAGGACCTAAGAGCATTGTATAAAGCTGCTAAAAGTAACCTTCAACAAAGTCTAAGCCCAATTCCTAAGTGCTGACAGAACCAGCATTTAAGTGTCGTGAAATGAGGACTACAAATAAAATCCCGCCCCAAATACTGAGTTCAACCAATAGAGGAGC
>JAODLC010000043.1:10103641-10117603 GCA_026781145.1 Hippopotamyrus pictus | reverse complement strand
GCAGGATAAGAGGCAGAGGAGGAACTGGAGAGAGGAGCAGGATAAGAGGCAGAGGAGGAACTGGAGAGAGGAGCAGGATAAGAGGCAGAGGAGGAACTGGAGAGAGGAGCAGGATAAGAGGCAGAGGAGGAACTGGAGAGAGGAGCAGGGTATGAGGTGAAGGAGGAACTGGAGAGAGGAGCAGGATAGGAGGTGGAGGAGGAACTAGAGAGAGGAGCAGGGTAGGAGGTGAAGAAGGAGCCAGAGAGAGGAGGAGAGTAAGAAGTGAAGGAAGAGTGGGAGAGAGGACAGAGAGAGCAGGACAGGGACACTTTCATGCATATACATTCGCCCAAGGACACGTTATCTAAGGGAATGCATCTGATCTGTGCCTAATCTTCCCTAACAATTAAATACTGAAATGCTGCCTGAAAACAGCCCGTCCTTTTTTCTGACATGTTCCAAATTAGAAAGCAGGGGCAGCCGGCACTGGAATCAATACACCCTTACGGAAAAAAAGAACAAAAGCGGGAAAAGGAGCTGCGTTCTCATATTGCATCATTAATGTCTCTAAGTTAAGTGGGCCAGAGGATGTAACCCATAAAAGAGGCCTGTGCTGTCCTGCCAGCGTCGGGCAAATGAATAAATTATAAAGCACAGGAGCAGCACGGCACTTATTTTGAGTGCTGAAGCAAAATCGCGAGGTAATAGTGTGGCACCCATGGGAGGCTGGCAACCTGGGAATCAGCTATGTGAGGCAGGCCTGAAGCAGGAAGAGGTGCAGACCAAACCTTCTATTTCAATTGACCTTTAAAAGCATTTTACATCTTATTCCCGAACAACATCAGATGGGCATGGACAGTCTGGCATTTAGACGAGAATGATACAAAAGAATAAATGTAATGAATAAGTCAGCGGAAAACAACTGAGACCTGTCTGAGGCTACCGCTGAGAGGGACAGAGGAAACTGGCATGCGGGAAATCAGAGAAGTAGGCGAAAGCGTCATAAGTTCACCAAAAGACGGAGGGCTCACCTCTACACTGGCAGACGGGGCAACCCCGAGCATCACGCCGGAGGCCGTCTGGGCAGCCCTTGTCACAAGTCACCTCGGGGCATGTCTTACAGCGACAAATGTGGCACCCGTGTCTGTTTTTTCTGAACGCCGGTCATGTGACGTGCAGTGGAGACACAGGTAGAGCACACAGAACAAACCAGCTTACCAATGGTTTCATCAAGAGAAGATCGACATATGACAAGATTAACATCGTCTATAAGCTATTTGAATTAAAAGGGGGTAACTTATCATTGAAGATGATCAGCGGAAGGTACATATTAGGTGCGCAGTGTTAACACACCACACAGTGCGCAATGTGTCCTCTGCGTTTAACCCATATGTGACTTTCATGACATAGCAGGGGGCAGCTAATTCAGTGCCCGGGGAGCAGTGCTTGGGGACGGTACCTTGCTCAGGGTACCTCAGTGCTAACTGGCTGGTGGGGGATTCGAACCTGCAATCTTTCGATTACAAGTGCGCTTCCCTAACCATCAAACCACCACTGCCCACATATGTCCCGGAACTGCTAAGAGTTCAAATCTAATAAGCCGTATCGATCTTCTGTAGGAGCTTATCCAATACAGGGTTACAGGAAATTTGTAGCCTACTGTGGGATGGATGGGATGCCACACTTATAAGCTATAGTCAAATTATGACGCCCATTTAACTAACTTCATGGTTTCGAATCGCAGGAGGAATGTGTGATGAGCACATGCAGGCCATACATGCACACGCCTGGGTGGCTGGATTCAGAAACCCAGCACTGGAGGTGAGAGGGTACTTTGTCACCCTGTACAGCTTCTAGAGACAAGATGCAGCAACCAAGAAATGTAATGAAGTATGTCGTGTTGTTTGCTATTGAATTCTGAACAAAACAGAGGCGGGTGTGATCTTGTGGAAGTGCCCAGGGTACCGGACACTACAGGAGGACTGAGTACTAACAAGAGGCTGACTGCTTGTGCCAAATCCACCATTTTTGTCTACACTTAGTTTTCAGGAAATCTAATTATGCTCCAAGATTCATTGCTTTGACTGCAGAATGACCAAAATGACCTATTTTTAGGGTCCAGCAAAGGACTCTGTTTGGAAGTCCGGCACTAATTTTAATGCACACAATGTCATTTTAAAGTTATCTGCTTAACAAGACCTATGCCAGATATCAACACGAGTGGAAGGAGCCATCTGATGCTGCATAAGGCCCCCCGGGGGGTTGTGGAGCGTTCGATCGGTTGCAGAGCGGCCGCTCCGTGATGACACAGCCTCTGTGAAGTCTTCCTCATGCCTCTCTCATCTGGGTCTTATCGCACAAACAACGGCACAGGAAGGCATCCGCACACGACACGCTGCAGCTACTGATATGATGAGCCATCGGGGGGGGTTTTTTCATGCTGAATATCAATAGACCAGGTGGGGGAGAGAAGGCGTCAAACCAATGAATTATTCAAGTGAGTATGCTGCACCTGATCCCAAGCTCAACCTTTCTCAGAATGAATGCAAAGAAAACCGTTTGTTCAGGAGAATTAAAAGGGGGAGCAAGTGGCCAAGTGCTTCTATGAGCTTTTTTCATTATGGGTCCAACCATATTTTGACTGATAGTCAGAGGCTCCCTAAAATGAAGCAGGACCATCTGGCAAGGTTTGGGGAAACGAAAAACTGAACGTTCTTCAGAGGGAATCTCAGAGAATTTGGCAATTTCAGAATCTGCCACTGACTGGTGTGTTCATTTGCTGTGATGTTTCAGTGGTAAAATGTATACAAGTTGTTAATTGGCACATAAATAAAAAATATTTTGATATAAAATTTGATGTGAAATAAAGTGTTTCAATGACTTCGACTAATTAGTGATTTCGACATCAAGTGATTCTCAGCCAGTGCTCGAAAGGAAATTAGTTATTTAGCTTTTGGCAGTGTGGTAGGAGCAGACATCCATGATTCCCTGCAGCAGAGTGCCAGAACGTGCCGGAAAGACACTGAGACAGGTTCTCACTGGAAGCCGTGAGGGCAGCGCTTGCCGCAGGCTGCTGGTTGACACTTCCTGGGTCGCGACCTGCAGCGGCACACCGGGCAGCTCTGGGATCCGATCTGGAAGCCGAAAGGGCAGCTCAGGGCACAGCCAGTCGTCAGCTCCCTGCACAGCGCCGCCCCTGATAGGACATGTAGGCACAAGGCGGAGGGGGCATTGAGTGTGGGAAGCGGGCACCATCTGAACCAGCACCTTTTGAAATATAAGATAAGATAAGATAGATCTCTACTGTCACTATTACGGAAACAGTGAAAAACAGTTTAACAGCTCTCTGTTTAGCAGCATAAGTTAGTAATAAATAAGAGAAATACGAACAACACACAAAAAGAGACAGTCTTACTATTACAGCATGAGTGTCTGAGTGCAATGTGTACAATGTGTCAGTCTGAGGTAGTGTGTGCTTAATGAACTGCCCTAAGCATAGTATTGCATAGAAGACAGTCATTCAGAGGGGTGGATACTGTTTCACAGAACCAGTCATACATACATGTCTGGGATCTGCACATTTTCTGATGTTTTTCACGTTTGATTATATTTAAAGATCCATCCTATTCCACGAAGCAGGGCAAAATGCAGCAGACACCCTGTAAATCAGTCACAGAGGACATACTCCCACATGTTCTTGGGACTATGGGAAACCCACATAAGCATGTAAAATCCACACACACACACACACACACAATTGCAATCATGTCTTTGTGGGGACTCTCCATTCATTTTTATGGGCAAAACCCTAATCCGAACAATGACAACTTTAACCATAAGTAATCGAACATAAAGACTTTTGGCCTTTTTAGTTTTTTGATTGCATTCAAAGGTTTTTATAAAATGTAGTTTTCCCTTGTGGGGAATGAAAAAAATAGTCCCTACAATGTAAAAATGGCAGGTTTTTTATCAAAATGTGGGGACATCTGGTCCCCACAATGTAATATATACATGACCTCCCCCCCTCCACACACATACAGATGGGGGTGAGATTCAAATCCCCACAGAGCTGGTAGGAGGCTGCAGTATTAGCCACTGAGCCACCTTGCAATTAGATAATAATTAATGAAATCAATTCTATGAACAAATGTTGTTTTGGAGGGGATTATATAAAGACGGCAAACATGCTACGCCCCCAGCTGCTGATTAGTTTTTTGTTTATAAGTTAAAATTTATTCAGCTCGACCTCTTTGTCTGTCTATCTGCCTTCAGCAGTAGCTAAGGGAGCTCAGGCTCTCAGCTTTATAAAAGACATGGGAAAACTGGCACAGAAAATTTCTTCATCAAGGTCCCATCTTCCGTCAAACCATCGTTATGATTTAAAATGCCGAAGTGCGCGTATATTAAATTCAACAGTAATATTGTCCTGCTGGCGTCTTCTGGGTCTAAACATGGTAAAATAAAAAATTCTGGGCGTCTGTCCCATAGAAGGAGCAGAAACAACAGCTAACATCTAAAACAGAGTAATTAAAAAACACAAAAAAGAGCTGAAAAAGCAGATGGTCCCTTAAGCCCATGCATTCTAGAATGTCTTGAAAAAGGCTGTAAAGCACAATATATAAAGTAATTGTGTTTTTTTCTCACGTGTCCGGCAGTGGCAGATGCGACAGCCATTCAGATCCTGCTGAAATCCGTAGGCGCAGTCCCTCTCTGTCAGATTGCAGTTCTCTAAGGCTCCACAAGCAGGGGGTGCCAGAATATCATTGCTGGGCTCTATGGGATGGGGGGGGGTGACATTTGTTGAGTTTCTCAAGGGGATTGGCTTCATTTAGCTGCTGCTTTCTGTGAATATGATAACCACTGTCAATGTCACTGAAAGCTATCCTTAATTTATTTCCTTGGCTTATGCCGTCAAGCAGTCCTTCATGCTACAAATAAATAAATAAAATCAGCACCCCGTACAGACTGGCACTCTTAAGAGGCATATTGCCTGACAGACAATCAGTCGGCAAATAGCATAATGTGTTTCCCGAGATAAGAGACCCTTAAAGAACAGCTTCAAAGAGATGTTTCCATACATTTCCCAGTTTAGCTATTTCCATGTTTTCGAGCAATTTCCAGGCAGTACAAGATGCACCGAGTCTGCAGGTTTTATCTTTGTACACGCAACAGGGACACACTAAGGGACAGGAACGGAGCCAGGACCGGGAAGGAGAGGCAGAAACAAAGTCCCGGCAGTTATATGGTCAGTAAGACAAACAGGATTAAATACAGTTGTAATGGAGGTGCTGACCCCTCTACTGGACTTCCAGAGGCTCTTCGCCTGCTGCTGCTGCCCCTGCTTTCTCACAGCACATTAACGCCGCTTCACCAGTCCAGCTGATCAGCAGTTTCAACTCCGCAGTGACGTTTAACGGCAGAGCCGCATGTGTCGTGACGGGTTGGCGTTACGGGAGATCATCATAAAGACCCAGTACCGTGACACTCACCTGTAATGTATAGTGACAGAATGGGCTCCAGGCTTCAGGTACTGGCTATGAAACAGCCTCAGTACAGCACCTGGGCACCTAACAGCAAGGGATCAGTGTTTCCTCTGCTCTGAAATCCAGTTATACTATCTAACTGCTCACTTCTTTAAGGCTTTGTGCTTAGGGTCATAAATACCCCTTCGTTCTATCCTTCCTTCCTTCCTTCCACATAAAACCTTTATTTATTAGCACTTTTTAGCTACAAGCATACAAAGTGATTTACAGAATAAAACTGAGCCAATAAATTTGCTACAAATAATGCTAAAAATTCTGCAAAAACACAAATTAAGATAAAAACACAGTACAGTAGGAATTCTATCTCTCTATCTATTATGAACACGAATTATGACCTTAGCCTGCTGGAGGGGGTTTGTGTGCTTTTATGATCCGCAGAGACGTGTGATCTGGAGCTGGAGCATCCAGTGGGGCTTCCCCTGGCAAATAGTGCAACGGTAACAGGCCAGATATGAAAAAGCAGATTATCCTGTCCAAAACAGGTTCACTGGGACACAGCCTCGGATCCAGGTCCGGTGGTTGGGATGTAACCAGACCGGGCTCACCCCAAAGCGGCCTGGCACACATGGTAAAAGGCGGGGGTCAGACATCGAGCATGAGCAGGAAGAGCCAAAACAGATCAGACCTTTGCAATAGACACTGGCTTTGGGAACGTGGAATGCCACCTCTCTGGTGGGGATGGAGCCTGATGTCATGCAGGAGATGCAGACTAGATAGAGCAGGCTTTACATCCCAGGAGACACACGGTGAGCACCTCCCCTGCCAGATACTGGCTGGTCGACAGTGGTGATGAGCAGTTAAGCTGAAGGGGGATCTCCAGAGATGGACCAAAGGCACCGACAGGCGGGAATGGCTACAGCAAAGGCGGTCAAGGAGGTGAAAGCCTGTCCATGGGAGGATCCGCGAAGAACCCGGCGGAACATTTACAGGAGCTTCAGAAGCAGGGATGGTTTTGGCCACATTCAGCAGTGAAAGAAAGAATCTTGGGAACAGAGCTCAAGATCATGGGGATTCCGTACCGGGGTAACAGCTGGTGAAGCGTTAACATTCTGTTAAGGTACTTTGTGATGTTGCTTCCTATAGTATGGTAATTTCCTGTATGTACATATTTGTACATGACTCATATAGCGGAAGCTGACTCTACTTTGATGTTGTTGTTAAGGAGAAATACTTTTTTACTGGAAGGGGATTCCTTTAATAAAATGTAACAGTTGCCCTAATTGTAAACGATAATCCTTTGCGGTAAACAGCCAACCATTTCCTACATCCTTATATCCCAGCGGCATCATCAGAGTCGACAGCATTTCACTTGTTTGCTAACAGGCTGAAGAATATGTCACTGCAATTTAGATCTTGTACTCTCAGTTGCTGCTTAAGAAAACTGCTGTTTTAGTTTGTTTGTGGGGGGGGCACTTTTCCTGCACAGTATAATTGCTCCTCTAAAGGATTTGAAAAAGATTAAATGAATGAAAGAAACACAACAGTCCATCCTAGTACAGCACAGCCCGGAGGCAAACAGGCTCTCTGCCTCCATTTCAGAACTTTGACCACCTGTGGGTTTCGTTTTGAAATAAAAAAATCCACAGTCTTCTCGCCTATTCAATACGGCTGCTTGCATTCAAATTAAAATGAACAACAGGAGGCAAGTGTACTGAGGGACATGTCCATTTCCTGTCACTGCACCTGTTCATTTTGAGGGTAGAATCTCCTCGCAGCTCAGGTTTGAGTTGAGCGGCAGTGGAATCCAAATTCTGATGTGCATTGGGTATACGGTGGATGGCTCCATCTTCCTCCACTGCAATGCAGTTGACGGTTCGGCCTCCTCTGAAATCATCTGCCAGGTACATCTCCTAGAGCTATAAGGGCCGCAGAACGTTCCAGAACACTTTGCGCTAGCATGTTGTTCCTCACAGGAATCCGATACGTTTTGACATCACTCCGATCTGCCGAG
Source organism: Hippopotamyrus pictus (assembly GCA_026781145.1). Taxonomy (NCBI): domain Eukaryota; kingdom Metazoa; phylum Chordata; class Actinopteri; order Osteoglossiformes; family Mormyridae; genus Hippopotamyrus; species Hippopotamyrus pictus. The sequence continues at coordinate 10,110,127 of JAODLC010000043.1, read as the reverse complement.
TGCCGCTATCTATAATTGGGTGCTTAGAGAGATCCCTGCGATAGGGACATACAAATGACTCCCCCCTTCTATTCACCTTACGCAGTATCCTTTGGAGAGCAAGGTCCAGTGGGCTAGCAACACGAGGGCTAATTGTAGCGGTCGCTTAGCTAACTTTGCTATATGAAGCAATTTAAGGGTAAGTTCCTCAAAGCATTCACCAACTTTCAGGACAAAAGGCCATCTGCGTAACATCTTCCCTAAACCTCCACGCCTCTAACCTCTGATTCTCTCTGGCCCAGGTCAGCTACGGCAGCACAGCAGTGCTGGTTTGGTTTTATGGCTATTTTGGTGACCAAGCTGGACATCTGTGCTCTTTTAAAAAATTAGACCAAAATATCGCCGGAAAATGGACCATTCATTGCAGGAGTGGATATACACAAAAAGCTGTGGCTATTGGCAGATATACATTATAAGCACCGGTAACGATACTCCAAGTCATCAGCAAATTCATCACAATAGTGCTATAATGGTAGCCATTCAACCATAGGAAAAATATATATACTGTATTACTAATATCTGACTGATGTCATACTTTTAAACATAAAATATTGCTGATCATTTACGGCTTTGCTTTAAATAAACTGCATTTAGGGTTTTCCAATTTCCTGATCCAGCCTGATTTAGGAAATTATTAGTTATACTGTACATGGAGATCAATAAAGCATCAGTTCAATTATAACACAGGGACCAAAGAACAGATGGATAGCACCAGACAGACAGCACAAAACAGTGGTTTTCAACCTTTTTTGCACCGCGACCCAATTTTTACCATGCCAGCTCAGTTGCGACCCTATAGCAAGCATTGGTTTAAATTGATGCTATGATCAAGCCTGCAGTGCACACTGCAGTTTACACCAATCAATGGCTATCGCACAAATCTTATTGGATGTGCCAGTGAATTTTACATTAAGCATCTGTGGTTTGGTTTCTTGGATTAGGTAAGTGTTCAGTAGTTTTGCACTAAGCTTTTGCAGACCCAAGATCTGTTTCTATAGATTAATTCTAGGATTGGGGCTGGGAAATCAGATCCTGCATCAGTATAGGACAGGGGTGACCAATCTTATCCAGAGAGGGCCGCTATATATGCAAGTTTTCACTGCAACTCCCTAATTAGATTACTAATTAGAGGACTAATTGGCTGAAGAGTCCTCACTCCTGGGTCTGAACAGCTAACCTAAAGATTACCCCTAAAATCCGCATATACACCAGCCCTTTGCGGGTAAGATTACCCACCCCTGACATAGGAGCTTCCAGGTTTTAAAATGCTTATATTTCCAACTCTACCTCACGACCCAAGTAATGAGAATCACTGGCATAAAATCATACACACGTTAATACTGTAAGTGACTTCCCTGTATGAAATGTTAGCCCTGTAGACGTACTGGGTCAATACAATCCTGTGATAAAGACCCCCACTTCCTTGGCTTTCTAATAAACATTTTCAAAGCTAAGTGGCTGTTATTGGTTTCATACTGCTGAATGTAAAGTCCTGTCATTTGCACAAAGTGGTCTTTTCTATAAATACCTTATGAGTCAGTCTGAATAAGAAATTTAGAAGTGAAGTGCAAAACAGAAGGATAGATGTCTTCCTGAATGGATGGGTGGCCACAGTATGGACAGAAGCCTCTGTCCATGAAAGCACCTTCACAGAGTGGTCCTCATTGGCCAGGCACGGTCACGTGGTGGGCACAGCCACGCCCACAGGTCGCTGTGTCGTGGTGCCCCGCAGCAGCAAAAAGCGTTCAGGGCCTCACAAGCTGCCCGTTCACAAGGTAGAGGTCAGCTACCAAGTCCACAGGACCTGGATATGAGGGCTAATTGTGGTGGTCATATTTAACCTTGAAGAAATTTGGATATCCCATTTTCAGATGACAGCGTCAACCAATGAGAAGAGGCCAATCTATAGATCTAACTGATTTTGATAATTAATGGATGGATGGATTGTTAGTCGCTATGCTACACAAGAAAATTTTGAGTAAATTAAGAGAATTTAAGTTGACTCTAAACATCCAGTCCTGCTTCCTCCTGCAGTCGGATCTTCATATCAGGAAACATTGGTATCTCACATGCACCTTGGACGGAATCTAACATTAATATGTCTCCTGTTCTGATAACCCTCTTTCACAGTAAGAGGAATCTTCCATGTTGCTGTTCTCCGCTAACAGCAGGACAATTGATCCACAGTGATTAGGGTAATTAGGACAAACAGCTTGTGGTTTTTCTATTCACCATGGGCAGGCATTATCTTATTTCTGACACGCAATGTGGACTGGAAAAGTGTTATTCTACATATTGCCTCATTATCAAATGTGTCTTCAGCCTGTTGGATAAACCAATGATAAATATTGCAATAAAACATCATCCACAGCCAGGCGATTTGCCGGACTTTGCCAGAAGTGCATCTGCAGAAATCTGAAGGTAAATCCCAAAGCTGATATGAAGCGATAATCCATAGATACCACTGTAAGATTGATTAACTTGACATTTCTGTATTGGGTCCCAGAGCTTGTATACTTTGGACTTAATATATAGTGAAAAACAAGCTTTAAAAATGAGATACCAGAGAGTGACATGGTAAATAATTGAAGTCTCAAGCTGAGATATAATCAGAGGCAGGACACCCGGGTCAGGAGTGAAGGCATTTAACATCATCACGTCTTGAGATCAATGTCAGTCGATGTGAGACTCCTCAAGACTGGGCAGATATATACTGCCTAAGGTGCAGCTAATTCTTGCGTGAAAAGCCTTTCAGAAATGATTTCGCACCATGATTACCTATGAAAAAGGTGAATTAGGTAGGTTCACTGTTGTATTGTGGTGGTCTTGCTTTTATCTAGGAAAAAATAAAACAGAAAACAGACCTCGGTACAAATTTCCCCCTCCTCTGAATACCAGTAATTTCTGCGAGTGTTATAAGATATTAGGCTTCAGATATGACATTGATTAAACAATGTTTCTCATACATGTTCCTGCTCAAACACTGTTCCTCAAACATTCTTGGCTAAACTGCAGTCTTTAAACTGTCGATCATCATTGTCACCGTGGGATTCAATAATGAGAAAATTTCACAGCCATTTCTGCCTGCTGTTTCTTGCTGAATTTTTCCAGGCACAAACATGAGCGCTCAGGACATTGTAGATGTTAGAATTGGAATGGGGATAACATCGCCACACACTTATTGACTAGATGTTTCTCTTTCTTAAACTTTAAGGGCAAAATCAGCGGCATCACAGATTTATGATTTTCAGATGGGGAACGCAAGTCCTGCTGCATTTCAGCATCGATCTCACTCTCGTCCTTGTGGCTCATGGTGTTAAAGGCTGTGCGTCTTAGACCTGAGGGATTTATGGTGGCTGAGGCCACCTAACAAGCAAAAGCCCTCTATACGGGACAGCATCACACCCTCGAGTGCAGCACTCTTCCTGCACCACGAGTTAATCGTACCCTTCACCCGGCGGTGGTGAAATTCGGGACCCCTTCACGGGCTGTACCATTAATGGAGCCTAGTGCTCTCACCTGACTGCCCCAAGCAGGTACAGAACTGACAATAGAAGGGGGACTCAGTACCTCTGATGGGGTAGGACTCCCCCTCCGGCACATCGGAGCACAGGCAAGCTGATTCCCTGCATCACGCATGAAACACACAGCGCCCGTGGGTGAGAAACAAACAGTGGGCACCGGATGCGTCTTGTAAGTCACCCAACATATAAAGGCAGTCTGAGTGTGTCACCAACTTCCCCCGCTGTTTCCGATGATCTTAAAAGAGCCTGAGGACACCCAAGACTCAGCTGTTAAGGGCCTTCCTCAAGGGCCCATTGGTAATGCGATAACTCCAACAGCCATAGGATTCTAACCCACAACCTACAGGAAACTGGTACAAATCCCACTGAGTGACATACCATCCCACAGAGGTGTTGCATTAGTTGCATCAACACGTCATGCACTTAAAGCATACAATTGATTTCTAGAGCACTGATGGCCAAGTATTGGAGCAAACAGTGTCCATCAGAAAAAGAAGAAGCGCCTTCAGGGAATCGTTCCGACGGCTCCGTCAGCGAGAACAGCGCAGGCCGTAAACAATAGGGGATAAAAAAAATAGGGCCTTCACGTCAACTTCAGGCGTACAGGAAATAAGCAAGACTCACTGCTGACACACTCAAACACATCACAGTGCTTTCCTGGGGCGCCGTCGCCATGAGAGACGACACGGGTGCCGTTTCCCGCAGGGAGCTGGCTGCGTAAACACTCACATCTGTGGGAGATGGCTGTCAGATTTCCTGCCTCTTGGGTAAAAAAGAACGCACAGACGCAGGCTTCCCTGCTGAAGAAGGGCAACACTTCCAGTGAATTACGAGCCCCCTTGATTTTATTGGTGATTTATCTCGACGGACGTCCTGCTGACTCCGGCTTGTTCTGTTTTGTGTCTCTCGGCTGCTCCCCTCTGTTCTCAGCTGCCGTTTAACTACCGGCCGTCCCCCACATCGCTTAAAAGCACACCGCCGTGAAAGTGCACGCGGGAGGGACGCCATATTCCACAGAGCCCCGCCGTCTCCTCGCCCACTTCCATGCGTGGGCCGCATTTGCATCACGCACATGTTTTATTATTTTTTTTTTTCTTATAATAACAGCCTAATTGAAAATTCCAATTATGTCAGTTGCGCAAATCAGCGTGAGCCACATGTTGCTTAAAACCCTGAGGATTTTCAGACAAATTCAGGCTAATCGTGCACGTTATTGTCTGAGAAGGGAGGCCCCTGAATGGAAGACGGTTTAACCAAATGCTAAAAGGAGGAGCTCGGTGAGATACACCGTATTCTCATAGATGTAGGACAGGAGTGGCGGGGGGGGGGGGGGCACATTGGTGGCTGGGAGAGGCACAGATCCCAATGGGGACAGAGTCAGACAGTGGCCCATGGATAAAGGGTCAGGCACCAAGCACATACCCATTCAGCCTGCTCCAATACCACATAGCCAGGCAGAAATGAGTGTGAGTACCCCAGCCTGCTCCAATACCACATAGCCAGGCTGAAATGAGTGTGAGTACCCCAGCCTGCTCTAATATCAGAAATGACTTGATTAAAATTTCCTCTGTGAAGCCTCACAATGTAACCAACATAATCTCTGCCTGCCTGGAACCAGCAGCTGAACCTGAGGGTCTGCCCCCAATCTACTCGTGTGTATTTACTTGTATTATGACATATTTACATACAGAGTACTGTGTCAGAATCGGAACAGCAAGCATAATCACAGGGGTCGGAGGAGGAATTCGGATTTTCATTAGGGTGTGGGGGGAAAGTAAAAGGTTGCCATTTTTTTCTCCAGGACAATGGAAACAGGGATGGAATCTGGGGAAAGGCTGTAGCTGGGCACAGATTCGGGCACTGAGGCCCAGGCCTAGGACAGATGTTCCATTAATATTAGTAGTAATTAGTCACAGGTGGGTGAAGAGGCTCATCATCTGATTTCACCCTTCCTCAGGATGCCCACCACCTTTATATGAGGTCCATTTGGGTGAAACACAGCCGTCCAATCAGGTGGCAGCCCCCCCTCCTGTGCCCGGCTGCCGCTGATAGATGTTGCTGCACTGACCCGGCCCCCCTGAGCCCCGCCACACCAGCAGGAGGGACATGACCCGGCTGGCACACCAGCTGCGGACGTCCTTCACAATGCCCCAAGCGTTCCACCGCCTCTGCTGAAGGGGGGTTGGAGAGATCGGGAAAAATCGCGTGCGTGCCGCTCTGCTCTTCACAGCCCACGAGGCTTTGAGGCCACCCCATGGTCCTCAGAGCTTGATTAGCCTGGCGTCACATTTGCCGTGTGACCTCTGGAGAACACTCCAGAAACCAATCACCACCTCCCTGATTGCTCCGCCGCCTCAGCGGTTCGTTTCGCCTTCCTACACACGAGGCACATTAAACGCCACTTGAGGTCTCGTCTGTGTTGACCAACAGGAATTGGTCGCCCGGAATCGCCTGGCAAACTGATCACACGTACCTATCATCGCAACACGCCCTAAGGTGGCACTGACAGTGTAATACCCTCTCACAAAATGGATTTGCTGTTTAACTGAGCAGACACCAATAAGTAAAGTGGGTAATTGTGCAAGAACCAGACATGCAGCTAATCGTGACTGAAACTCCTGCTAATTGCACATTTCTGCCTTAATCATGGTAGACTGTCCTACTGATGCCACCATCTTACAGGGATGTTCTGCTGATGGATCTGTATTAACAACTCAGAGCTAGAGGCAATGTGAGCTACGTGAATCAATGTGGATGCATTCATGGCCACTCAGAGACAAAAGGCACACGCACGTCCACACACACACGCACGCACACACACACACGCACACACACCCACACACACACACACACACACACACACACACACACACACACACGCATGTTGGTCTTCCTATCTAAATGGGGACCGTCCATTCATTTC
>JAODLC010000043.1:10090632-10103541 GCA_026781145.1 Hippopotamyrus pictus | reverse complement strand
TTCAAGTTTTACTACACTTTGGGGACAATTTGGTCCTCAAATGTGATCTATGCAAACCCACACACACACACACACACGCAAACCCACACGCACGCACACACGCACAAACGCACACAGGTTTGTAACTATATCTTTGTGGGGGCTCTCCATTCATGGGGAGAACTCTAATCCCAACACAACGATCTTAACCCCTACCCAGCCATAACCCTAACCATAAGTAACCAAACAAAATATGACACTTTTGGCATTTTTAGTTTTTTGATTGCATTTGCATATCTTTGCGGGGACTTGAAAAGCAGGTTTTATCACATTGTGTTGGTTCCCACAATGTAATATAAACATAATCCACACACACACACACACACAGCTCCATTCATATCCAGATCCATAAGTGTGAACTTCACAGTCATTAGAGAGATTGTACTCTTGTTATTTCCAGTTATCTATTTGCTTGGCATAGACAGGCTATTATAACTGCATTAGGAGACTCACAAACAATATATTTGTGGAGACTAATCCTCTTAGTAAATTTTTCTTTGACAGAGCTAAACAAAGACATTGAAGTACTTGGACTGCATTGAAGTACTTGGTAGAGAGGCAGAACAGAGCAGGCAAGGTAGAACGAGATTAGAATAAGAACTTTATTATATTAGAGCCCTATTCCTAATTAATGTAGCCAGGCTACTTTTTCATGAGGATATCAGCAGTTTAAACCTAGCAGCATTTTACAGTCTAAATTAAACATTTAAGTGATTGACAGAAATCAATCATTTATATCAAATTCTTTAGTGATTTAGATTTTTTAATATATGCCTAGTATTGTCAGATGTAAATTCAAGATATAAGAGAGTCAGAAGGAGGTTGTTGCACCTGCCCCTAGTCAGCAATTCCAGCGAAAACACACCCACTAGACCACGCCTAATCAGACCAATGCCCAGCCAGACTACGACCAACCAGACAGAGTCTGGTCAAACCACACCCAGTCAGACCATATGCACCAGGCAATGCCCTGCGTGATCATGCCCAGCTAGACAGCATCTAGCCAGACCAGACTGCACCCAGCCAGACCATGTTCAACTATATCATGCCTAAGTGGACCACACCCAACTAAGGCATGCCCTGGCTCACCAGAGCTCTACATGCACCTGTTGACGTTCTCCTAATTAAGCTAAAGCAAATATAAAGTCCACTTCAGTGACACTTTGTGAGATATTGTGCTTGTTCTACTGAACCATTGTCATGCTTGATTGTGTTTGCCCTTTATCTCATCCTGACCTTTGCCTGGTGTGTTGACCCTGTCATAGGGTGTTGCTGATTGGGAGTTGGAATCCCATGGACGTGACTTGTTTTCTGACCCTAGCCGGCCCCTCGGAGTAACTATTGTTGATTATGTTTTGGGATTTTGCTGTCCGACTGTGTTGGATTCTGGCCCTCCAGGACTGGAATTGGCCAACTCTGGTACAGAATTTTCTTTTCATTTGGATTTTTGCTCCGATTCATTACAGAAGTAGAACAAAAAGAAAGAAATTCTGTGTTTGAAAAGACTCAGTATACTGTCATGCACACAGACCATTATGCATTTTGTACTGTATGTATTTTATATTGCCTGACCCTTGACCCAGAATAAGAAGTGTGCACATTCTGCCCAAAACCACTGAACATTTGAGGTGTATGTAAATGAGTGGAAAACATGAGATATATATGAGATATAAAGTCTGTAATCCTGCAACCTACTATCATCCACGAATCTGAGAAATACTTTCTCCATTCTCCTCAAGCCTTCACAAATAGAGATTTTACACATTAATCCTCAATTTTTATATTTCCTTCTAAAGCTTAAAGATGGTGATGTGGCCCAACTATTTGAGGGGGGCTATTCAAGTGTTCATGGTTAATCATGAAGAGTCACTCCACCCCTCCCTTATTCCCGACTACACATCCTAAACTCTGTTGGCCCCATAAACGCAACCAAACTCCCAAAATCTCACTGGTATCTTATCTCTCCCCATGACATATGAAATGATACCTGCATTTTGCACAAATCCTTTCTCTGCCATATTTATTGCTTTCCTACCTGTGTCATATGATTCAGCTGTACCAACTAGAATGGACAGGAAGTTTACTATTTTTACAGGAAGTACAGTAACAGATACTGTAATGTTACTCATACTGCTCCGCTGTGCAGGATGGAGTAGGCAGATCAGTCATAAAGCCACCACGACAACCGCCACCACGGTGACCATCACCACGGTGACCGTCACCACAGCACAGACTCCTGTTTCCACGGGTATCTATTCATAGCAGGATCCTAGTGAGACTGAAAGAGGAGATTTAAAAAGCACTTTCACCAGCGCTGAGGCTCTGAGGTGGTGTCACACGCTAATTGCGGTCCCTTAAGCGAATCGGGAAAGACATTCGTCAGCTGGAATGGGGGGGGGGGGTTTAAATTCTTCTAGGAGCTCCAGGAAGAAAACAAAATGGTGAAAGTGCCGCTGTTTCGGGAACTGCCAGGTGATCATCACACATCTAACTGCAATATTTCATTCGGTTAAAATTAAAAGCCACCGTAGCCTCCAGGTGTGGATTGTGAAAGAGGGAATTGTCCGGTGTGGATCAGCCGCTCTGCCTGTCTAAATCGCATCACACGGTCTGGTAGCCTTTCTATACGGAAGCAGAGGCAGAGTTTTTTTTTTGACACAGGTGATATAAATTCAAAACAAAAAGGGAGTAATTGATAAACTAATGACAGGTGTCTATGCTGGCTGGGGGCTGATAAGCAGAGCGTTTTCGGTGAGCAGCGTGTTGGTAGTGCTGTCTGCAGGCATCACAAGTAAACCACAGCAAACAAAACACAGAGCCAGCCATCTGTCATCCGCATGTGCTTATCCTGTACAAGGTGAACAAAGCCCATATTCATAAACTGATATAGACATAAATGAATAAGAAAGATTGCATGCATGTATACAGACTTGTGCTTTACCCAGTTACTATGTCATAACAACTATGGCATACAAAAATACATAAAAAGCATTTCAGCAGCTACATCAGGGCTAGGCTGTGACCCAGGGGGCAGTGCTGTGAATTTATACATATACCTTTAACTTATTTAGCAGACAAATAGTTGTTTTTTTTAATCATTTTAAATTTTTATGTATTTTTATTTTTTTTATTGTATTTATTTTACAATTTTTATTTCTTTTAATTTTTTTATTAATATTTTATTTAAAATAATATATTTATAATAATATATTTTAAAATAAATAAATATGTTCTTTATCCAAAGCAAGAAAGCATGGTCAGTCAGTCCCTGGAGCAATTGGGAGGGTCTTGGTCAAGGGCCTAACAGTGAAGTCACTCTGCTGCCTCGGGATGTGAAACAATGACCTTCTGATCACAGGTACCGTACAGCCTCTTAACCTGCTGATCCACACACTGCCCCCAGTCCAGGGTGGTGGGTTTGAATCCCTCCAGCTATCTGTGTGTGGTGTAACATGGGATTAGGCTCGTTACTCCATTCCATGTATTAATAAACATAATACATTTTTCAAGAGGAGTGAGTATGTGCCCTGCCCCCTGCCTTGGCTTTCCTGGGAGGGGTTCCACCCCCCTGAGATACTATACTGAGGAAAATGAATAGACCAAAAGGACTCCTTATCCATAATGGACAGGTGTTTTTTTCTTTCTGTCACGTCAAGGTGCTTTTAAATCCTTCACCGGGAAATGGGACACATGGGGGAAACCTCACTGAACCCCCTATGCAGAGAGACCTAACTGGACCGGCTATGCGGGGAGACCTCACTGAACCCCCTATGCGGGGAGACCTCACTGGACCCCCTGTGCGGGGAGACCTCACTGAACCCCCTATGCAGAGAGACCTCACTGGACCCCCTGTGCGGGGAGACCTCACTGGACCCCCTGTGCGGGGAGACCTCACTGAACTCCCTGTGCGGAGAGACCTCACTGGACCGCCTATGCAGGGAGACCTCACTGGACACCCTGTGTGCTTTCGCATGGAAAACTGCCATCAGGGAATGCGAGTATGCAGTTAGTTGGGCCTCCACCGAGAGCCTCCTCTGGGACGCCGTCACTAATTACACACTCCACTCCAGCAGAACAGGCATGAGGCACAATTACAGCTGAGACTGATTCATGATAACGCGAGGCTACCATGGAATCCGAACCGGCCGTTACAAAATAACATGGCATTACAGACTTTCCCAGCAGGACAGCACCGATTTCAGCAATTTCTGCAATGCTTTGTTTTCACTGCACAAAAAAATGTCCATTTACATGGACCTTGGCTGGGAAATGAGCGCAATTTCTTAAAATAGTGAAGTAATTGAAAATGCATTTCCGGGACAGGGCAGGCTTAAAAGAGCAATGGGAGTAATTACACAGCGGAGAGCAGCTGAGGGCGACAGCGACGCTCAGTCCTGCTCTGGCATGCGGTGGACAGCACGAGTTAGGTGACACTCAGGGGTTAATATTCTAGTCGTGCATCTTCTTTTTGAGCAAACAAGGCAGGGTTTAATTAAACTAAAGCGTGTTTGTGCTTTTCCCACAATCAAACCAGGGGAATGTATTCAAGGCTCCTATAAACCTGTAACACATCTTGGTTTTATTGATCAAAATGTAATTAAAACTCTACACACTGTAGTCATTTTTAAAGAATGACTGAGAATTTATTTGCTCACTTCATTTTACAGAGTGACTGGCTTCCCATCCAAGGTATGCTGCCTGGGATTGGCTTCAGGCCCTCACCTTCCCAAAACTATTGGTTTAACGGTGGAAAAATGAATGGATGGATGGACGAATGGATGGATGGATGGATGGATGGATGGATGGGTTATTCAGAGTACAGGTGCTCTAGAGATATCACAGACTCACGGGATCGGGCTTAGATGGTTAAGTCTTGTGGTATGTGTCATTATTCAATCTACACCTCTATCGTGATGAATTAAGGACTCAAGTGGGACAAAAACCAGCAACACACAGAATGTCACAAAAGACAGGAATAAGATGCCCTGGCCAGGACAAGCAGCCTCTATCATCTGCATACCTGCATATGGCCCACAGCTGGGAACTGTTCTACGCCCTGGAATCTGGGCAGAGGTTTCTCAACATCAGAATGGCAAACACCAGATTCCAGAGGAACTTCTACCCTGAAGCTGATAGCATCTAACAGTTAAATCTGGAAAATGTTCTCATATTCTAGCCAAGGTCCATAGAAACTGACACATTTTTGTTCAGCCAAAGCAATGTGCATTTTATCCATCCATCCCCGAACTGTTTATCCTGGTGGGGGGCGGGGGGCTGGAGCCTATCCCAGGCAGTATGGGGCACAAGGCTGAGTAACACCTAGAACAGGATGCTGGTCCATTGCGGGCCACAGGCATGCACACGCAATCATATGCTAGAGGCAATTTAGTCATCAAATAACCAAAACAAAAGTGCTTAGATTACAAGAGGAAAGCCACGCAAAATGAGGAGAGTGGGCAAACTCTACACTGATGGAACCGAGGCGGGATTTGAACCAATGGCCTTGGAGGTTACAGTCTTACTCACTGAGCCGCCACGCCACCCCCACCGGTCCCGGCTGCTATGACTCACCATGCTATTCTCCAAAAGTTGCCCTGTATTAGATTTTAATAATGTCCACTGTCTAGTTGTTTACTGTTAGCTGTCCATTGTGTTGGGTCTATCTGAGAGAGTAAACATCCCAAAGCACCTGCTGCCAATAACGTCCTGGATCCCGAAACAGCTCTATGTGCAGCAGCCATGGAGTCATTTTACAAAACTAAAGGGGCCCCTTAAAAGTACAGCTCAAACACGAGGGTCAGGTGGGACCTGTCACTGTGACAGACAGCACCTGTCCCCCCAAGACTGAGCCTTAAAAGGCAGGAATAAATACATCAAACAACACAAGCCACTCAGGTGTGCTGTACGAGTGGTAGGATTACAGACAATGAGAGCAGATCCCACACATAAATAAATCCAGTTAATGCAGGCCAGCAATCCGCATGTGTAGTTCCCACACTGAAATGTGAATTTCTTATCAATGTAAATTAGCACTGTTGTAATTTGAATGATTATATTGTTACAATGTAATTGTTAAAGGTCGTTGTGGATAATGCTTTACTGTAAGGGTTCTTTTGTGATTCATATTTGTGATGGATCCCATCCTGCCTGTCCTCCTGCTTTGTGCACTGGACATCCTGTCCTGTGTCAGATAATATTTATTAAAAAAATATATATTTGGAAGATGGATGGATGGAAGGATGGGTTCTAATACGTCATTGGTTTATACGGGTGCATGTTTCCTTACTAAACACGTCATGGTTGTAAGGGTGTAGATTTGGGTGTGGACGGTAGGGAAATGCCCCTACCAATATTATGGGGAGTAATCACGGATATAACTAGGGGGGCAGGGATGCTCTGGGCTGGTGTGGTCCCTAACAGTGTTGAAACCAAACCTACACCTTTGCATGGTTGCCATTAACAGAGTGGTACAGTCATAAAGACGTATAGACGAGACTTATGCTTTGGCTTTACTCCTTACTTTCTCATACTTATTTTTATACATCATTCATGTTATACAGCAAGAGGAACTTGCTGCTAATAGCAAAAGGTCTTCGCTAATTTTCCTGCATGGGTTGTGAACAAGGCCAGATTATAGAGCAGGTGTTGTGTAGTTAATAAGACAAAAAATAGGATGGGAATCGCTTCAGGCAATTCAGTAAATAAACATATCAAGGTTGCTGGGCACGAACATCCGTGACGAGGCTGGGCCAGGTGACAGATCCTTTCATTCACCTCAGTTGTGTCTTATTCCTAATCATAACACTGGCTTCTGTTTTCTCTCTCAGCCAAATGCCTATTTTGTTTTGTGGGATTCCCCAAGCTGCTGAACTAAAATGTATTGCTCAGACACATACATAAAAAAGAAAAATAAAGGAGCAGTATATAAGCCAAAGATTAAAAAAATGTATTTTCTTTCAGCCTCCAGGCCCCCTGCAACCCCGACCGGGATAAGCGGTGGGAAGATGGATGGATGGGGGTATGAATGGAATTTTTCCCTTCCTGTCACTCAGTTACTCACTCACTTAGTCAGAGCTGCTCCCATAATCCATCACTCAGCAATAATGGTGTAGGTTCCCTTGTCCAGCAGCCTTCTGGGAAATGGAGGCACTGACACGCTGTAGACCGCGAGGGGTACCGGACAGTGTCTGACGTGTGCCCTCCTACATCACTCATGAAGGGAAGCCTCATTTGCCTGATCGCCACGGCAATTAAGGCTGGCACGGTGAGCACCGGGGGGACGGGTTACGAAAATGAAGAGCCCATTTCCGGTCAGGTCTAAAGCGATTTCCCCCCCCTCCCGCTGCTAATTACCACACCACGGCTCATCAGCTCCTGTAGGCTACATGCACCATTTACTGCACCATTAAGGAGGTTATTTAATCAACAAGACACCCCAAATAATTGCACACATATTTACATTTAACACACATATGCGTCACGGCGTTTTCCACATAAATGCCAGACCGTCATAAACATATTAAGGGTGCATTTCTCAGTTTTGGTTTCCAATAGACTAGGCTGTAGCTTTGATTCTCTGCATGTGGAGTCTGTGTGCCATATAGGTTTCCTCTGTGTACTCCGCTTTCCCCCTGCAGTCCAACGATGTGCGCTTTAGCTGAATCGATATCTCTAAATCGCCCCTTGAGTTTGTACCCTGCGGTGGACTTGGGTGCCCACGCACTGTACATCCTCAGATAGACTTGCTGCCGTCCTGGCATAGGCAGATGATGGATGGATTTCACATGGATCGGCAAATCGTGACGAAAAGAGAGAAGGAGTCTGTGTTCTGTTTTGGAACCAAAAATGTCTTCAGCCAAAAGGAATCTGGCATTAGGGGTGTAAGCAAGTTAGAGAGAGCAGCGCCGATGTGGATCACAAGTGGGGGCTGGCGAGATAACTGGGATGAAGGGTCAGTGTTGGAGTCCTATATCGTTTTGACTTGTTTTATCACTATTTCCTTTAGCTGGCGATTTTTGGTCTTGCTCTAAAGACCACAGAAGCTGTTTTCACTTGTGTGTATGAAGACTTCTGGTATTACTCCAATCCTGCTGTCCCATGGTTTCATCTGCCTCATAGCCTGAGTCTAAAACACAAGCCTCTCAGAATCTACACTAAACCCAAGGCCTTCAGAAAATAAAGTAAGCCCTGCACAGGGACGGCTGCAGGACGCTCTCAGCCTTCTGCTTTTCTCCTTCATTCGTCCCCCTACAGTGTTACGGCTGGCCATCACACGCCCCGCTCCAGCTGTGTCTACCCAATGAGAAGCTGTGTGCCCACATTATGTGATGGCCCATTGGGCACGGGGAGAAGTTTAACACCATGGGTCCGTAAACTGTCTACATCACACCCTCAAAACATATAAAATGAGGAGGCTTGCGTATGCCTGGGGGCTACTGTGCCTTCTGCTTTCTTTTCATCTCTCCATCCAACTCCCAACCAGCAGAGGGTCACTGAGGGCCTGGAGCCCACCCCAGGAAGCCCAGGGCAGGGGGACACCCTGAAGGAACTCAGACCCATCTCAGGGCACCCATAGGGATAATGGAATATTTAGAGATGCCAATTCACCTGGCAGTATACAGCCGTGGAAAAAATTAAGAGACCACTCTATATTTTTAAACAAATCTGCATTTTTAAATCATGGTTGAATTGTGGTTCTGCTGGCAGAAGGCTTCCCTGAGCAGCAGGATGCTTTCAGGTTCCAAATTTTGAAGACAGCAGTACAAAAGAATAAGGTGAAGCAGGAGACACCGGGAATGACCAGGAACCAGCCAGGTAAAGGGCGGAAGCCACATTCTAATGCCAGAGATGACTGTTAACTTATCCGTGCAGGTGTGAAGTGCACTGCTAGGGCAGTTTGTATCAGGCTCCAAGAAGCAGAACTGAAGTCCCATAAAGTTCTTATGTCTGTATACTGTTCAGCCAAATGGCTATTTCAATATTAGTTTAAATACTAGAACTCATGGCCATAAGTGGAAATTAGTGGGAGAACATTTTAAAATGAATTTGAGGAAGCACTTCTTTACACAGCGTGTAGTTAGAGTATGGAATAGTCTTCCTGCTAGTGTAGCGCAAGCTAAAACCCTGGGTTCCTTTAAATCAGAGCTAGATAAGATTTTAACAACTCTGAGCTATTAGATAAGTTCTCCCCAAATGAGCTTGATGGGCCGAATGGCCTCCTCTCATTTGTAAATTTCTTATGTTATAAAGCAAGGAAGAAGCCCTTCATTAATGAGAAACAGAGAAGAACCAGGCTGCAGTTAACAGAAAAATACATATTATTCACAGATGCACAGCCATGAATTGAGAAATGAATTGAGAAATGAGAAAAAAATTGTGCTGTGGCCTCTTAATTTTTTCCGCAGCTGTATTTTGGGAGAACAGTGAAATTCATCAAGGAAACCTGATCAACAAAGGAAGAGCAGAATTCGAACCCCTAACCCTGAGGGTATTAGGCAAGTTTGATAATATGTCAGTGATAATAGCTTCCGACAGCTAGGGCTACGCACTAAATGGGCATAATCCTTCACTGGCGTAGGGTAACATTTACCCAGGGATAAAAGGTTCCTTTTCCTTCAACATGTTCACTAACTGGTGTGATTTAGAGGCAGTGTGAAATCACCTATGGGGACTTTCACAGTGGCAGATCAGATCAGGTGGTAATGACGGATAAAGTC
Source organism: Hippopotamyrus pictus (assembly GCA_026781145.1). Lineage (NCBI taxonomy): Eukaryota > Metazoa > Chordata > Actinopteri > Osteoglossiformes > Mormyridae > Hippopotamyrus > Hippopotamyrus pictus. The sequence goes on along the minus strand of JAODLC010000043.1, from coordinate 10,093,786 downwards.
AGCTATCAGGACCACCATCCCATTATACCGGTATCTTTATCCCTGGCCGGCCTGCCAGCGTGGAGAATCGATTCCGGCGACAGCGGGAGAGAAGGCAGGGGCTGTTTCACCACACTCTCAGAGGTCATTGAGGAAAAGCTTCAGAAGACAGGACCGGGGTGCAAGGCCCCTTGTGGGGGATCGCTGCTGCTGTGTCGCCTTTATGACATTTGGGTGTTTTCTGGTAATGCGCAGAAACGAACACAGAGCTCGCCGGGGTACCGGAGCAGAGATTACAGTTATCACTGACAGGGTGGGACAGGGTGTTTTTTAAAATCCCAAACAAGATAAAAGGGGGACAAGGGAGTGTGGGAGGGGAGAAACCTCCTATTCCTGCAGGTGCATCATTAAACGGTGCACTTTTAGCATGTCGTTCTTTCGATGTTTTCGGTATTTTTACCATGGGGGTAAACAGCGCATGAATAAGAAGACAAACAGCGAAGGCACATCGCGAACCTTTCAGTGCCACTGAATCTCTCCTCCTCTGCGCTGCTCTGTCCCTCCAAAGCCCGCCTTACTCGCCACGGTCTCCTCCAGGACTCTGCTCCTCCCGCCTGGACTACAGCATCAGTGACTGCTTTGGTACCATCAGCAGTACATGCCAGCCTGCTGGGCGGCCCAGGGTCAGTGCTCATCAATGGAACATGCACACATACAGTAGAAATGTAACCTTCGAAAAGCTTATTTTAAGCAAGCCTTAAAAAAATCATGAACAAGCTTTTGTGCCTGCTCTATATATATATATATATATATATATATATATATATATGCAGTTAAAAACATCCATCCATCCATCCACTTTGTGTCTTTAGATATTTTACCTTCTGTTCAATAATTTGTTTTTTGTAATTCTTGTCCTCCTCTCAATTATGGTTCCACACACTGCAATGTGCCACTTTGCCATTGGCTGCTGCTTCTAGTCCTGGCTGGTTCTGTCCGGGACTGTTCCCAGCTGGCCACAGCTTCGCTGGTCCAGCTCTGCCTGCACAGACAGATGCTTCCAGCCTCCATCCCACTGGAGGGACATTCCCTTGGACCGCTGTCCTCCTGGCCCAGCACCTGAGCCACTGACACAAATCCTGGCATGGCAGGAAGCCTACCTGCTCTCCAGGGGTCTGTTTGGGTTCTCAGAGGGAACACGCCACGGGGATTCGTAGAGGCTGGACATGCTACATGCCACGGGAACTCGGGGGAGGCAGCACACATCATGCGGTACACGCTACGGGGACTCAGTGGAGGCATTACATGCTAGACGCGACAAGGTCCAATGAAATAGCAGAGTTGAGCAGATAAGCCACAAAAGAGGCTTATCTCGGTATCTCAAAAATTCATTTCAGCTGCATCTCCACTTCAGCACACACATTAACCGAAACAAATTTCATAACAAATTGCATAACATCATTAGAACATGCAACCAGTCAGAAACATTTTATTAATATATAACTGTTAAACTAAATGGAAATGTGTATTGTTGTTTTTGCGTGTGGGTCTTTTACGATGTCTCCGAACATCAGCAAAGGCAGAATAAGTAACAAAACCTCAAGCTATTCTAGTTAAATGTTAAGTAGTCGACTGAGATTCGTCTGTCACTATTGCCATATTTGCTCCAGTTGCACAAAACTACAAGCCACAGAGATGACATCCTGCTCATGAAAACGGTCCTGCCTCACGCACTGCAGGATCAGCTGCGTGTCGACAGGGTTCTTTACAAGCAGGACATACAGCTGAGTGACATGGAATTGACTTCCCAGATCAGGTGATTCACGCCAGCCACAACCAGAGAACTAACAGGAATGGCGGCATGCAAGACCCTACTGAGGAAGGTGGAGACTGCCGTATGCCTCAAAGGCCCACTGACAAAATCAGCCTCCGGGCCCTAAGAATCAGTCGTGCCCCAGTGTGTAAATTTTGGCTGATACTGATAATGAAATCCCTCGCCTTCACTATGGAAAATGGGTGATTGTTCAGTGCAATCAATTCATTTTAGCAGTTATGTCTTTATATATGGTGCTGCTAACATTGAATATTGATAAAGTTTAAATATTGACCAAAACAGACACATCGGATTGATGCTTCTACTTTGATTTTAACAAACAATTTACGTTACCGACAGGTTGACCGATATACCTTGCATCTCTTAAGAATAATTTTGTTTGTTTCAGTACATTTACATTAATTCTGGAGATATTTTTATCCAAAAAGAACTACGGGTCAATGCAAATAAGTAACATACTGAGTAACATACAAAGAGCACGAGCACAACCACATAATGGCTATGTTTAGCAGTGCCCTGCAGGATTGCTACCTATAATAAAGACCTATAACATTACCAATACACCCATTTAAGATCCCTGGAGACTATTATTTTTACCATACTGCACCCGTTTGCTATACCACTACTATCACCATTATGACAAAAAGAAGACCATCAATAATGACGTAATTACAGCTATTAAACAAAACACCATTAACCTGAACGAAAATAATATTTTTCTCAATCTTAGTTCAACAAAGAAAGCAGTAATTACTATACAAACCAGCCCATTAATCTGCTGCTAAAATCAGCCTTCGTGTATTTGTGTCTGTATCAACCTTGAGGAAAATCGATAGCGTCGACCTTTTGCAGTTTACTGAATTTACTGAAAACTCCAGCCACAGATCCAACCCGGCGAGTCAGCAGCCTCTTCCCAGATCCCCAGAAAGCCAGGAGAGAATCGAGGCTGCTTTGGAAAGCAGAAAGCCACAGTACATGCCCCCCCCCCCTTCAAGCTTCCTTCGGTTGCAGGTAGAGCATCATGGATCAGGAGAAGGGCGGCATACAGAGTCCCCGGAGTGCAGCTGAATAGTTAACCTTAATTCTATCTGTCGTTGGAACAAAGGAATCTTCTGCTTGAGTTAGCTGTGATCATTAACCCTATGTATATGTAAAGGTATCATTAGGTCATAGGAAACAAATATGCCAGGCAGTAACACATTAGTACTCTTCAAGCTTCAAGATAAATGCATTCATAAGAACATAAGAAATTTACAAATGAGAGGAGGCCATTTGGCCCATCAAACTCGTTTGGGGAGAACTTAACTAATAGCTCAGAGTTGTTAAAATCTTATCTAGCTC
>JAODLC010000043.1:10055438-10084286 GCA_026781145.1 Hippopotamyrus pictus | reverse complement strand
GGAAGCCATTAAGAAAAAAATGCTCTTCTTGTTTTATCCTGTTCATTTTGTGTTTAAATGCTAAATAAATAAATAAATAAATAAATAAATAACTAAATAAATAAATAAATAAATAAATAAATAAATAAAAACATATTTCGGTGTAATTTTGGGGGGTCGGGAACCAATGAATTGGTTTTCCATTATTTCTTATGGGAAAAATTTGATCAGAACTCGAACTTTTTAGGATTCGATCCGAGAACCGAGGTACCACTGTGTGTGTCTGTGTGTGTGTGTGTATATATATATATATATTAAAGTAAAAAGAGCTGTTGTATCGGTATCGGCAGTTGTGTATCAGAATCGGATTGGAACTGAAGAATGTGGATCGGCCCACCACTAATAATAATAATAATAATAATAATGCTAGCATTCCTTTTACCTCATGGGTAAGAATTAGTGGTCTACCTATCAATGTCCTTTGTTTGAATCAGGAGCCAAGGCACTAAAATTTTGCAGCTGAACACTACACATGTAAGTCCCCCTTATACCCAGGTACATGCATGGGTTTCTGATTAAAGAAAACCTTTTCGACCTGTGAAAAGAGTCATGATGCAGGCAAAACGCTCCTTCGCTAATGATGTGAGCCACTGTCAATGTGTGTCAGAGATGTCGCAGAGCAGCAGGGAAAGGGTGCTCTTCATGCTCGCCGGATCGCACTATGATGGCACCCAGAGCCGAGATCTCCAGCAGATAGAAAACACGCAGCTTCCGTAATATCCGCCAAACACTAAGAGAAAGTATAAATGTGGGTGCGGCGTCTCCAGCACTACAAATACAGCTGTCATTCATAAAAGGTCAGAATGTTCCGGCTTCAAAGGAGCCGACTTCAGACAAGTGAATTCTCCACGCCAAAGGAAGATAAGCCCAGCTGGATGCGGCTGCCCGGCACGGCAGAGCAGGGATACAAGTTAAGTGATAAATGAGTCACACGGTAAAATGAAGGCGTCCTGCGGGGGGGAGATGAGAAGCGGGGCCATGGAAGCAGCAGGGAGGCTACCCAGGTCTCCTTTCAGCGGCACGACTTAGGATGCAAAAGAGCTTAACTGAATATACACAAACTCAGCTGACAGCCTAAGTTCTTGTCTGGCAAAGTGACTTTTGGGTGGTGGAATGCATTAAGCGAAGTACTGTAATCTGTACTGGAAGATTAAGCACACGGGGAAATGATTAGGAAGTCACCTAATGGTGAATATTTTCAGGTAGATGTCTTCTGTAGGAACCAACATAAGAGATACTGTAAGACGGTGGAGTAGATGTCTCGGTAAGGCAGCGTTTCCCGATTTGGTCATCGGGGACCCACAAACGGTCTGTGGGTCTGTGGGTCTCCGAGGACTGGATGGGGAAACACTGTATTAAGGGTTTAAGTCAAAAGAACACAGAGAAGCCATGGACTGCTGCAGCCTCTAAAACGGACAGAAGAAGCAGATGGCCTAGAGGAGCCAGAGGAAGGATAAGAAAGACCCATGAGGAACACCAGAAACGTGGAGGTCAGTTCCATCTTCAAGGTGCACAACGCAGCATCTGTGGTTAACTATAATGGCTCACGATCATGACAAATAGAGTCTGCAGCTGATATGGGGTGACATGTGGTGCTGAAATCTCCATTGTTAATATCCTTTAAAATCAAGTGACATTTAAAATTTATTATCATGTGCTAAAATAAAACTTAAATGCAAAACCAAAGTTTTATGCAGATGCACCTGATTCTAAGAGAGCAGTCCCCCACCCCCCCACCCTCCAAAAACAGATACGCCTGATTGCCTCCGGTGTACGGATATGTGAAAGAGCTTTGACGTCATCGCATCCTAGTGACACGCTGCCAGATGCCCTGTGGTTCTGGGGACAAGCTCTGGGTATCGACAGTCATAACCAATTCATGTTCAGAATAAAATCATAAAGTTGATTTAATTCCTCTATGAGCAATACCTGATGAAAGCTTAACAGCACAAACAGAAATTATTGCAGCCAAAACCCTGTATGTGCCCCTGTAACTGGCACATATGGTCAATACAAGGCAGTTTATAAAACAAAACCACTGAATCGTTCCAGCCACAGAGGACTTCAGGAAAACAACCAGAATCACCTTTCCATACACTGAAGGCGGTATCGATTTTATTCTGCTGTCCTGCTGGAAAAGTATCAGCAATAAGACCTAAGAGATCCGGAAATAGCGCTAAACCTATTGGGGCACTGTAGTGTGTTAGGGGCCCATTAACGCCCCTTTAGTCACAGCCAAGTGCTTCTATTTCCCCCCTAGGGGGAGTAAATTGGGAAGGTCTGTCCCCAAGAGAGGGGACACGAGGGCACTTGTCACAGCCGCTAATCCATTCATTCCTCTGTGGCAACATCTGAACATACATGCAACCACCAGAGAAAATGAATTGGCTTTTTTCTGACTTAATACTAAATGAAGTAGATGCTGAGATCCTGCAGCCATTCCTGTTTAATATCTAGCCACGTCAGATTTAGAACATTGGAGAAAAAACAGGACGATCTCCAGGTGAAGCTCACCCCTGCGTACCTGTCATGCGTCACTCTGAATTCTGGGCAACGGTTCAGATCAGACGAGAGGTCAAAGGTTAAATGGAATGGAAAGGTCAAACATTACCATTGTCCAGCTATACCAGGCTGATTTCTAAGGACTGCAGACCTTTTTGTCCTGGATTCCATAGCAAGATGCATGTCAAAAAGGTGGCAGAGGAGGTTAGATAGAGGAGATGACACCATGCATAAAATCCTGCAATGTGCAGGGTGTTTTTTTTTAATATGACTGCCAACAGATGTCCAGGATAGTGTGAGTCCTACGGTGTATGTAATGTTTCAGTCCTCCAACAAAGACAAATGTAAGACCATACGGTCATCGCTAATTTATATAACCGCATCAAGGTCACAGGCTGGACCTTCTGTGTGCCAGGAATCAAACAGTCAGGCTGTCAAGGCAGGATGGGTATGGCTATACTAGGAGTCTGAGGTATGTGCACCGTGATCTAAAGTGCAGCATTAAATTGCTCTGCACTGCATTGAATTGAATTGAACTGAATTGAATTGAACTGAATGAGACTTTATTAGCCATATGAACAGATTCACAAGTACATTGCTATTCCTGCACAGTTCCCTTGGTCAAGTTTTAAAAACAAACAAACAGAAAAATGGACATAACATATGGAAAGAAAGATGTATTCAAGCTTTTACTATAAAATGGAATAAATTAAATTAGCTTAAATAACTAAAAAGACAAGTAAGGTTCTTGATCAATAAATAAGACAAATATGGTGCCCCATATTAAATAAGGTAGTTGTGGTGGGGATGGTGATTTAAGAGTTGAAGTGGAGGCACTCCTCTGCATTCTAAATGTCCATAGCAGTGTCTCAAATGAGGGGGCTAATGCTGATGCATCTCAAGAATAATCTGTCATCAGCACTGTGCCGTGCCTGTAAGTCCGGCACTTCAGCTGGAAGACGGAGCTTATCAGAAGAGAGGCGGGAAGGGATGTCGCCTTCAGAGTCCAAGCAAGTGTCCCGCATCCGGCATCTATATGTGAGCAACGGACGCCTCAGTGTCCCGCATCCGGCGTATGTGTGAGAGCAAAAGACCCTTCAGTGTCCCGCATCCGGCGTATGTGTGAGAGCAAAGGACGCTTCAGTGTCCCGCATCCGGCGTATGTGTGAGAGCAAAGGACCCTTCAGTGTCCCGCATCCGGCGTATGTGTGAGAGCAAAGGACGCTTCAGTGTCCCGCATCCGGCTTATGTGTGAAAAACACCGTCGTGGAAGAACAGCATCGGCTGCCTGCTTTTAATGCCTCAAAAATATTTTTTATGAAATAGTTACACGTTTGTGGGTCACGCTGGCGCTGGTGTTCGAATACACCCGCTCACTCTCTTGCCTGATCCTGCCAGCAGACAGTTACCAGCACTTCAGAAACGGGGCAGATTTGCATTCTGGGAAGCGTCTGGTGTTAGTCCTGAGCCGTCAGATGGAATGGCTGCCGAAATTCCAATAGATCGAGCCATAGCTGGATGAGTCCTTCTAGGATACTGGCGATATTCGGAGACGGAAGTCTCCTTACGGATAACGGCTGGCATGGTCAGTCTGCATCTGATGCTCGTGGTGCAAGAGCCAGTGTGCACCTGTCATTTCCTGGGACTGTATCTGCGACTGTGAGTGGCTCTCGCCTCCGGCGAGCTGCCCTCTCTTTCGGGCAGCCGGAAGGAGCCCCCGGAGTAAAGGATGACCACTCCATCCGTGGGGCTGCCTCCGTCCCTCGCCTTCCAGCCCTGACCTTTTGTGGTTCCACCACCCATCACATGGATGACATTTTCAATTTGAAAAAAAGGTTACATAAAATAGCGGGTGCGTAGCGTATCGGTGCAAAATGGATTTGCTGGCGGACGGGGCGCTCTGCGGGCGAGGTGTCACTTTTGTCAGTGATGCCGCAAGCGCCGTCCAATTACTGAATGCGCCGCTAAGGCGCAGGGGCCGGGCCCAAGGTGGGCCACGATGGGCATATCCTTGAAAAACATTTTTAAATTGTTGTTTTTTGGAACTAGTAGTGCGTGAAGCCATAGCGGAATAGGGAAGTTTGCTGTATACAGTGTGTTCGTACAGTGGTGAGCACCCCCAGGATGGGGTTCCATCCGTCAGCCTATCCCAGAAGCAAAGGGCAAGAGCTTGATGGGATGTAAAATGTTTCCAGATCATATAATTACATTCAGAACAAAATGCAGGTATCATGGTAGCTAAAATGGGGCATCATTTCTGCCTAGGGGCAGCTCAGCTCAGCAAGATCCCAGTTGTCATTTTTCTTCAAGGGAAACGTAACGCACTTGTTCGTAAACAACAGCCTGTGTGCCTGCGGTGGGCTGCGGGAGCGCAGAGCAGGAGCAGCTCCATGTCCGTGAGAAAGAGCTCTCCTCCCCTCACGAGGAAGAACAGGGCCCGCAATTAGCACGGCGCGCCCCCCCCACCGCTACACAGCGGCCCGCCAGTGAATGTAGCTCTGGGCTGGGATTAGCGAGGCATACGCTCCATGGTCACGTCAGCCGGACTGGCTCGGGAAACAAGGGTGAGGAGGAGCGATCGATTACCCCTGTGTAAGAAGCCAATCTGGGAGAAAGGATTGTGATGGCTTGGGGGGGGGGCTTTCAGCCTGTTTTCTTTTTACCCACCCAGAGCGAGAAACACTGTCCCTGAGGTCGCGGACACAATGGCACCACCGTGCTCTGTGCTAATTCACCTCGCTGTCACTCTGGAGGTGTGCATTTGAAGGTCACGTTGACATGAGCACATTTAAACATTTTTTTTTTTTCAAAGGAAAAAACAATATAGGTTATTATCCTGTTTTACTACATTCAGACAGTTAGGGATGGTCAGCGAGATTTCAGGGTCGTACGTCAAGCGACCAGCCTAAGCTGGGAAATTTTTTATTTGTCACGTAAAGGTCACCACAGAAAAATGAATTTGTCCTGTGCTTTGTTGTTGTTGCTGCTGTCGTCGTCATCATCTGCAGCTTAAGAGGTTTGTTTGGATTAACCGTGCCCGATTGCTGTTTATCAGAGAACACAAGGTTACCGCAGATGCCCGCCTATCGCACAGCACAGGTACATCACGGCGGGTGTCGGATGGAAGTGGCACAGAGTAATCTAGAAAACAACTGACTTCCTGAACTATGCCTGTATCATATCCCAACTCCTGTGCTTCCTAAACCTTTAAAAGAAGAACATGGGACCTTGCACATTACAGATGCCAATAATGTCCCCTGGTGTCTCATGTCAGAGGTGATGCCAGAGGTGGGCTTGCGGGGTCTAAGCCCTGAATATTTTTAACAAAGCCTCAGTTCATATTTTATAATCACTTCCACAATCTGTCATCGTGTTATGACATGTCACTATTTCAGGGTAAGGTCCCATATAATCCTCTAACCCTAGAATTGCTTCTATCACATATTTAAAAATAAAATTTAACATCACAACACATGTCAGCTAAACCTAAAAAAGGTACACAGGGTCAGTTAACAACTGCTGTGACTTAGCTCATTGAGTCTTGTAGAGACCCCATATCCCTCAGCTGTCTGCCTTATATTAGTTTAAAACAAGATAAATATCTGGAGTGGGGGGATAATCATGTGAGAAGATGATTTGTTTAAAGTAATTTGTCCCCTTTGCCCTGCTACAATGCAAAAAGGCAAAGGTTTCTTTCCGGGGAGTAATTGGATGTAAACGAACTCACCGACCACCCGCCATCACAGGCCTACAGGATAAACATTCACACCCGCTATCTGATGCATTTACCTATGCTGCCTGCTAGCACTGAATAATAGCACTGTCAGAAAAATCACCCAGAACTGCATTGATTCCAGCAATCCATTTTCTGGGGGAGAAAGTGAACATGCTTTTGCGAGTCATGGGCAGAAAATGAGAAAGGCAGAAGTTAAGTTTCACTAAGACATATAATAGAAAACCTTTTCCAGAACTTTCTACGTCACACCCCGCTGCTCCTCCTGTGTGCCACGCCCCCTCATTTACCTCATGTGGAATCCCCATGTTTACCAGCTGTTTCTTTTTGTTTCATTAGTCCTGTGCATTTAAGTCCGTGTTCAAGTATGTTTCCCTAGTCTTGTAACTAACGTCTCCACCCCGCTAATGTTGCTGTGTGTTCCCGACCGTGTTATCCCTTTAATAAACCCCGCATTTACCCCTGATTCCTGGACTCCTGTGCTCCCGTTCCTGCCGTGCTCACCCGCCTTGTGACACTACATATCAAGTCTGATGGTTAGTGAAATACCTCTGTTATCATGGGGTCACCCCTTCTGCTGTAATTTTGTTGGTTATTCTAGGATGTATTTAAAGAGAGGTTATGAAATGATATGCAAGGGCACTGATAGGACAATCTGATATGTTTGAGAGTACACTAGAAAATGCAGTGCCTTACAAAAGCACCTATTGTGTTCCATTTTCAAAAATTACAAAATGATGCATGCCCTTTTTATATATATATCATTTTCCTCAAACCAAAGACAAGGCAATAAATTTCAGGTACAATTAATTCAGTGAGCATGCAAATTGAGCATGCATTTTGCGTAGCTCCCTGCCTTTACACATCAGCAAGGTGTGAATATTGCCGGTTTTCCGTACAGATATGCGGGAGCTTAGCGACTCATTATGCTCCAGAGCTTTCACATCTTTACACTAATTCACACTTTAGGACTGCATCAAACAAGGACTTTTGCTTTCCGATCACCAGGCTGCTTCTGTGCACCGTTTTCCTGACGCCGTGAATCATTGTCCTGCAGACAGGTGAGTTTTCGCCCCGTCTTAAATTCTTTAGCGGCCCAAAACCAGTTCTCTTCCTGCACTTCCCTCTTCTCCACTAGACCTTAACCAGCCATAGTGTCTCTCTCTTGAGGAGAGCCATCTCTGCATCACCTTGTTCTGCACTGACCATTGACATGCTGCATTGGTGAGCCACAACTCAACTGACCTGACATTTTCGTTTCGGGGTGACATGACCACCATACTTTTGGCTGTGAAACCACTTGAGTGTTGTGCTCTAAGCTTTGTGTTGACTTCCAGACCCACAGCTTGTCCTTAATAATGGCTTCTATGAGGCTGGCTCTGGATGGGAACTGAACAGAACCAGTGCACATGGAGATGGAGGGATCAGGATTTTATCTGGGTGTGCTCGTGGGAGTTTTACTTGCACAAAAGATAACCAATCAGATTGTAGAGGAGGTGGGTCCAAGCAGCTACAGGAGACAGGACTGAGACATTTGATTAGTCATAATTATCTCCTGAACCAATCATTTTCCTTCTGCCCTCAGAACATTTTTGTGTAAGTAAAACTCCTATGAGCTTTATGGGTTTGTCAACCCCAGGGGAAAGGAAAGGAGGTAAGAGGCGGCCTTCTTGGCTTCAGCACGAGAGAAATGTAGGAAAACAAATGGGTGACAGTTGTGAGGAAGGGCTACACCTGCACCAAGGCATGGATGTGGGGTCTGGACCTGACAGCTGTCCCCTTTATATAACCCTGGTAATTAGTCAGAGGTGAGTGAATGGGCTGTCAGTCTGTGCTGCTTCTTTCAAACCCATCATCAATGTCACAGTAGCATCCCTCACAGGTACCCCCCCCCCCCCACCACGCTCAGTCTGAAGGTGATGACTGATCTACGTTGAAACTGGGCACAACGGTTCGCTCGCGTTAATGTGCTCCATGGGGCATTCAGACGCTTTGCTGTACAGCCGCAACCCTTCTGTACGGGGGCCCGATTGCTGGATTCTTTGAGGCAGGTCTGACCGAAAATTTTAACAAATCTGAATTTTTAACGGGAATTGTGAAAGTCTGGCCATGGTGAAAAAGCTCTCTTTAAATTGCTTAAATATTAGTCTTCCATGAAAGTTGAAATGTTAATGTAGTTTGGAAGGTCATCGCTCCAAAGTGAATAGGATTTATGACTTAGAGGAAACTTCACTTGAACTCACTTTTATCCAAAGTTACTTGTCTGTTATGCCCGTTGGTACAGCTTTGTATTTTGCTCAAGGGAACCTTAACAGCTTTGAAGTTACAAGGCCATGCCCTTAACCACCTACTCTTCCCCACCCACAGGAGTGATTTGAGAATTTTTTAAGATGGGGGGCCAAAAGAGGGGCCATAATTCAGACAGAGGAGCCAACCTTATCATTAGCCAATGATATATTTTGAATCAGTGAGTGAGAGGGAAGGGGCACTTAAGGGACCAATCACCAGTGGCCACACCCACCATGCTAAATGTTATGTATCTGTATGTTAGTTCCCAATTTTAGAACTTTCTCCATGCCCTTGAAACATGTCAGGTCAACTTCAAATATTGTATCCAAAAGAGAAACAGATTTGCTTGTAGGATATTTATGTGGCCATGCTGATGGCCCACTCCATCAATCCCTGCGCGGGGCAGATTGCTCCCCGACGTTGTATGATTGATTCGCTGCTTTTCGAAGCCAAGCTTGAGAATTATTCAATTTGTACCAGCTGAGACGTCGAACACAAAACACAATAAATCAAGCAGGAAAACATGAATAATTATTCCTCATTGACAAAACCTCCATCTGAGAAAGAGAAAACCTCAGGTGAATTATCCCAGATAAAGGAGACAGGGTATTATCCTGAGTGATGTTGTACTAGACAATGCTACCAACAGGGCGGCGACACTGCAGCTTACACAGTATGTCACATTCTCTACATACCCACATAGCCTTCCTCCTCAAGTCTTGAAGTTGTGCTCACACTGCACTGCTAAGCTCCACCTTTCCAGATTGACAGTGCTCTGTAAGCCACCCAGGTATGACGTACGACTCTACAGTATCTTTCATTAACCTCAGGAAAAGCTAATCATCCCATGTGAAAAGTTTGAGGTTACTTCATTACTAAGAGGATCCTCAAGTTGGTTTCTGACAGCCCGGCATCATGGCATGCCTTCGCTCTGACGCAGCCTCTCAGCATGCAATTTAAGCCATTATTTTCTTAATTGACTTTATTCGGCCATCTATCTCTCTAAGATGAGGCTATTAGCAGTTCAGAGGGAGAGCAGAAACACCAGAACATTCCACACCCCAGGGGGATTGAGAGGCCATGGCCCTTACTCAAAAGCAATGAGTTGGGGGGCTGGAGTCCCAGAAGGCTCGACAGACAGGTATGTCAAAACGGGGCCTACCTTCAGTTCTCTGGAGGGCAACGTGGCACGCGTCCCAGCTGGGGAAGGAGTAGGGGCTGCTACAGGACCACTTCTGACCACAGACACACTTCCTGTCCACCAGATCACAGCCTTTGACCAGGCTTCCCCTGCAAGGTCCAGACCCCAAACTGAGATCGACATCCCAAGCTGCGTCTGAGCAGAAAAAAAGTTAATAAAAAGGGTAAAGTTAATTTCTTAGTGCAGTACTGTAAAAACAATACTCGCAACCTAACTAGTGTCAAATTGGTAGCAGAGGTTTATTCCACTAGTATTTTTTTTTTCATTTTACCTGAAAAGAATAACCATCTAAAAGGAGTTCAGTCAATACATCCATAAACCAGTTCCATGTGAGTTTTAGGGAAGCTACATTTTGACAAGCTTCGGGGTCTCCCAGGTTGCTTGACAGGCACGCCGTCTTCGACAAGAAAGCGTGCAAGGGAGTCGTCGGCTCAGCCGTGGGAAGCCAGCTTTACATCAAAGGGCGGGGGAGATGAAATGGAGCTGCCGGCGAGTGTGGAGGAGCTTATGAGGTCTGATGTGCGCTTGCGGATGTAAGGGCGAAGAGATGGCGCCGTTGTCTTTAAAACAGTAAGAGACAGAGGAGAGACAACTTCCAGGAGCCCAGGGACCTGCCGCATTGCATGATGGGACTGTACAAGCCTGGAGCAGTCATGAAAGGGGACGGGCCCCAGGGGGGCACAGGAGTCCCAGCATCCAGCTCACATTTGTGCAGTTAAGACCCTTTAAAGATGACTCTACAAAGGCCTTACCGCAGCACAAAATCAAACAGCAGACAGACAGGGACTCCAGCCTGCATAAGTTAGCATAACATAGCTAACTGGGTCTGAAACTCCACTCTCTGAAAAGGAGGCCAGTGAGACAGTGGGTGTTCAGGAGGACAGCAGAAGGAAACCTGGACTCTGAGACGAGAAGTGCAGGGTCGCCGCATCCCAGATGGAAAGCAACAGCAACAAAAGCAGATGACATTGGCTCCAACGCAGTTTGTTTGGCCCACCCTATAACAACAGGTTCAGTACTGATGTTTCAGCGTATTTTCCTAGTACACTTTATATGTTTTACTCTCTTCACATAATTTAATTACAAAACAACAAAAACGAAGGAGGCCAGCGGGAAAATTGTTGTAGTTAAATATGATATAATGTGTTAAGACACATGCTGTACCCTTAATTTGGTGAGAGAGCTCAATACTTACTTGCCCACTGCCGTGCCAATGAATGCGAAAACTTCGTGTAAGCCGGAGACCGAAGGGATTGTATTAAGTACTTTTTTTCCTTCGATATTTGCATAACATTTTGAAGGAAATTACTTCCAAAAACGCATCATTTACATGTGGAGTGCTCAAATGTTGTCGGTACAGTGGCGGCTCGCGCGCAGCTTTTAGACCGCGCTTTGATTTAATAGCCCGCGTGGGCGACTCGCGCGCGGGCCTCCTCTACGTTAAAAAGTAGCCGGAATGGGGGATTCGCCAGGGGCTGTTTCCCGGCAAAGCGGCCAGCTCGTCCTTTGTTTGCAGAGTTTTAAAGGGAAGGTCTTGGTGCCGAAGGATATTCTTTCGAAAAGATTTTCAAATATTTGGAATCGTTCAGAGATAGGTACAGCACACATAGTAACATATTTTACTGTAATTGGAAAGTGTTGTTCCCGCATATATTACAGTTGCAGTTTATTTTTTCGTAGCATAACACCAACGTGCAGCTTTTGCTATATAAAGACCCATCGATAAACAGTATTTATATAATTACCAGATTCATTTGCACAAATCCTTCTCTAAAATACGTCATCCATCATATAATCCTATACTAACTAATTCACGTCTGAAATCACATTTTGATTCCTGACAATGCCTAAATAAATGAAGGGGATTTTGGTAGCCTGTTGGGTATTTGTTGTGAGTCTGATTTCGGAAAATATTTACATAAACCATTCCCTTTCCTGACACTTTTAAGGAGCTCAAGAAATACAATGCCCCGATTTTATCATCTACTACGAAAGTAACGACACCACCCAGACCCTGCGGTGATAAACCGCGGTTATTGACCGTTGGAAGATGGATGGATAGATGGATGGATAGGATAATCTAAATTAATCCAAAATTTGTTACAGGCAGATTAAATTTATGTATACGGCATGCATATAGGAGTTTATTTGCTGCGTAAGTTTTCAAACTGATTTAAGCCTATCTGGGTACACACCTTCACAAACTCCGACATCGACGGAACCGCCGTCCGGAGACGTCCCGATAACGCACTGGAGTCCACGGTCACAGGTCCCGTTGAGACCGCGGACGCCTCCGCAGCTCTCGTGCCTCTGCTTCGCGCAGCCGGCGCAGCAGCCACAAGCGCCCAGCACCGTGCTGCCGCAAGCCTTTGGTTCAGCGCATCCGGACGCGTCGCAAGGCACGCACAGCAGCGCCCTGCTGTCCTTTGCCGATAACAGCAGAAGTTGCGAGAGCATCACGCATTTAGCCAGGAGGCACATGGCCGCGGAAGATCTTCCCCCAAAGGAGTTAAAATTACCAAACCGAGAATGCAAAGATCCAGATAAACGGCGTCCCATCCAGTGCCACGTCTTTGCGTTGTTTTAAATATTCTTTGCTCAAAACTTTTTATTGACTTAATTGTATTTTCAAACAAAGGAATGAGTGTTAATATTAATTTCGAGTCAGAAATACTACAGATCACTGTAGTGCTATATAATGCACCAAGCTACTGTATGCCGTATATGCAAGTATGGTCCGAGTTCTTTTCCAAGAAAACTTTCTTCTTTAAAATACGCTTTATTTTAATCCTTTAGAAATATACCCAGAGGAATGTACGCCACGGAACATGGAATAAATCGTGTCGCCTGGTCATCTAAGATAAACCTGTTACTGTGTGCTGGATTCTATCTGAGCAGTCTGGCTGCCAGCCGTGCTTCTCCTACTTTACACTCAGTTAATGTTGCCGTTGTGATCTCGTGACGGAACCCCTCCCATCTCACCTTACTTTGGGCAGCGTGTGTGTGTGTGTGTGTGTGTGTGTTGGGGGGTGGTTGATCTCCCGGAGATCCGTGCTTTCGTGGCACCTGCAGAAGTTCGTCGCTTGTCGCTTCTTAATAATGTGAATGCTACTTTATACTCAGTTGCTTTCATTTAAGATATTTGTTAGAATTATCTCTTGCGTTTCAGAACAGTCAGCTCTGCAGCTTAGTGCGAACATCCCATTGATGGCATGGTAATTTAAATATGTTTACGATGTGTTTAAACTACTTATTCCTGTATAATAAAAAGCTGTATATTCGTAGCATCAATGAAGACTCCATCCTGAACATTGTCTTTAGGTAAAGTGCATAATACTGTATGTAATATAAATAAATACGAAGTATTTCAGGATTGTTAAAACAATCTAGAAACAGCCTCATATGGGACAAATAAACAGCCTATGTGGTGCAGATGCATGATCAGATTCGTTTGCACAGGTTTTCGAGTGTTTTAAATATGTTACCTATTTTATTGAACCAAATCACGAGAACGTTACTTTGTACCATGTTAATATTCATTTGTCGTTGGGATGCTCACACTGAATTTGTCGTTTGCATAATAATCCGTCCGTATTTTACTACAGCCCTGTAATGATTTATCATATCAATAATTGTCAGACCCTCCAGCAGCGCGTATTTACGTTTCGGTTTTTCGGTCTTGATGGTCTGTTTTCAGACGATTAGTATATTGTTCCTTAGGCTAGGGTTTTATGAATGTATCCAGTTTGACGTCATACTGGAGCAATACAGGTTGAGTAACGTTAAAGATAAGCTTTCTGCCTGTTCAGGGTCTCGAACTGGAACCCTGCAGGTTAGAGGGCTGCATCTCGTCTTCTTCCCACTAACACCCGTTGGATATTGATGTAACCAGCAAGTTGTGGCAAAACCGCAAGTACTTTCTGTGCTTCCGGGGATCCGCAGCAAATGAAACGGCAAAAAACATGTTTTTACCCAAACGACTAATATCACAGTTTCTGAAAAGTGAAAACGATGCGCTCCGTTTCTAAATCAGAAAGCAGTCAAGCAACATATAATTACAAATGAAATACACAACTAGGCATAGTAGCATTCCTGTTGTTCCGTAGCTGCCCGTACACTGATCAAAATATACTTACTAATGCTATTACAGAACTGCATGGACAGTGTAAAGCTAGACACCTCGTTCCAAATCGTTTGTTATTCGGATTTACAATAAATATATGTAATATATATTCAAATTGAAAAAACACTTTGAATTGAGCAGTATTTAATCACCTAAAACACGTATACTGGACTGCATTCTTATTTATTCTGATTAGAAATGTCACTAACTTTTCAATCTGTACATTATGATAATAATTATTGCATTGCGTTCGGGAAGCTTCTAAACAGTCAAATCTCAAAGTGGCACAACAATATGATTAAATTTATTGATACTTAACACATTGCATTGGTAGCTTTAGGGAGTTAACAACCACAGCAAGACCCCCTCCCATGTTGTGAAAATCATGCCCCCTCCCACCCCCACCTACTGCTTGAGGCTGTTTAATTACAATAAGCCGTGACAGATAAGCAGGAAGTAAAGAAAGACTCACTATACGTACGCAATGATTTCTGAACTGATTTAATCCCCGATGAGAGCGGGGCCCGGTGGGACGTGTCTGTCTGCATGGCGTCCTTCAAACAAACGCATCTGACCGTGTTCCCGTTATCCTGGGAACACGATCGAGCAGCACAAACCATGCCACAGTCCACTAAACAATGCTGAGCCGGGAGAGTAACGATGTTAATTGTTACCCGTATATATAGTCTAGAAATTAGGATAACATGTTTTGATTTAATTAGTTTTTGTTCGTTTTTATACTATTTTGTTATTTTAGTGATTCCTTTTAATGGGATCTATAAATAAGCTGAATACGATTCATTGTTTTACAAACATTTGGTATTTTCTTTGAAACATAGTAATAGATTTTGTTTTATTCATTGAATTCTCACACCCAGAGCTAAATTTCCGCCTGCTTTAAATCCGGATAGATAGACCTTTTTTCTCCAGTACTCTTAAGAGCTTTAGACCCACTTTTGTCGTTTATCTCCTGAAGAGCTGAGGGCTGAGAACTGAAAGCCAAACGCGTGACAGGCAGCCACCTCGTTATTTATATGCGACGGCTGCGCTACGAAGAATCGTAAGGTGTCATCCAGCATTGAAAGCACAGATACGTCCCCGAAGCAAGTCGAATGTCCCGATCATAGATATTTAGGTAGATTGATGGCGAAACGCAGAGATGAAGAAAAACAAAGCTTACCCAGTAACCTATTATGAAACCAATATATATCAAAGACAAATTCAATTAGATACAATTTAACCGAGCTTAACTCATATATTATAAAAAAATGCAATTACACCTAGAATTAAGGAGGTGTGATTTAAGAAAAAACGTGTTTTTTCAACCTAAAACGACCTGGAAAATGCTGTTTAGCGTCCATGTGCCGGAGCCCTGGAGACGGCAGGACTCCCCCCCGCAGATCACCACGCTTATGTTCCGCTCTAAGCACTAGCTTTTGCTTAAGTCTGTAGTTTTCCCTCCTTTTATGGTTTCTGGAGATGCACACTGCTGAGTCGCTTTCACAACAATCCTCAAAAATAAATCGCTCTGATTATGAGGTAAATTGCTTTCACTTAATTACTGTTAGCAGCGGCTCATGAGACTCAGACTGACTGCGAACGAATGCCGATGAATTTTCACTTTCTCTTCGGTTCCGCTGTAGGGGCCCCTGCTAAGCTATAGCTTAACTTAGTTTCGGTTTTTAAATATCTCGTGAGTAGCTGAACAGATGTGTTGTGTAACCCTATAATGTCCGAGATGGGCTAGGGGAGCATGTCATCAAAGACGTTTCATCAAGGCTTTGAGAAGATCTCGGATTCATCAAGGAAATGATTCCCTGCTCGGATTTGCAGGACTTTGCATCACTCGGGATTCTCCAACTTATTTATTTATTTGTTTGGTTATCGTGGAAATAACATGCAGTCAGGGTTAATTTATAAAATGCATCTGTCCATCCATCCTTCCAAAGGTATCTATCTATCTATCTATCTATCTATCTATCTATCTATCTATCTATCTATCTATCTATCTGTCTGTCTGTCTGTCTGTCTGTCTGTCTATCTGTCTGCCATTTGTTTTGGGGAGATCACTAGACTCCTCCAAAACATTTGTAGAAGAATGGTCATGTAGTGATACTATATACTAAAGGAAGGAGTCATGTCAGCTTGGAGGCTGTTTGGTAGGAGTGGGTGGCTTAAGCAGGCCCATTGCAGTAGGAACCATACTCCAGTTTGCCAGTACAGTGTTGAGTCACACCACATGTTGCACCCTTCCGTCCCAGGGCGCCTGGCAGTCACACCCTCTGGTTGGGTTTTAATGTTAGACAGGTGCTGGAGTGAGGATGCCCTGAGGTTCACTGGCTGGGATGCAGCACTAATCCGGATCTCACTGGGCTGTGTTTCACAGCCTTTGTTTTTATCAACCAGAAGCCTATTGAGAGGTTGCTGAAGAATGGCCCACATTGAACTAAAACTCAGCTCTGGGTTTCAACAAAGGATTCAGAGGAAAGAGCCAAGGATTGGATGAAAACAGGAAATGGCATCGGTGTTCCCATCTCTACTCGAATGTCCCAGCCTATGGCTGTCAGCCAGAGCATCTCATGTCACCAAACTCTCCTCTACCAGCAAATGACCTGCATTTGTAAAGCTGGTCTCTGCAGCCTTTCTTGTTATACTTAAGCCAGAGGTGAATCTAGGATTATTTAAACTGGGGCTCAAGAGAGGCGACCTCTACATTAGCCAGTAATATGTTTTGAATGAATGAGTGACAGGGAGGGGATTTCCAGTGACCAATCACTTGGGGCCAGTGCCAATATGGCCCCACCCCTGTATATGTCCCTGAGCCTTTTAACTGAGCTAATTATTCTCTGACTGAGCTAATTTATCATTCTGTATCATTCTGTACACACGTTCATAGTGATCTATACAGACTGGGAAAAGGGTTGAGGGTCCTGGGTTTACCGGACTGGAGAACTTGGTGTAGGATTGATAGGGGTGCTTTAATGCACATGCTTACTCAGGCTTATGCCTAGAGGGCTCCACTGAATTTAGGCTTCAGCATGTCCTGTACTGAAAACTAAAGTGCCGTGTCCCATTTTGAACCAATACGGGACACAACTTGTCCTGTCTTTTCATGTCCAAACCAAAAAAATAATTTAAATCCCGACTGACATTTTTAAAAATCTTATCATCGGGGTGATTGGGTATAAACCTTTACCGCCTCACCCCCCCCCCCCCAACTCCGTACACAGCTACACCATTGTTGAAAATAGTAGGGGCCCTTTAACAGCTCAAATGGCCCTGGGTCTTCTGATCATGTTATTGTGTCTCTGAGGATCACACACACACAAGTATGAATAGTGACAAGATAGAATGGTGCATATGTCTTTTTCCCGTAAGTTTCCTGTGTCCCTTAAGCTGGCAGTAAATTCAAGAGGCCCATCTGTCTCTGTGGAGCGGTGTGTGAAAAGGTTACATTTCTGTGATTTAAATGTTTACTACTGGATGGATTAATCTGCCAGAACATGAATGAGGGCCAAAGGAGGCAACCAGAGACTGGTAGTGCATTAAGCAGTCAGGCACTGGATATCCCTGCTGACAGATCATTGCTGGTGTCAGTAGAAGCTGCTACAGCTTAACCCTGTGAACTTTGAAATTTTAGGAATAGTCTATAGTCTTCCAGTTCCACATAAAAATATATGTATCAATTTAAATGCAGTTAATATGTAGTAATAAAAGGAATTCATCTGTAAAAGTGCATTAATGGATAATAGTTCAGTGGGGATATCCCAAAAGCAGTATTTGAAATATTCCCTGTTCTATGTTTGCTCCCCATTCTCCCCTTACCACGTTTATATAAGGATTTCTTCCCACTGTCCACCAATCCACTTGCACTTCTGGTATATCGCTGGCCCTGAGCTGTCCTTGCCTGTGTATCCCATGATGCACTGGTGTCCTGTCCAGCCAGCCCTATGGCCTATGGTGCCCCAGATCGCATCAGTAGGACCCGAAAATGGATGAAAGCATTCATGATTAATTTCTCTTGACGTACATCTGTGATATGTATTGCCGGCGAGCTTCTCAGCCACCCCCCCCCCCGCCCCCTTCATCATGCGGTGTTTGAAGCAAAGTAAAACTGAGAAGGAATGTTTACTGGTGCTGGGGGGTGAATCTTGCCTAGCGCACCACATGGGTTTCGACTAGCTCTGATGGGGGGTACAGGGGAAAAAACATGAGTCATCATTGGATGAGTCAACTGTGCATTAAAAGGGAACATTGGAGACCTGGAAATTAGCCTTTTCATATTAAAAGTCTGCATCATTCATGTCATGTGCTTAACACATCATAAACATCGTACAGCCTAGTTAAGAAGCAGAGAACTAACCAGTCCTGTTGTCAGGCTGTTACCCGTGATACGTGACAGCATAGCATCGGTTTAAGCCCATGTATGTAGCAGAAAATTATATCCCAAGCGACATACACAGGAGGAAAGCTAAGAGAGGAATCAGCCAGTATCTAGTGACTTGGGAGCATTTAGGGTCAAGGGTCATGTTCAAGGACTCAACAGCAATACGATTACTCTGCAAGTCATGGGATTTGAACCTGTGACCTTCTGCACAGTGGTACAATAGATTTTACAACTCCTCTTGATTCCATTTAAGTGTTGGATCATGGAATGGTATTAATGCTCTATAGCAACCTCCAGTTAGGGTCAAAGTTTTTACCTTTCATTTAAAGTGTCACCCTTGAAGGTCTATTAATATCGGGACAGCTCTGCCATTTAACACTGGCTTAAGGAGAACCTCCTTCATGCCATTGAGGATCCTGCACATTGTCAGAGGATGTGGCACAAATGATGCAAGAATCATCCATTATCTGGGCATTTCATGTCCATTAAGTTCAAATGGTTTTCACAGATAAACAATTCCCTTTGCTGAGTGTAAGTAGTACGAGCTGAAATATATTTACTGCATCTTATTTTGTTTGAAAACCTATGAAGATACAACAAGTCTATATAAAATATAGCTATATAAAAATGCAAAGATGCAACTTGTGACAGAGAAAAAAAAACAATTTGTGATGCTGCAAAGCCTTCATGGGAAATAAAGACGAATTTGAGGTTGCCAGATGGTGCAGAGGTGTGGCTGCACAAGCAGCTGTGCTGGCTACAGGTGTCCATGCAGATGTACTTGGGCTGGGATGTAGAGTTACTCAGAGATTAGCATGTGTGTGGCGAGACCCTCCAATATGTCCTAACTATTGGCGAGACCCTCCAATGTGTCCAAATTATTGGCGAGACCCTCCAATGTGTCCAAGTTATTGGCGAGACCCTCCAATGTGTCCAAATTATTGGCGAGACCCTCCAATGTGTCCAAATTATTGGCGAGACCCTCCAATGTGTCCAAGTTATTGGCGAGACCCTCCAATGTGTCCAAGTTATTGGCGAGACCCTCCAGTGTGTCCAAATTATTGGCGGGACCCTCCAGTGTGTCCATTTTAGCTCACTGGGGGTAGGGCCCTTTCTGCTGAGGCACAGTCCTTGACAACCACCAAAGGCAGGCGTGGGCCTCACGTCCATCATGTTCAGTACCCAGCCCCCCATGGAAGGGCCAGCTCTGGCTATAGGCAGATCATGCAGTTGCTTAGGGCGCCCAAATGACCCGCATTGCGGAGGTGAAATGATCATCCGTTTTCTTGGTAGGGGGGCCTCCCAAGTAAAGCTTATCCCAGGGTCCCTGAAAAGGTAGAGCCAGCCCTGTAGTGACATTACCTGCTCATCCATGTGGCCCTCCTCATTCTAGGGGTTGGAACAGTGACATTATTACCCACCTTAAAGAGTTTAAACTCCCCATGGTTAGTAGCCTTCGGATGCTGCACTAGGATGTGCTTCAATGGCATCACCTTGTGAGTTTTGATAAGGAATTAAAAAGCAGGCCACGGTGTGCATTCCAGCCTAACGTAAGCGGGCGGTACCTTTGCATTCATGAGGCAAATCCATAAATCTTGATAAGTGCTCAGTACCACACAAAGGCTAATAACGTGTTTTAGAAACGGCCGGCATCTTGCAGTCTTTCAAGTCAGAATGCTCCCGGAAAGTGATCACAGGTTCCCTGCTCTTGAGCTGTTTGATCTTCAAAGAAGGTCAGCCTGGCCCCCAGTTAGATTTTGAGCCCAGCTGGAGCATCAAAGCTCCTTACAGTGGGCAGCTCATCCCCGCTCCGTGGTCTGTGCCGAGAAATCAGTACCCTGCGTCCCTGTTCCAAGGCGTTCACGGCGATGCTGTGCTCATTTGTATATCTGTAGGGGAATGACTGATTACTGACTCATGTGTCAGTCTGTAGGTCGCCCCCTGCAGGCTTCTGGTGGCATCTCAAATGCGGCGCCCGTTCTCTGCTAATGCGCTTATTTGTCCAAGGGAACGTGGAGGTGGCCCGTCGACCCGTGCGCCATCTGTGCTGCGTGACGAATCTGTGCAGTTCGGAGTGGCCCCTCCAGCCAGCATGGGGATGCCTGCAGTGACCAATTACTCACAAAATCACCAGCGTGAAGAAGCCCGGGCAACAGGGAGCGCCCTTAAACACCGCTAATCCATCTCTCTGCGCTGACTGTGCAAATGGGGGGTTTTCCTATTTCTATCCATGCATGGTTACTCATGTCTTAAAATTTGTGTTTTGGGTGTTCAACACATGCCTTATTTAATTTGGCTCTGGAGGTATATTTTAGTTATGATATCATCCTGTCATGTGATCACATTGTATGATGTTATGTCAGCTTTGCAGTAATAAACAATACAGTATAATCCCATTATAGTGGACTCGCTTATAACGGAATATCATCTATAATGGACGAGGTCCGCTGGTCCCGGCCATGCGCCTTTAAGAACATGCAGAAAAAGCATCGGATATAGCGGACTCACATATAACGGAATTTCGCTTATAACGGACAAACAATTTGGTCCCCAGGGCCGCTTTTAGCTGTAGTTTTGTTCGACTATAACAGACATGCAGCTCCGCCTATAAGGCGCGTGGCGTGCCGGTGATATCCAGCGCAGATATGTAGTCGGGATTATTAAGTCACGCATCTGGTCAGGTAAAGTTGGATTACTACATGTACAATATAATAATCTATACCACACGTGTGTCTGCTGGGGTGTGGCGTGAGTAAATGGTGTCCTGTAGTTGTGTTCTGGGCATACAGCAACTCTGGATATAACGGACTTTGGATGTAACGGACTGTTTTGCCAGGTCCCTTGAAGTCCGTTATAACGGGATTTTACTTTAGTAGGATAGTGCCCTCTGACCCCAGGTACTGGATGGGCTTATTTTGTCGTCTCACATCTCCTGGGATCGCTGGTGTTCAGGTTCACATAAGCTTCCTCCTGCTGACTTTGGGAGTAGATCAATGTATGTTTGAAAGCCTTGAGATGCACTGACATCCAGGCCGATATGTTGTTCGCCATGCACCTCGTTTTTATCTTGGGGGGGTGGGGGGCTCTCAGTGGCCATGACCTCCACTGGCTGGCTGGCTGGCGGTTAAAATTGCATGGAAACAGTGACTGCTGCAGCTCAGAGAAGTGAAAACGTTGATCTGGCTAAGTTCAAATGCATTTATGTCACACTTGTTTTTGAATATAGACTCCAATCCATGCAGGTTAAACACAAGGTAGACTAATGGAAAAAGTCGACTGTCTACTCAGAGATTATGTCATTCTACAGAGACATAGTTTTCATCATAAAAATGATCACTTTGAACAGTACAGTTGCTTTGAACATCCACCTTGTTGAACATTATCACATACATAGTTTGTTTGCTCTGGTCTGAATCAGTTGATGAGTTTGTAAACTTGGTTCAGTTTGTTTTCACACAGAGATAAATCCAAGGGAACCAAAATGCACCACTACAAACCACATGAGAACACTCACTCCATTTATTGGTCAGATGTGTATGTAGAGGCAGCAAGAGAGTAAATACAGGAAGAAGCTATATCATACTTGGTCCTGTAGAAACTTCTGGGCTGTAGCACCCAGGAGATCACATGAGGTTGAAGAACTCTTGGTATGTAGAACCTTGGGGTTGTAACCCCTTCAAGATGGGAGAATCCTTGGTACTGTAGAACATGGTTTTCTCTACCAGTGGGCCATGAGTGGCCTCAAAGTGGACTGAGGAACAATGGCAGGGAAACAAAGTTCGGTCCATGATGGGCTGCCACACTGACGCAAACCCAATCGCTGTCCGGGACAATTCCTGGGTTACTTATAGGGCTGGGCGATATAAACAGCATATTGACTGATCGTCATATAAAATTTAAACAACAAGAAAATGAGTAACTTGAATAAACTGTCGACAAGGAAAATTGCTTGATAACATACCATCAGCTTATCACATCACATAAACTAATGCAATTCCAGCCAATCAGATGGTAGTCCTTTTAGAACGGACAACTTATGAATGCACAACGATGTTTGTTGAGTTAGTGGAGCACCATGCTGTTTTAATAATATCAATGAAGAAATAAAAGCTTCCTCAGAGCAAGCTTCAATTGTCAGTGAAGAAGACATGATGAGACATGATGGATAAACAAGGTAAAAAGACGTCAGCGTTAAAGCTTCACTCATAATCTCACATTTTTAAATTTTCTAAATGTGTTTTAGGGCAGCACTAAGGGAATATTAGTACTCTTGGGGCTATAGAACCACTGAGCTGTAGAACCCTGGGGTTTGTCGAACTCTTGGAGCTCCTCCATCCAGCAGGTGTTGACATAGCAGGACTTGGGGGGCATCTGAGGTCCTTTCAGGGCTCAGCTCTAACTGGTCGATGGCGATGCCAGCTTCTCCGAATCAGACCTCACATAATGAATTGCTCTTGTTCCCAAGCTCCCCGGGGTCCGGGCAACACGGCAGCTGTAAAGCACACCTGGCCACTCTTCCACACCAGAAATCTTTCTTTTCCTGACACCGGGGCGACATGATCTTCAGAGTAACTCCTCCTGACACATTTGTCACAGAGCAGGCCCAGGAAAGTGCACAACTTTCAAAACCTTCGCACCGAAGCCGAAGTGAATTCTGATATGCACACGCGCAAGAGAACGGCCACACATATATTTGCATATATAATGACATTTGCATATTTAATATATCGTTGCCATATGTTTGGATGCCACTTTTTTGAGCTCAGGTGCTATCAAGCATACTCACCTGTTTCAACTTTCTGTCCTCCAGCAGTTATCTTTACCTGCTATTTTTTGTGATATCTCTCATATGGACGCTATGAAAATCGATAGGAGCTGAATTGCTGCCTGTGATCTCACCACCAGGATGGGGGCTGTGGGCAGGGTAATTCTGAAACTATCGTCTTGAGCAGCTGAATTCATATCCTCTGTGACCTGAAGTGGTATTACAGCGGAGCTGCACTGCAGCAGGATGAGAATATAATAAATGGGTTTTTGGACCTTCATCACATCCTGCACAAAGATCGCCACACAAGCGATTTCACAAGACAGCGGAAATAGTCCTATAAAATGATTCCTGATTTATGACTTATTCTTTTTATGTATCTAAGTCAGTGTTTCTTCGCCCCCCCCATGGTGAACCTGAATGCCACTGTACTCTGATAATCTTTAAGAATGGAAAACGTTGTGGTCAAAGCATATTTTCAACAGATTAAGCTGCTGAGAATGAATTTCTTGGAACTGAGGCGCCAATCGATGGGACTTTTAATTAATGGTGTACCAACCCTTAAGTAGGTATACAAAAAACAGCCATGGCTTCCTGGAAAACATCAGGCCCTGGAAGTGGATCTTCAGCCAGTCTGTCTTTCCCGGAGTCCATCAGAAAGCTGCGAGTCATCGAGGAGCACAGCTTAAAGACTGCAGCGGAAATCCTTTGTCCAGGGAGAACCGGAACTCTTGTTGTTTTGCAGAAAATGTGCTTCCATTTATCATAAGAACATAAACTCTTTTACAGCTTTAAATTTAATTTAATTCATGATTTTCTTTTCTGCAACAGAGAGGGTAAAAAGATCTCTCCAGCTGAAAAGCAATCATAAAATCCTAAACAAACAGATATTTATGCAAAGTGCACTTACATCTGGAACTTAAATTAGGCATATGTGGAGTTAATTATGCACAGACCATTCCTCTATCAGTATTGTTTCAGCCAGTGAATTAAATTTGCCCACAATGGCCAATCTTGTGCAGTTATATAATTTGCTCACAGCACAAAACGTGACGGTTTCAACATTGGCACTTTACTGTGCAAATCCATGTCTGACTCACCCTTAAACAGACCAGTGCTGCTCATTTATAATCAATAAAATGCTTGGGGGCCACCGAGGCTGTAATCAGACCAGGCATGGGCACTGACGCTGTGTGTCGCATGGGCTATACGGCAGCGCCAGAGCCGTGAGTTATGGAAATAATCTCCAGCCAGCCGGGTAATCAGCCACCGGTGCTCAAGCCTTGCAGCTCCATGGGGCTGATTAAAATAAACCATATGTGGCATAACTGGCAGACAGTGAGACAGTGGCACTGGGCATCGACACTGGGCACAGACACTGGGCACCTACTCTAGGCACAGACACTGTGTACCCACACTGAGTACAGACATTGGCCACCATGCCAGAACACTGACACTGGGCAGTGATTCTGGGCACAGATACTGGGCAGTGATTCTGGGCACAGACACTGGTCACCGACTCTGGGCACAGACACTGGGCACAGATACTGGGCACAGACACTGGACACAGATACTGGACACAGACATTGGGGACAGATACTGGACACCAACACTGGACACAGACACTGAGCACAGACATTTGGCACCAACACTGGGCACAGACACTAGGCACAGATACTGAATGCCAACACTGGGTACATGCACTTGTCACCAACACTGGGTACAGATAATGGGCACTGACACTGGGCACAGATACTGGGCACCAAGACTGGGCACAGATACTGGGCACCAAGACTGGGCACAGATACTGGGCACTGACACTGGGTACAGATAATGGGCACTGACCCTGGGCACTGGGCACTTTCACTGGGCACAGATACTGGGCACCAACAGTTTAGTTATGTAAGTTATGCAAATGTAATGCCATTCCCTGCAAGCTGGTACTGTTCAACCATAGTCTAGCATGAGGAAGAGATCAGGAGATAAGTAGGTATTACTGTGAATAACCATTACTTCCTCATGGAGACATTGATCTCTTGAAAATAGCAGTACAGCCCTCTAACCTGTCAACTGATCACAAGTCACATGTCACCTTCTCAGGGGTCATATGACACCAGGGTCGCTCCAGAGGAAACCTGTACAGCTTTAATCAGTGATGATTATGACACATCATCATGTTTTATGCACGCTGTCATAATGGGGATTATTGCCTGCATCGAGAAGTTATTTTGTAAAATCTGATTTTAATAATTTTTTACCGTTATACCTGATCAATTTTAATTAATGCACATAGAACGAGTTGATTGTTTTCAGCTTGCTGTGAAGATGCCACTTTTAACAGCTTTTATGGGGTGACAAAAACCAACTCTGAACAGGCTTTTCCAATTTGGCCTGAAGGACTATGAATGTAAAACTATTTTGCAGTCAAAATGTGTCGCAGTTAAACATTTACTGCAGTCCTGTGGTGTGTGTGTCGGTGGGGGAGGGGATTAAAACAGCAGAAACATTAGCAGCGGAACAAAGAGAGTAATGATGTACTTGGATGGTCGGTGGGCACCCGCCAAAAACAGCCACAAAGATAATTATAGATTAAGGGGCCATTGTTAGTCTGTTCTGTTTAAGTAGTAATAATGTGGCAGATAGCAGAGCCCATCGGATAGCAGAAGAGACTTGGACAGAGAGCCCAGCTTTCTTAATGCTGTGCATACATTTTTTCGTTTGTTATTCTCCATCCATCTTCCATAACCTCTTATCCAGCACAGGGTCACAATCAGCCTCTCCCTGGAAGTGGAGGTAGAGGACAAACTGGACAGGCTCCCAGTCTGTCAGAGGGCACACACTCACACAAACTCACACTCACACAAACTCACACTCGCACACACTCACACACTATGGGTAACTGAAAGACAGCAGTTCACCTGATTCATTGGGAACATAGACCCTGGTGGTGTGAGGTATTGGTGAACCCAGTGAGCCCACATTCTACCCTGTTATTATTATGTACTGGCATACCCCCCCCCCCACTCCATGATCCCATTCTGGATAACTGGTTGGAAAATGGATATATGGATTATTATTTTTTTATTATTGTTAGTGTGTGAGGCGGTGAACTAGACCTCTACTATTTCTGCTAAAGAAGGCCCGGGGTACCTCACTGAGATCCACAGTGCACCGGGATGAGATCTGGCAGAGACAGCGAAGTGTGACGACAGAGGAACCCCCAAGGCACACAGTCGACGTGAAAATAAGCAGAGCATAAAGACGCCGGGCAGCGCACCGCGGGGTGTTCCTGCAGCACGCCATTTGCTGAGCGATTATCAGCGGGGGCCTTTAGGGGGGCCGTATCGCTCCATCAGAGGCGCGCGTGTTTCTACAGACACAGCGAGGCTGTGATGATGTCAGAGAGCAAAGCGCTGGGCTTTGGTCAGCTGGGGTCAGGGGGGGTGACGCCGGCCCCCTCGCCCGTCCGGCGTGAGCTCCATCAAGCCATACGGGGAGTAACCTCAGCCCCCAACCCCCTCACACCGAGCTGACACATGGACACCTGGTCGGCAGATCATTATGGAAATTTATACAGCGGGAGGGGGGGGTCATATCGGCGTTTGCTGAGCGTGTTCCCCGCTGCCAGCTCCACTTCCAGGAGTCGTACAAGAAAACCCTAAAACCCCATCCCGCTTCTGAGTGCTGAGGGATGGGCGGGGGGAAGTATATGCTGCTACAGTGCACCCATGAAGCCTCCCTGTTCCACAGCACGGCACAGACGGGTTACTGGCAACCGGCACTGAGAGAAACCCGCCTGACTCTGTAATTTAAGGCAGCTCTCTGTGCCCGACTCCCCAAAAGCCATTTCTGACTGAGCTGGCAGCTTCCTGACACTTAATACAGCAAACGTGTGTACGGCATCAGTAACCAGTAGCAGTGCAGCCTCTGATTTAACGACCTGATTATTACCTGCCGCAATGTCTGTAAACATGCGTGGGTGACATTTACAGATGCCATCCCGTCAGGAAGCTGAGCGTTTCTCTTCCATTCGGAATTTTCTCATTAAAAGTCAAACCGCCTGTTAAAAACGCCGTGAGTGGCTATTCAGCGCTGGTCCTGAATGGAAAACGCCGCAATCAAAAGCATATTTTTTCACGCAGCGTTTTCGGGCCAGCTCGACTTGAAATGGTTATTGAAAATGGTAAATGTCAAAACGGTGTTTAAAAATGCCTGTCCCTAAATAAATGGCACATTGTGCTGTTATCGGGCCTCCCTCAGCCTTACCTCTGGTCCCCCAGCAGCTAAAACGTGAGAAATAGGAGTCATTTCTTTATCATCACATTCTTGCAGATGTTCTTGAAAAATTATAACAAAACCTCATTATTTTGGTCACATCGTCCTTCTGTCACAGAAAGGTGTGCCGCTGTTAAAATTTATATTCCCATGATTTTTTCTGCAAATTTCACACAAATGTATTCACAGGCCGTACAGACTTGGACGCTGTGGGAATGGATTAGTGCACTCGGAGGTAAAACGTGCTCTTGGGTATTTACAGAGATACGGCTGTAATAAAAATGAATCAATGTTAAGTCTCAGAATCTGTTTACATCATTTTTATAAGCCTTGCAACAGCTGGTGTGATGCACATGTGTTCTTGCAGAACATAGGCATCCCCCTTTATGGTAACGGTTCTGCTTTACGTCAGCACAGCGCTGTCATAACGCCTGCCTGCTGCGACAACCCCCCCACGCCATTATCTCAGCCAGCCGGCCGAGCCGATAAAATGCAAGCAGGACAGTGACAGGCTGTGGGGAGAGGGAGTCGAGCTTCCGCCATCTCGCGAACTGAGAAGACCTCACCTGGCCCGCTGCTCACCGACTACTTCAATAAGACACCTAACCTGGCACACAGCGGGTCACCCCAATTCTAAAAGGATAGCTCTGCATCAGAGCTAGTTCGGCTAAGAGCGGCGAGAAAAATTCTCACTTTAAAAGCGCTCCACGGAAGAATTAGATGCACTAAATCTCATTATATTTGAAGGCTGAGCTGGGATATAATCCAAGAATGTGTTTGGGATGCAGGAGGTCAACTGTGAGGGCTACTGAAATGTTACTGCGCACTGAGGGGCATGGGATGACAGGCGGAGGCTAACTGCCAGAGCGAATTAACTATTTCGCAGGAAGGATAACAGGGCCTTGCCCTCCACTTTCTTATAGTATGGTGGTGTCCTTAGAGTCTTCAGAGTCATACATGTCCAATCTAGATAAGATTCCTCAGGCACATCCTTCTTAAGATTGACTCTGCTCCATCTGTAGGGCTTTTTACCCTGTTATATATAGTGGTTCCTGGTAGAGTCTTGTTCCCACACAGCTCCTGGGCTGGGGACTCAAATCGCACTCTTGTTCTGTAGGTGTGAAGGTTGCATGTTCTCCCCATCTCGCTTGCCCTGGGTACTTTGGCTTCCTCGCGTGCCCAAAAGCATGCAGTTAGGCTAACAGGTGCCTCTAAATGGCCCATGATGTTTGACTGTGTGCATGTGCGTGTGTGTGTGTGTGTGGTCCAGGTATACTTTACCTTGTGGGGACCAAATGTCCCCACAACATGATGAATACCCGTTTTTTTTTTTTACCTTATGGGGACCAGTTTCCTGGTCTCCATATGGGAAAACTCCAATTTTTAAGAATCTGTGACTGCAATGAAAAAGCTATAAATGTAAAAACTCTTGTATTTTGTTTGGTTACTTATGCTTATGGTAGGGGTTAAGGTTGTCATAGTTAGCATTAGCATTTTTCCCATAGAAATGAATGAGCGGTCCCCAAAAAGATAT
>JAODLC010000043.1:10043362-10055338 GCA_026781145.1 Hippopotamyrus pictus | reverse complement strand
TCCTAAAACTGTAATCATAAAAACAGCAATCGCCACTACATCCATAAGCTGCTCAAATCACTGAAACAAACACATGGAGTGACATCTAACTGTAAACGCAATCTTAGGTCCCCCAAAAACCTAGCTACAGCACTGCGCTAAAATGTGAACTCACAGCAAGAGTCTGCTTGCATATAGCCGCAGTGGGGAGAGGAGACTGAGCTGCACTGCATCTTAGGGGGAAGCCTGAATATCTCCATTTGAAGTTTAACTAAACACATGAATTTAAGCCAAAGATAAATGAGTAATGAATGGAGTGTATGCTAAATTAGCAACGTATGTATGTGGCTTGCATGCAAAAGGTGATTCAACAATGACGGTCCGTTACCGTAGTGCTAGCCAAAAGTAGGCTAAACTCACTCGCTAAACAGAGTTCAAAGACGTAATTTCTAGCTGCAAAACGCTGCTATGTTTGAATCCATAATGTTTAAACAGTGGATTACTAGTGGGGACTGTAGGGTGTGAGTGCAGCTTTTCAGCTTGGAAACTTCACCTGTGCTCAATCATGGCGGATGACTGCCTGAGACATCTAGCTGTTCTCAGCGTTGTGAACCAGCATGCAAAAGAACTTAATTTGGATGTTTATGAAACGTTTTGCTGCACAGCACAACCTCCAGCTTAATGCCGTCTCAAGAAAATGTAATCAGACATGATCAGATGGGTCGTGCAGAGCCTGCAAGAGCTGCACAGTTTTGTGCATGAACATCTACTTGTTCCTATTTTCAATTATTAAGATTAACTTGGGGAAGTGTGTATTACAATGAATTGCTAAAACACTAAACCTCATTCTTGGAACAAAACTGCCAATTGCCAAAACATATTTATTGAATCAGTCAATCATTTGGTGAAACTTTAAACTTTAGACACAATTTGCAGACCTGAGACCTGAGTCTCCCAACATTAAGTTAGATGCCATATGCTTTGACTCAATCCTCAAAATGACCGCACTATTCCCAGAATTAAACTCCGTGATCCTGTCATCAGTGTCTTATCAGATCGTTAAACACATACCCTAATGGCACAATTATAACCAAACAACCAATCAGAAAACACTCCTCAAACATAAGGGCTCAAAACTTAAGATCAATTACCATTTAACACGCCATCTGAAAACACTGTGTGTCAAATTGCTTCACACATGATGCTCAACTACTAACTGCTTATAAATGACACTGTTTGTGTGTGTGTGTGTGTGTGTGTGTGTGTGCGTGTGCGCGAGCGGGTGTTTACTCTGGTTGTTTTTCAATAAATCTATGATGGATAACAGACAGAGAGCTGGAAGAGAGAGAGGAAGGCAAAGAACTGTAATATCAGATGATATTCGTGCAACTGTGGTTGACCATGTGCTTGTCCATGGTTTGACAATGAGAGACGCTGGGCTACACATGCATCCAAATCTCAGTCGGTATACAATTGCTTCTATAATCCGTACTTTCAGAATTTAGAACAGGTTTATGACAATTAGCGGACTTACATTGCATAATTACAGGGACAGTTTTCTTGGAGCTGTTACAAAATATTCATATTGCAACAACTGGAGCGATCCTACACATGAATGATTCTGTACTTAGATCTCACACCATGTTTTTTGTACACTGGATACAATATTAATATTCATTGTGTGTGAATGTTTTGTGTGTAGAACTGAAAAGCGACCTCGTGTTGGAGGCAGACGACGACTCCTGTCGAATGAACAAGAACAAGAGATAGTAAATATGGTTGTAGCCAGCAACATTATTCGCTTAAGGGAAATTTAGAGCAGAGTCATAGAGGATCAGCAAACATTCCAGGGTAAAAATCACATCAGCGTTTCTACTATTGACCGCATACTGCGTCACAACAGCATAAACATGAAGCAGGTGTATAAGGGCCCTTTTGAAAGGAATTTGGATCGAATCAAGACCCAATGCCTACAATATGTACAGGTAGGATCACTGCAACCTCACACTGTAATACTAGATTATTATGCAGTAAACAATACAGTACTGATTTAGGGAACATGCACTAAATTCTAACTTTTTCCTGTACAGTGTGCTTACCTCTGTCCTTTCTTCCTAGAGAATTTTTTAACTTGATGCTAGTGACCAGCCACATAAATATATATTTTTTGATAAGGCTGGATTTAACCTCACCAAAAGAAGAAAAAGAAGCTGCAACAATATTGGGCAGCAGACTATTGTGGAAGTTCCTGGGCGGCGGGGAGGAAATTTCATGTTTTTGCTTCCTCCCAGCTCCCAGGCAGCAAAAATGTGGAGTTGTCTGGTAGGGAGCTCAGAGGGAGCAAAAACACGGACTGACTGTGAGTCCCCGAGGACCGGATTGGGAAACACTGGCATAAAAAATGACTGGCTGGTGGCACGGCGTCAGATTCAGCTGCCTCAGTGCCTTCCGGGCATGGCATGCGGGCCCCTGGTGATGCAGTTCCACAGTCGACGCCTTTTAACTGATCCTGTATCCCAGCAGAAGCGGCGCGTCCTCAGCTGCTGGAAAAACAGGAATGTGCAGCTGCTCGACGTCTTTGTGGGGTGAGTGGGAATGGGGGGGGGTCGACACACAGATCGCTGCTCACGTTGCCGTGCCAGAATCCTGCTCCCAGCTGGGTGACGACACAACTCAGCAAGAGCATCTCCGCTGATCGGCTCCAGAGCTCATGAGCCTGATGCAGCTTCATGACTGAGAATACAGACCTGTTATCATGCAGGGCCACATGCCTGTAGTCTAGATTGGTGTTATGACATTACTAAACATGTATTGGGCTGTTTCAAATAGCCGTGATTGGCTGAAAAAAATCACACAGAGTGCCGCACCCCCATCTATCTTTCCAATCCAGGTATGTAAATGAACAAGTACATCTGACGTAAGCCCCAGGTCAGTTCAATTCAAGTCAAGAGTTGATCGATACACAAGGAAAATAACTAGATTCCTGAGTTTCTCTTTTTGAATGTTGCCCCAGAGTCAATAACATATTAATAGAAGAGGGAAAGACTAAAATATGTTGAGAGAATACACACATATAACTGGTGGAGTTTTTTTTTACCTGTGTTTAGATTTTCACATCATTCAAATGTGATAATTTCACACAAATCACACTTTTAATTCAACAGACAGGATTATTATCCTTGATTGGAGCTGTCAGGTTATGCTAGGCTAATGGTTGAATACAAATTCTCCTGTCTTTTCTTCAAAAAAAAAA
This sequence comes from Hippopotamyrus pictus, assembly GCA_026781145.1. Lineage (NCBI taxonomy): Eukaryota > Metazoa > Chordata > Actinopteri > Osteoglossiformes > Mormyridae > Hippopotamyrus > Hippopotamyrus pictus. The sequence continues at coordinate 10,052,106 of JAODLC010000043.1, read as the reverse complement.
AAAAAATGTCCTAATGGTGTAATGAAGACTGACCCCCCCAACCCACCCCTAACTGCATGTAAGAGTGTATACAAGCCACAGAAACATCACAGGGCCTAAGTCATATTAACTCAGTCTATAGCTTAGATGTGATCAGCTAGTAGGAGATGTGTTCATTCTGGGCTAGAAGGGTTAGCATCCAGCATCCTTCCTGTCTTTGGGAACATCACTGGCTGGAGCTCACCTTGGATCCACCTCTGACGCCACATTACCTGCGTTATAAACCGTAAAAGGTAGGGTCGGCTTTAAAAACCTTTCCTGCCCCACTGACTGTGTAAGAAGTTCAGCTTCATTGACGTTATTTGGAAGCAACCGACATCCATATAAACACAATGCTAATTTCATAGCCAACAGTTCTGTGGCGCGATATTAAATCTTCCCTTCAGAAATCCTCCCATCTGAAGCCCAGTATTTTATGTGTTGAATCATTTCAGAGGAAGGACTGTTATTTGCTGAATACGTGATGTGCTGTGATGCCAGAATAAAAGGCCAGCGCTGGGATCTACTGAAGTAGAACGTACAATTGAGATTAATGAGGTCTCTGTGTCTGGACGCATCCCACAGTAATAGATGAGCTGTAAGCAATTGCGGCGACAATTTTTGAATCAATTGCCAAGGATTGCAAAGGGTCTACCCTTTCAGCGAGTGGGGAGTGAGTTTGGAATGTAATTTTCTTTCTTTTAGGTTGAGATTATTACCAGCAGTGTGCACTATTGAAGAGGCATTCAAACAATCCTCCATGACATGCGTAACACAGGGAAAGTACCTCGCCAAACTTTACCTGCTGTCCTTCTACTGAACTGTAAGCTTACAGATCAGGGAATTACGGCTGCTTTTTTATCACATGCATGCCTCAGACGGGAAATGTTTCCTGCTGAAAAATCTGAAAGGATTCTGACGGTTGCTTCTCGCTTCCAGTGAGCACTTGAGTGAGCATGAGGCTCTCTCGCGGAGGGGGGGAAACGGCGGCGTTTAAGCTGAGCACAGAGGTGCCTGGAAATCCGCCAGTCCCCAATTGCTAGTCTAGGACCCTCAAAGAAGGTAGAATTAGCTCCCTTGTGGTTATGCAGAACACACATGCTCAGAGACACACACACTCTCACACACACACATATATATATATATATATATATATATATATATATATATATTACTAGACCTTTACTCCAGCACTTTGACTCGAGTCTTGCCTTCAAGGTAGCACCCTCTTCCTCTAAAGGCTATTCATTTTCTGTAACTGCTTGTCCTACTCAGGGTTGTGGGGGAGTCTGGAGCCTAGGAGTGCAAGGCAGGGAACAACCCAGGATGGGACACCAACCCATCGCAGGGTGCACTCGCACACCATTCACTCACCCATACATCCCTATGGCCAATTAACCGTGGGGGGGAACATGGGGAGAGCATGCAAGCTATGGCAGCAACTCGAACCCTGGTCTGGGAGGAGTGAAGTAACAGTGCTAACCACTGTATCACCAGCTAAGGCTATTATATAGATAAATAAACAAGTGTATTTGAAGACAGTAGCAGGTTTTGTGTCACTGGGGTGCTCTCGCATCTGTTGGCTTTGGCGAACGCTTACCCATATGGACCAGTACCCACAAAAACAGTGATATCTGCAAGGACTACAGATGCTGTTGCTCTACAATCCGAGAGCGGCCTGAAGTGCCTCTGGTGGTGGTCTGTGGTACTGCGTGGATAAATTAGGCTCTGGGGATGGTGTGGGGGGCGGCACATAAATTTACTGATTCTGATCGACAGAAGTGAGAGAGAGACAGAAGTGAACGCGGAATGACGGGAAGGGTCGAGTTCTCCTCGTAAACAGGCATTTTCCAGCCCCTCAGCAGTATTTAATTACCTCGGTCCTGGACAGGCCACCCCTCTGCTTTTCTGCAGTCAGCACAGCTGTGTCAAAGACCCAGTTCTGCTGATGCATGCAGCATGCAGACAATGCTGGCCACCTGCTATCAAGACGCCCGTTTGTAAACGCAGGTACAGTGATCAACCGCTATATCGCGGTTCAGCTATCGCGCCCCCGCTATATCGCGGATTTTTCCCCAACGCATCAGCGATGTGTGTATATGTATATACATATACATTACATATTATTATTACTACTATTATTACTACTCATATCCTTAGCCTAACATCCACATATCATATGTGTTTACAAAGTGCATTTTAATAAGTTTACATGTGTTTAAAGCATGTGGGATTGGTATTTGAAGATTTTAACTATAAAAAAAGTGGTATCGCTGATGAGTCTGGAACGTAACTTCCACGATAGGCGGGGGATGACTGTAAACACAGAGCTCCCAGAACAGCTAATGACAGAAAGCAGGTCTGCATGTGCATTTATGCTACAACTCCCTAATTAGAGGACTAATTGGCTGTAGAGTCCTCACACCTGGGTTTGAACAGCTGACCTAAAGGTTACCCCTAAAACCTTCACATACACTGGCCTTTTGAAGACAAAAATGCTCACCCAAGTTTCCTCTTGTGTAAGCAACCCTGATGCCAGAGTAGTTATGTCCTACCTTATGAGTTTAACATCTGCCCGTGATCAGGTGTGGTTCATCAGAGACCAGGTAGGATGGAAAACCTGCCGGACTGCAGCACTCCGAGGTCAGGATACCAGTCCCTACTCTAGGGCATGGTTATGCATGTGTTGGACTGGCATCCCACCTGTTATACGCTCCGCTGGCCTCCTGTAACCCTGACCTGCACAAAAACGGTCGGATGGACATTATAATCCCTAAGCTAGAGGACTTACTTTAAGAGAGCATTTCTCCTCAATTCTAGGCTAAAAGCATCCTCACAGTTTTCTCAGGGAATTATGCTGGTGACAGAGCCCTGGGTAAAACAGTGATCAACAGCGACAAGTAGACCCCAGGTCCAAATAAAGAGCTCAGAAACAGAGATAAACGTCCCAAACAGACGTGGCCCACAGAGGAGGGACGGGTGCTGAGAGCAAACAGCTTCAGTCGTGCTATTAATGTGAAAATGACTCCTGCTGTTTTTCCCCTCCGGGGTGAGGAAGGCAGGGACTCCATCTCCAGCTCGCCGTCTTAGACTCGCCAGCCTCCTTTTTACCGAGTCACGCTTTCCAGACGGATACACCCCCCCCCCCCCCCCATGCCCCGCCCCAGCCGCAGTTTTTACAGCGTCACAAATTAGCCAAGGTCTGGACCCAAGGCGTCCATGGCATCTGTCGAACAAAATCATAAGGATGTGATGAATCTTTTACCAGTCTGCTAATCCCCGTTAAAAGAGCACAATCTGAAATGGGTATGCGATTGTTGGAGACTGCGACACGTCGGACCGCTCTCCATCCCGACCAGGAAAATCCGAGAAATAACATGACTGTAAATTCATCAAGATTAAGATTAGTACATTAGTACAGTAATATTGTGGGAACACAAGTCCTGGAAATGTCCAGGAGAGTAAATGAGCTTTTTAGAAAGGAGTCAAATCACCTTTTTCTGCCGTTTATTTTAGCTTTTTTATGATATGAATTCAAGGGTTATTTGTCAGACATGAGATAAAGCACTTAAATGGCTGTAAGCGTAACACAAAAAAGTGAAGAACGCAGTACCTGGAATTTTTATAACTCACAATATGCACAATATTTTGGTCCATTACCAAGCCAGGCAAATTCCAGTGCAAAAAGCAATACAGCAGGTCTAAAAGAGCTCACAACAAAACCAGCAAACATAGAACAGAACATTCTATATCTTTGTTTAACAATTAAATTATGTGTATAGTCGACATTTCTGTTGACATTTCTTAATTATTATTTATGCTACAACTGTGTTGCCGTTCTGGTCACCCTAGGGATGATGGGATTGCTCCTTCTGTCCTTAGTCTTTCAGGATAAATATATACTGATTAATGGGCTTGGCCTTGCTGCCCTTGGAGCACATGCCTCTGCTGGAGTCCCCTTTCCATTCTCATAGTTCTGGTCCCATAGTTAATTTCTTTGGATTTCTGTTCTAGTCCCACTCTATCAGTTCCCATGTTCAAGGGCTCGTACCCGGGCTTATCCAGTCATCCGCATTAGAGTCCATTCTCCGTACATCTCAATCAGCAGCCCCAACTGGCTGCCCATTGTCTTGTCCAATGGCCTCAGGGATCACTGGGCTAGTAGACTGGGAGAGAGTGGGAGAGGGCCTGGTTAATGGTGTATTTCTGTCTGCATTGTGTCCAGTCTTGGAGGAATTAAGTTTTATTGAACTCCTTGTCTAGATGTGATAATTCACCCATAAAGAGTCATATACAACCACAGAACTTTGTAGGAGGAAGTTTGCCACTCAGCAGTACTTAATCAGGAAAATGTAAGTATTTCAGCCATCAGGACGATTCCATTATACTTAAGAAGGGAAAGATGGCATTGGGTGATAAAGATCTAAAACTCATTAAAGAAGTTAACAGCGTGCAAAGGGCTGGGAGACGGGAGGGTGGATGCAGAAGCTATTCCTATGTGTGCATATTCATCTTTCATGTACATTAAAGTTAATGTGGCACTTAGGTTGTTTTGCAATATTTTTGCAGTGATTGTTTTTATATGGCGTCTACATGTTGGGCATCAATTAAAATGCATTTTTCTTTTTTTCACTGCACGCTTTATCAGGGGCACTAGATTATGGGATGAATGGTGTTGGTTTAAGCAGAAACATTAAACATAGCTCAGTAATTCACCAAAAAGTCATAAATGTCCCACATACAGCCCCACGACTCTTCCTTTGATATAAAGCTATATAACCGCAGTAGCAATTCTCTGTCCATAGGAAGCTCGCTTCTTTTCTGTCGACAGGAAACTGCTTAACAAACATTACTGTTTCAATTTATTTTTTTTTTTGCCTAATGGCTGATTGAAATTTAATGTCTCCGCTAACACGTTTCACTTCCAGAGGCTGTTTAAATTCACAAACTGTCAAATCAGCTGAGGAGTTATTATTGAAATTATTGAGGCGATCCGTGCAGTGGGGCAATTTCCTCGACATGGCGGTCCTGTTGTTCCTTAAGACTTAAAGTCAGTAGAATATGGATTAATATATTTTGTTTGCCAGGGCTCACATAGTTCTGATGAGCCTTTTATGTTGACATGAGGATTAAATCAAGTCCTTTGTTCATTTCGCTGCTGTCACTTTGCACCGCCGGGGAGCAGGATAGCCTCATTTTCAGTCCCAAAACAGAAATAGAAAGTGATCTCAGAGACTCAACCAACCATAAAAGACAGGAAGAAAAGGGAAGCGGATGGATGAATACAAAGCGATTCCCTCCAACACGCCCGCACATTGCCGGGGTTTACCGAAGTCGCTTACGCTGAGACATTCCTTAAAGAAAACTTCCATGAGGCTAGAATACATTACGATCAAAAACGTGCTGGGATATTACGTGCCTGGGCGTCCGCCGTCGAGATTACGCAAAAATAAGACCAGGGCAAATTATGGTAGCGCAGTGCAGCAGTGCGGTAGAAACTTCCAGAAGCGACAGGAGCGCGTTGCCCAATGACAGGGGAGGCAGAGGTGGGTCACATGTCAGGGGATCTCATTTAGGACTTTCCGCCATGCCTCTCTGTAATTATATCTGATTATCTCCAGACCACAATTATCATCATGCCAAAGCTGATTGCTCAGGGGGAGGGAATCAGCCAGGGATGTGTTCATCAGTTGGGACCCAAACTCGTCCTGGGGGGCCTCTGTATTGGCCCCAGTTTAGCTGAGTAAATCATTATTCTGAAATTATCCCACCAGAATGGAGCTCAGTGCTCTGATTTAGGAGCATGACGTGACCACTGTACTTGTGACCCATTATAATCTTGTTTAACAAATGAAATATCTGCACACAATGATGGAAATTATTGCGTTATGAGTCTGTGACGTGGTTAAAGCCACCTAGTGACCTTCAGGGTACCGAATCAGACTAAAGTCTGCAGTGCAAGGAAATAATTTCATAGGGCGCAAATGCAAGACAGTGAGCTTTTGACGAAGGTTTGTTTAAAGAAAAAAAAGATGATGATGATGATGATGAAGATGATGATGAAAACCCTTTATTGCTGTTGCAATTCACCATGTCACTAGTCACAAATACCAGCGAAAAACTGGCCATCAACGCGACCATACATATACAAACATCACATTATAGGGGGTAGACAGGTCAGGAAGACGGGGGATATAGGAAGAACAGAGAAAACAGAATTACATGAGGAGAGAGGAGGAGAATTTAAAGTTCATTTAAATTTAAATCATTTAAAGTTTAAAAGACAAGCCCTGCATCTTCCATTCCGCCAATTAGTCACGCTAAAGGGTTCTCACTTAAAAACTCATAAACGGTGCTAACAAAAGAGGAACTTACTTTCTTCCATATTTCACAAAAAAATGTTGGCATGTGATGGCAACAGGTGAGAATATTTCAAAAAAGACTAACCAGTTCTACACGATTATCACGATCAGTTTCAAAGCATGATACTGGTTCGTTTTCACTTGCATAACTCTGAGAGGCTTTAGATAGTAAAAGCCTTACCTATGTGATACCCATCCATCCTCATTCACTCATTCATTCCACCATTCATCCACCAATCCATCCATCACCCTCTCATTCAACAGCCAACCATCCATCCATCCATCATCATCATTAATTTATTCATTCACTCATTCGTTCATCCATCCACCAATCCATGTATCACCCACTCATTCATCGTCCATCCATCCATCCATCCATCCATCCATCCATAATTGCTTACCCAGCATAGCAAATAGGAAACCTCCTGGAGCTTCTCCCAGGAAGCACATGCCATCAGGCCAGGAAACCCTGGACAGAATGGCAGGCCATGACAAACTGATTTATTTATAGAAAACACTTTACCTAGAAATTGTTTTCACCAACAAATTCATTTAACAACAATTCTTTTTGACTGAAAACTGAAAATTGCCCACATTTAACCTCGACTGTAAGTGAGTCTCATTGTGATTTTATATCAGGCCAGAGTGCACGCACAGTCACATGACCCAGCCGGTGAGGACTCGTAAACCTACCCAAAAAGGCCCACCTTTTAAGGGCAGGAAACCAGTTTATCTGCAGGAAATTAAGATGGAAACCGAAGTAACCAAAGGAACAGTTATTTTAGATGCCTGTTTTTCATTCCTTCAGTAAAAAAAAGGTAAATTTTGCCCCTAAACGTATTAAATGTTAATTAATGATGGGAACTAATTATTTTAACTCGTATTCCCGCTTTTATGCCCACAGGGAGCCTGTTTCGGAATCTGGGCTTTTTTTCCTGAGGTGTAAGCAAAAATAAGACATTAGAGATCTTGATAAAACTCTCAGGTATGGCAGTGACCATATGTGGGTATAATTTGGATTCAATCTCATTCCTTGTCACTTTCTAATTCTCCTCAGTTAATGTGTGCGGAAGCGGCGAAGCCACACCAAGTAATTGCCTAATGGCCCTCGTTGTGTTTGGCCGCCTCCCCTCCACAGCCCTTGTTCATGGAGAAGCCCCCCCTTTTTCACTCTGCCTCCACCCCCCAGACAATTTACCAGGTGCCCTGCAATTCCAGCTGCGGTCATGCATCATCACAGAGCGAATTGCATTAACGAGCTCATTACTGCTCGGGGCCACCTGCAAAGTGAACCCAGGCCGCCTGCACCGGGGGCCTCGCCAGATATCCCAACCCCATTCATTTATGGGGGGAGGGGCCCTGGCTACCATCGGAGCAGTGCTGGATTGTGCCAATCTGCTCTGGCTCCGTCTCTGATCCCACGTCTCTTCCTTTAACGCCTTCGCCGTGAAGAGGCAAGGAGCGAAGCAGGCAACAGATTTGGGCACTTTTAACGAGACGCCGTCCTTTGTATTTAACCGCTTATCTGGGACGAGGTGATGGGTAAATCAGAATCCATCCTTAGAGGCACGGGGCACGGAAAAATCCAAGGATGGAGCTCCAGTGAGTTCAAGGGTTACACCCGATTTGGGCAATTTACCACCACAGCACCCAGAACGGGATGGGGGGCATTTCCAGCCACGAACCCTTGAGATTTGACGTGATGGTGCTGCCCACTGAACCACCATGCCAGCCGTCAATGACAGACCTTTATATTTATAAGAAGAGATAAATGAAGAGAGAAAGAAGGGCTGGGGAAGGGAGGTGGTCGCCTCTCATGCCTCACGGGACGAAAGAGGAGGTGTCAGTCAGCCCTGAGTCTTCGGGCCGCGCCTCAGCAGGTAACGGTCATTCTGGGTTTAAATCCAGAGCCCGTTCCATCTGGATGTTTTCCCCCGTGGTGAGGCCACGGCCCCCTTACTGCACAGCAAATCGCGCTTTTCAGCTGAAGTGGAAACTCTACATTGTAGCCGGGTAGTGAACAGACCGGCTGGTCAGGAGTTACCCTGCTGGGGAGGGGGCTGAGCGGACAGGCATGTGCCCAAAATGGATTAATGACGATGAAAGCAGAGCAATGACGTCATCACAGATCAAAAAGAGAAGCCTCTCCTAATAGCTAAAACTGACAAATGGAGAAATGGTGTTTATTTGCACATCACATATCAGTAACCCCTTTTAAAAGACACGTTATAGTGCATTTTCTGTACGGCCCCAAGAAGGCCACCACAGCTGGTTGTGTTTGATATCTGCAGCCAGAGGTGGACATTTCAGGTCCAGAAAGTAAAATCCAAACCAGGATTTTGTTTCAACCAATTAATTCACTAC
>JAODLC010000043.1:10020305-10036479 GCA_026781145.1 Hippopotamyrus pictus | reverse complement strand
TTTATCGTTTTGGAAGCCATTAAGAAAAAAATGCTCTTCTTGTTTTATCCTGTTCATTTTGTGTTTAAATGCTAAATGAATAAATAAATAACATAACATATTTCGGTGTAATTTTGGGGGGCCGGGAACCAAATAATTGGTTTTCCATTATTTCTTATGGGAAAAATTTGATCAGAACTCGAACTTTTTAGGATTTGATCCGGAGTCTGGAACGGATTAAGTTCGAAAACCGAGGTACCACTATACAAGGCCTGATCTTCCTGATGTTATACAGAATGACTCTACAAGACCAGGAGATAGCTGCTATGGGGTCAGCAAAGGACAGCTACTTATCTATCATTACCCCAGGGTCCTGGTAGACCTGGATGGAGACTGATGGAAATTGTTAGTGGTAGGGCTGGCAGGGAGATTCAGTTGAGATTCAGTTGAAGAAGATGATCCAGGCTGTAATGTCAGCAAAGTATGCAAAGATTTAAGCAGAGATTGTGGTTTCCTTAGGAGGAAAGGTTAGGTAGAGCTGAATATTATCAGTGTAGCAGCGAAAACCAGGGGGAAGCCTTTGTGACTGAGACCAGAAAGGGGGTGTACAGAGAGAAGAAGTGGGGGCTGAGTACTGAGTCATGGGGAACAGTAGTTGTTTAGATACCATATTGTATAGGTGCAGGCTGGGGTGTTGTTAGGGTCAGATCTTGGCATAGGCAAACTAGGTGGCTGTTCTGGGCCCGATCAGCACAAGGGGGCCAAACAAGGTCATGGAATAATATGTATTCATATACAAAATTTATGAATAAGATTAATTACACATAATTAAAAATAATAATAAAATAATAAAACCCATATACATCCAATTAAAATGTTTATGTTCTGGCAGAAACATGGTCAACCCTAGCTATAGGCAGTTGCTTAGGGCGCCCAAATTACCTGCATTCCAGAGGAAGTGAAATCATCATCTTTTTTTGGTAAGGGGGCCTTCCAAGTAGTTTGCCTAGAGCCCCTGAAAAGATAGATCCAGCTCTGGGCGTTACCCCCTTCAGGGAATATAAGGAGTTACAGTGTTGGATTTTGGTGGGGTGTTAGGCTTTAGTTGTTTTGCATAGATCTTGAGTGTGGTATAATTTATAAGGCAAGTACCATGCCTGAGAGTAGCTCACTAATTAACACCTCGGCACTTTAAGTGCCGAAACTATTCGTGCAAAAACTTGGACGCTACATTATCGTTACTGATGACTTGTGTAAATGATGGTGCTGCATAACCAGCTATGTTATGTCATCTAATGGAGGAATTAATAGATAACATAGTAGTACAGTGTTATTTTGCATGGAGGCTTTGGTTAGGTTTTAATTGCAGGTGAATGACAGGATTACTCCGAGGGATCTCTGATTCACGCCTGCTTTAGTACTTTACAACTAGATCGCATTGTCTGAAAGAGAACCATACTGACAGCACTTCCTGCAGGCAAAACACGGTGCTGTCCTTTGTTCTCTGCCTTCGGTCTGTCCGGACCCAGTGGGAGAACGCAGGAAGGCCACTTCTCACGTCTGTCGATGGGGGACAGGAGATCAAGCTCAGAGAAGGCTGTAAAACCTCCGTCGGAACAGCAGTCTTTAAATAATGCAGAACATGGCGAGAGGGGATGCATTTCAATATCAAATTCACTGTGTGTTTATGTATTCCAATGCTAGATAATGTCTTTATCAGAGGGTCTGGGTTCTGCAGCAAACGCATGACAGGCAGCATTTCATAAAGGAAAATCTGAAAAAATATTTTCTGTGAATGTAATTCTAGATCACTTCAGATGGACAAAGGCGCATATATAATAAGATGTTCCTGTGCATCAGAGCGTTTTCACACATAACCAAGCTGGGAGCTCTTGCGAGAAAAAGTTTGTGAATTCTTGGGGACTGTCTGGATTTCTGCATGAATGACTCCTAAAATGTGATCTGATTTTCATATAAATCATAATAAACAAAGACAGGCGTATTTAACAAATGACACAGAACATTGCCAGATTTTTAATTAGCAAATTGTTTAACCGTGGTCATTGGAACGTAACCCCATCGTAATCTGTGGATAGGGTGATCAGATAATCCATGTCAGGGAGGACACTTTGAGCAAGTTCAGGTTTTACAAACTATTTCAAAAGTGAAAGGCTCCTGTGCTCGGCTAAATAGGTTAGTTCTTGAACTTTGGTTTGTTTCGTTGATTGAAAGACTCATCCAGCTGTTTCACATTAACATTAGTAACACATGTATGATTATAGGAAACTGACCAAACAGCACACAGCAAGAACTTAGTGCTTAAATGAAATCCAGGTTCTTTTACAGTTTCTCGATTGTAAAACACATTTTTTTTAATTAGGCCTCGATTTCCCAAAACTCTAAGCACAAATCCTTAACTGCTCACTCAACTACTGAAACTTCCACTGTTCAGGTCAAAAACAAACTCTCCAGTCAAAACCATGTAATCCTACCTCTAAACCAAACTCTGCCTTCAGTAATCACACAAAAGGCATCAAATACATATTCAATACAAATAGGAATTACACACTAGTGAGATCAGTTCAAAACAATACCTCCAAAACCTGTTACTGCAATGAATAATGACACTTATTCACTTTTCCCCAGAACAAACTCTCTACATGACGCACACAATATAAAGACACAACACCTATACATTTTCATAATTTTTTAATTCCATGATGTACTGTAGTCATAAGCCGAAACTGAGTGAAAAAGTAAATAAACAGTAAATATATGCAATGGATAAAGAACATAGGATGCAGTACATAAAATTACCAATATCAAATACCAGTAGGTCATTGAAAACATTACTGCAACAAAACAAAAACACCCGGGGGAGGTGAATACGGATGTAGGGTCTCGGTCATGGACTTTCCACCGCCGTGCAGAGAAAAACTCTGTGGAGTTTAGGAAAGGAGAATATGCTGGCAGAAAGATGTTTCTGAATCTTGGGTTGTTCGTGAACCAGTCACGAATCTGGTCTAGTTGGTATAAATGATCTCTCAGACAACTGAGGAAAGCCAGCAGATGCATGGTGTTGTATGGACCAGGGGTGGCATGGTGGTGGAGGAGCCCTCTGTGGCTGATGGCGGCACACATGGTTACATCATTTCCTCCTCGCTGGCCAGGGATATTCACGATGGCCCGGTGGCCAATTGTGTTCCTCCCCCTTCTCCGTTTGGTAAGATTAAATCCGGCTTCATCAACAAAGATGAGTTCATGAGGAGTCTCTCTGGCATCTATGTCAAATATTCTGTGCAAAAGAAATAAAATAAAGTTAAATAAAATAAAATTCTGATTGGCTGTGTTTCCCTCTGGATTATTCTGTGCTAATTGGGTTCAGGCTGTGCTGACTTGAGTGAACAATATTGACTGAAAGTGCTTTGTAAATGAGCACATGGTTTAGGCAATGAGAATTGAAGGGATTTGTGTGTAGAGTTTTGCTCTAACAGCTCTACAAATCATGTGTCAAAACAGGGGAATGGTGTCTATAGTTTAGGGAAATGGGTGTGTTTTTGGTAGGTGGCGTAATGGTTTTGGAAATTTAGCTCATAATCCTGATAATAGTGTGTAAGCAATCGAGAAAAAACTGTAATTGAAATGTGGTTTACAAATCCTGGTCCTAGCTCAAAATGGCCTCCCTGACATGGATTATCTGGTCACCCTAGTCAAGTAGCACCGGTATATCTTAATAAAACAAACCACCTTCCACACTGACTGTTTGCGTAAATGTAATTTGGTGTTCCCTGCATGCTGGCGCTAATAAAATCTGCACGGCTTCCTTATTTATAGGTATAACAGCTGAAGTTGCAGCTGTTTGTTGTTGATGTACCATCTCCAATGTTTTATGTTACTAGCTAATGGAGTCTACTAAATAAATAAATCTAAATGATATTTTCAAGTTCTATAAAAAGTAGAATCATATGCCAAATAATAGCTATTGTTTCTTGGGATTTGGAGGAGAAAAAAATTGTAACTTGTGCAAGATGCCTTCTTGATATTTGTACTGAATTGTAAGTAAAGATTAATACTCCCCAGAATGCTTTTAATGGGGGGTGCTGGTTTTGATGGGAGGTGCTGGAAAAGCAGAGATCATAAACAAGCTGTAAATAAAAGTTGGGCCGTATGTACAGGTGTAAATTATGAATATTCCTCTGAGCACAGTATCATTTATCAATCATGATGGAAGAGGAGGTGCAGTTCACAATTACCCAGCTCAGTTCACCCTTTCAGACGTGAGTCACAGGGGATGGAGGAAGCTGGTTAAATGCCACCATTAAGCAACTTTAAAAGAGTGTCAAAGATTGCAGGAAATGCGCATCAGTCAGAAACGTCCAGAACCTGCCGTAAAGCTGTTCTGTATGGCAAGATGTCCAGAAAGAAGTAAGTCCTCAAAGATAAGGTTTAAAAAAATATATATCAAAAGTGAAGTCATGTTTGGGAAATTGTAATATTGGGTGAAAGGTGGCACAGTCAGGGAATTGAATCGTTTTGATCTAAATGCCAGGTGGAGCCCCAGCACGATGCATCACCAGATCAACACGGTCTTCAGAAAGAAATGGGAAGCTGGTTGGGTTTGATGGATGAGAAGAGAATGTGGTGTCGTGCAGTGGGTCGGATAGTCACCTTTCAGCTGGTCGATAATCTGACGCGTCAGAAGAAAGGTGCAGTGGAGTGCTGCAATCAAAGTCTCAAATGCGGAGGATTTATGAAAGGTCTCATGTGAAGCAACCTGAGGCAGCGTGAGCAAATCTTCCAAGATGATGCATCAAGCCAGCGTGACAGGAAATTCGACTGCTGTGTGTAGTTTGGCTTTCTCTAGGGACACGTCCCTTTCTTTGTAGATATGCTATCTATGTGTTCATGTTTTCTTTTATGTTCATTTTTGCAACTTCTTAAGTTTTGTTTTGTCGTTCGTGACAATAGCAGTATTATATTTTCAGCAGGAGCAGCATGATATCAACATTTGTAGAAACCATCTGCAATGAGAGCACTATCTGGCAATTTTATGGTATTTCAAAGAGAATATACTATAGATGATCACGTCTTACCAAATAAATTCACAAAGTACCTATATTGCACAATTTTTGTGACAAAGTTGGCAATGACATCTACTTATGCATGCAGTTGTAGTTAATTTTGTATTCAAGTGTCTAGATCCAAATAGAATCGACAAGTTATTGTTTTGTATTTTTTATTGGAATTTACTGTAATTCAGCAGGTTGCCTTTTAATTAATTATTAAAAATATAGATGTTTGTGTCATTGAGTAATTTCATGGAACTTAACCCTATGGGAAGCATCTGAATGGCTCATGGGAGTTTTACTGGCAGAAAAATGTTCTGAGGACAGAAAAATAAATGATTGGTTCAGGGAGATAACCAATCACATTGAAGTGGAGGTATGTCCAGCCAATCATATGTCTTGGTCTCGCCTCCTCTAGTTGCTTGGACTCTCTGCACCAGTCATTGTTCCTTCTGCCCTCAAGAAATTTTTGCACACCTTTCAGAACTGTATAAAATTGTACATGTATAATTCATCTGTCAAGAATATTATGAAAGTGGACATTTATTCATGCAGTTCAGAATTTAAAAAAGAACAATAACAGAGACATTGAAATACCTTTCAGATCAATGTTCAACAGCAATGAGTGAATACTCTATTGAATATAACATAATAAATGTTATATGATAGGTATGTTATACCAAGAATTTAACCTAAAATACTGGGAGCAACACCAGTGGGTATTTCTGTTAAAATTGGTGTTAAACGTATCTTTGCTTCAAATTATACCCAGTGTATAATGACTGGTAATAGGACTGTTCTTAATTACGATGGCTTGTTAATACCATCCATTTTCCGTACCTGCATGTGCTATTCAGCATCGGGGGGGGCACAAGGCAGGGAGTAACCCAGGGTGGGGCAGCAAAATTCACATACAAACAATTTGGTAACTCAGTTCACCTTAGCATGTGTTTGGACTGTAGGGAAGAACCCCCATAATGACACAGGGACACCATGCAAGCTACACTCACCTGGAGCTGCGGTGGAGACATGAAGCCCAGACCCAGAGATGTAAGGCAGCAGTGCTAACCACTGCGCCACTACATCACCCCTGACATGCTAATAGTTTGATCTTTATATTCACTTATTGCTAGACACTAGGCAAACAGAAATGTATCCATCCATCCATCCATCCATCCCTGCATCCATCTGTCTGTACATAAATCTATCTTCAATCTATAGTTATTCTGCTCATGGTTTTGGGGAGCAAGAGAAATGTATTTATTGCTTTTTTATCCAACAAGTTCCCCATTTTTTCCTCATTTATCACAATTTTGGTGTCAGTGGGTACCTTTGACCTTCAGTTCTCTGTTATCTGTCTCCTTGGTCATCTTTGTGGACACATAGCTCTGGCAACTATATTTCACCCAGTTTTCTCTTTCTCTGATTTTCATTTTCTCCCGATTACCTTTTCATAAGTATCTGGGTTTAGTTTTAATCAGTCAACTGCTGGCTAATTCCTAACCAAAGACCATGAGCTCAGCTAGATTGATTGCCTTCCTTAACACATGCCTCCCCCATCAAACATGCCTACAAACACACATACAGCATATGGCGGGCTTTGGACGGAATCAGCCCATTGAGTGTGAAAAGCTGAGGTGCACAGATGGGCTTTCTGAGTACAGAATAATTGAGCTTCTTTGAGCAGGCCATGGGTGTTCAATTAAAACCAGAGGGTCACACTTAACCCCTCTGATTGTTTTTAAAGGTGCCGTTCTGTCGATTGTTCTTTGGAAGTCCCACTTAATAAGGTTTAATTAGAAGACATAGTGGACCACATTCCTGCCACATTGAAGTTCCATTCACTCATATGTCCAGATCGTGAGGCCCATCACAAGAAGAAAAACTGTTTCTGGAGTCAGCTCTCTGCCACGCTACTGGTGTGTGAAGCCAAGGGAGACAGAGTAAAAAACATAGGTCTCTTGCAGTCTGAAGCTAATTGGATTAGCTTCAAATGTGCATCCAGTCGCATCTGGTCCGAGTCGGAAAACAGCTCTTCAGCCTGCAACAAATCCCAGGAGATAAAGATGACACTCTTCAGTGAGCGCGCCACTATTGCGGTTGTATTATGAAGCACCACAAGCTGAATAGGGAAGCAAAAATTTTATGAATTTTATGCGCTGATTACCCCAGGAGAGCCTGGACCCCCAGCTCCCACTCCGTCCAAACTCTTTCCTGATTAATGTTCCACCTCGGGAGCTAGACTTCCCGGGTTTCCAGAGTAAAGGTGCCGATTAAAATTGAACCTATTGTCAAGCAATCTATTGTTCCTTACCCCATGTTTGGAATTATAATACAAATAGTAGAATGGGGCTTAAACTATTTGCACCAGGGAAGACTAACCAGATCCTTATACACACAGAGAATGTCAACCTACATGAGATCATTCTGATGTCCAACATTTAAATGCTTTACATATTCTTTATCAAATATGATTTAGGAGACAATAGAGATGTTTGGAGAACTTCATATCAGAGGTTAATTACATTTTTAATCCACCAGTCCATCTTCTACCAACTTGGTCAGGATCCCTGGTCAGGGGGAGGTCCTGGAGGCTGGGGTACAGCCTAGATAAGATACCAATGATATTTTTAATGTTAAGCAAATACAATGCATCTGATTGTGCAAAAGAATTAGAAACATCAATAAAAACGAAGCTGAACAAATTTAAAATAAGATTCTGGAAATGTGAAATAAAGTGGTACTCTACACATGCTCTAAACACATTTTGAGAACTTAACCTTCAAATCTACCTGTCGAGGCAGGTTCTCCATTTTGGCTCCATAAACAGAACCAGAACATTATGGATCTGTGCCCATGGCTGGAGGGTCATTGGTTCAAATCCCAAATGTGGCAGAGTAGTTACATTACTGTCCATTAATAGCAGCGAAGGCCTTAACCACAAATGCTCCTAGGGTGCTGGATGCTCCTCACACTGAGGGTTCCTCGTGTCTCTATGAAAAAGCGCCTGCTAAATAGGTCAATGTAAGTGTTATAAGAGGCTCTCATGGTTCAAGAGAAAGCAAGAGGTTTAATTCCTTCTAAGGAGTTGTGGATTATAGTTGGTGGCAGAGTCACATGCGGATGAGAGACATAGAGGCAAGTACAGAAAAACGAGGAAGGAAATAAGACCCTGGCTGAGTGCATATAGACTCCCGTCTGACACGCACACATTCTATCCTGAAGACAATTCAGTATCATAACCTTTAAGGTCGTGTCATTCCCATATATAAACGGCAGTTATGTGTCTGTGGCTCTATTCTCCCACGTCTCCAATGCTGGGCCTGCAAAGCCCACTTCCAGCTCCACGTACTGCCCGCAGTGTTAGGTTCAGAGTGTGCCCTGCGATGGGCCAGCCTCCCCACCCAGGTTCAGCCCTGCTTAGTGCCTTCACTTCCCCGAGATGCGGCCCACCGCCATCAGCCTGAACTGGACAAGTGGTGATGGATGGATTTATATTTGTACTTAAACATTAAAAATCACATGAAATATTCATGATTTGAAGAGAATTTATTTACAGGATTAAATATTCATTTCAGGCTATATTTAATTTGATAAAAGGGGGGGGGGCATTCACAGCCCAGACCTCCACATAATGAGCCATCATGCCCCCCCCCCCCGCCGCCCAGTGCCACCCACCAAGGACACTGTGTTTCACTTTACTTTAATTTTATTAATAAAGGTGTTCATCCTAAAACAAATAAGCCTGGTCTCTCCCTGGGGAGTGGCTACAGATCATATGCTTGCCCAAGTTTTCACCACCCTCACCACAACAACTCCTGCCCCATTGCCCCTACCCCCTGTATGCCCCCCTATGAAAATCTTGGGCCTGCCTCCCTGATTTGTTCTGGCGCCAACACTGGCAAAACAGGAAATATATATAGAATGATTCTGTATATTTGCTATTAACACCCCTGAGCAGGAAACAGGAAAACTGCAAAGGGTGCTGTGCACAGGACGGGGTGTACACATAGATTTTAATGGCATATCTAGATACTTGTTTACGTAATTGTCTGGATTAAGCTGTGGCAATGTTAATTCATCTCAGTGTTAAGTGGGTTTATATTATACCCATGGTCCTGAGGAAACATTATCCAGCAAGGGCAACTGAGGCCTGCTTTAGATAGCAGAACCTGGGGAGAAGAATAGCAGAGCGGAAGGTCACCCGTGGTCCTGTCTGATCTATCTATGAAATCTAGACCTCTAATTACTTAATGAGAGCAATTGTCATTATATATAATTTTGCTTCTATATTAAGTGACCAATGCCATGCAGGAGAAGTTGAGTGTCAGAGCTGGGCTTTTCACACAGGTAAACATCTCCATCTGCTGGAGAAAACGGGTCTCCATTTCAGTAGCACCAAGTCACTGTCATTCTGGGTATTTCTATACACTTTTTAATGGTTACATTTCAGTTCAATGCAGGTAAATTGCAGTTCTGTCAGGGTCAGCTCCTGTTGTCACTTCCCCGTCTGGCCAGCAGGCAGTGCTGGTCATCCCGTCCCTCGTGTTGTCAGTCTTTATGTTCTCCCCTGCTCCCTGTCAGCTGCATGCAGTTGCCTGTGAACCCCTCTGTCCTTGTTCAGATCCCACATCCTCTGTTTCTGAATTTCGTTTCTAGGGTTTCTTTTGTATCAATTTAGTCCTGTGATTTTGTATTCAGTTTTGGTTTCTTGCTTTGAGCCTTAGTTGTGTTTTATTGGTTTTTGTTATTCCCAGTGTTAGATTCTGTTTTCCCTGTTTCTTGGTTAGTTCTTAGCTTCCCTGCTTAGTTCCTTGAGTTAATGATTAGTTTCACCTGTGACCTGTTTTCCCAACCCTTGTTGATTAATCTCACCTGCCCTTCGTTAGTCTTGTTACCTCTCTGTCCCGGTTTCTGCTCAGTTCTTGAGTGGTTTGTTGAGATTGTTGAATGTCAATGAAGTTTGTATATTGCTGAAGATAGTTGTGTTTTGTTCTTCGCCTGCCTGCCAACCTGCCCCTGGTAACCCTTATCCTTTGTTGTCTGCCTTAGTTATCCCTTTTAGTTTTTGACCCCTCAAGGTTTTGTTTTGTAGTTATTTGTAGTATTTCTGTTTAAATAAACCCTGTTTTGCCTGGTGAGCTGCAAGTGGGTTGTTCACCTTCCTATCTGCCTGCACTATGCCTCGCCCTCGCACCAAATCCGTCCAGATCCTTAAGTTCACTGTGACCCTATACTGGATAAGCAGTTGGAAGATGGATGGATGGATGGATGGATTAATTATGCCTAACTTAATTTATGGTGCTCTGATTCTGAAATGAATCCTGCATTGGTAGGCTTTGTGTCTAAGAGTTTCTATGGTTTATACATATAGGCCATTACATCAGAGGTATAAGAAACCTTATCATGAATGTATGAGAATTCGGCATTTAATTTTGTGTGGATTTTTAAATTCCTAAGGAATTACTATCAGAGTAGCAGCACATCGTTTTGCTTTTACATGTTCAGGACAGTTCTTATAAATAATTTTAAAGCCTTTTTGGTCTTATTGCTACGTAAAAACTTTATTTTTTAACCTTAGTCCTCCAGGGATTTGACCAAAATTAGCCTGAGATCTACTCAACCCAGTAGTTTTCTTAACTTTCTTGGCCTGTATAACGAAGCAGGGTTACTGGCTTATCGGGGTAACTTGTCAGCTTTAAGATGGTCTGGGCAAAACGTAAATGAACGAATATGAAGTCCATTTAAACTGTGGTACCTTAAATCCGACAAGTTACCCCGATAAGCCAGTAACCCCGCTTCGTCGTACAGGCCACTGCTCTCTTTTCTGCCTCAGGAGATCAAGCATCTGGGTCCCAGTTATCCGAGTGATGAGCAATTTGTATCAGATGTCAAAGGTATCGCAAAAGCACTCACTCACTCACTCACTCACACACACATACACACACACTCTCTCTCTCTCTCTCAGAAAGAGAGAGACACCCCCGACTAAACGTTTAACTGTACCACAACTGATTTATAATTTAGTGAAAACAAACCATCCGACCGCAAGGTGACAGACATGTCCCTCAGATTTACGGGCACTGCATTTCCACACGGATAAGGCGTCTAACTTCCGATTGCCGCTGCAGATCGCCGCGTCCAAACGCCAGATCATCCCGTCACGCTGTCTGCTGTGAAGATGTGATATGGCCCTCAGACAAATTAAATTTAGTTATTTTCACAGCAGGAGTCTAGGCACGATCAAATCGCTTCACATTTCAGAAAATGGCCCATTGATAATTTTATTGTAGTGAGACCTGTACGATGATGAGACATCATTCACCACGGAAGTTTCAAGTGATATATTCTATTATTTTTTTGAGATGCTGTATAAATTATGATAACATGAAATCCATCTTCCAACCACTTACACAGTGCTGGGTCACAGGGGGGCCTGGGGCCTATTTTAGATAGCATGATTAGGCATAAAGCAGGGGACACGCTGGATGGAATGTCAGGCCATCAGAGGACACACATACATTTTGAGCAATTTCTCGAACTTCATGTCTTTGGACTGATCAAAGAAACCAGAGAATATGCAGAAACCAGTAAAACACAAACGCTGAACTGGAAAATTATGCAAAATAAAAGTATAAAATATAAAATTAAAGTGATTAGGAAAATCCCTCTAATTATTATTTTAAAATTTATTTTATTTTATTTTTTTGCGGGGGGGGGGTTCTCTAGACAAAAGCCCTGGTCCACATGACATTTGTTTGACATCATTCATGAAGCAGGCTATTCTGCCTCATCTTTAAATTAAAGATACTGCATGTTATTCCAAAAAAAAAAACAACCCCATAATTCAAACCCCGCTACAATTAAGTGTAAGAAATCACGCGTATTAAATCAATTAATTAACTATTAATGCTACTTACGTGAGGAACTTAGTTTACTGGTGTGTAGTGTAACGAGGCGTGCTTTCAAACAATTTCCCACCATTGAATTCTATATTTATGTTTACATATAGCTATCTTTGATTATTATATTACGGCGCTTTTAAACAACGTGCAGTTAAGGGCGTCGGGGTACAAAACATTGTCAAGTCATCTATGCGGAATGTTGGGTTAAATTAGGTTAATGAGCGCTGACTAGGTTCCGAAGAGCTCGGATGACAGCTTTCGCTGAGAGAGGCCACAAGGTGAAGCTGTCTCCCCGCAGCCGAGCGCCACTCGTACCCACAATGCACCGGCGCGGCGGCGCTCGCCTCGGCCGCTCTTCCTCCGACAATGCGGATCTGGCCGGGGACACGGGATAGGTGCGTGTAGCCAGCGACGGTAAAAAGCACGTAGTGCAAAACTGGGCGATGTGCGAGAGAAATGCACCGATCGAGCATGAAAGTGGACAGTTGCGTCTTGCATAAGAAAGCATAAAAGACGGCGTTTGTTCTCCGGGTCGGAACAGTAGCCTGCTCTGGAGTTTTCCCTTTTCTTTGATTTTTTTTTTTTTGCAGAACGACATACCGGGTAAGTAAGGAGTGAGCTTGGGTAATAGGCTAGCGAGTACGCTACGGCGGGGCTCCAGCAGTGAATGACGGCGGCTTCTTCTTCACCTTGTCCTATGCATCACTCTGATTATTTAGGTACGGGGCTGCATTGTGCGATTAGCGTGCTACGGTTCCTGGGAAGGTGGGGTTTGTCACTGCCGGCAGTGCAGAGTGTCGCCGACTCGCTGACACCCGTAGCCGTAATGTCGACTGTGAGGGTCAGCGGGTGTCCAGCTGCTCCGCCGCCCGGCCGAGCCCCCGTCCGCTAATTCGTCCGCCCGATCGCTCGGATGTCCGGCTGAGCGGTCAGATCCCTGCGCCGCCATCAGCTCGCTTCTGCCCGGCCGTGTGTCCCCTATCCGAATCGCCGGGCTAGGTTTTGTGTCCTTGGTGGTTTTTAAAATGGCTCGATGTTGTTTATCTCTGGTTAGTGCGCCTGAGCCCCTGCTCGCCGTCCCTTAATGCTTAACAAAGCGGGCTAACGGCGAAGCTAACGCTAAGCATGGAGTCGCCGTGTTTTCGCTGGATCGCTGTTGGATTAAGGGCTTTTTCTGTGGCCGATTGTGCTGTAGGGAGTCGGAGCAAGGAGATGATTCAATGCATCTAAAGAATTTGGTTGGCTAGTGTGCATGTTTTAGTGTTCTCACGCTCCATGAATGGCGTTAAGCACTTCGACGCTTTTCGTGTGTAGTTAAGAGCCTTTAGATTTCGATCAAAATAGCGACAGTGCCTTTCGCTTGTGGTTACGTCTTACCGCCGAGTTCCGCGTTACCTAAGGTTTGTAAGTAACCTTAGTGTAGTCTGCTTCATGCTCCACGGTAATGTCTGCACAGTTATCTTATTTCCGCTATTTGAGCAGACATACACGGACAGCCTGCTTCCTCAGCCGGCGTGAGCCGAAGCTTTGGCCGGGAGTAAGTGCAGAGAAGAGGACTGGCAGTTACTGCGCCGGTTAGGGAGGGGTGGGGGGGGAGACTAACCAGCTAGTAAAGGTGTGTGTTAAACCACCAATGAGCCCATTGGCCACACTGTCACACGTTCTCCCAGAGTACAGGAAATTACTAACCAGCTAGTAAACATTTGGGTTATGCAAGGCCAATGGTTGTACAGTTTCCCAGAAGAATGGAAATGGTTAACCAGCTAGTAAAACTATGCAGTAGACGACCCCTCCCCCGTGAAAAAACCTGTTACTGTACGTGCTGGGTCTCCCACGTGCTGTGTTTATCTTCAGTTTCCCAGTTTTCCTAATCTTCCATCTCAATATCTGGAGCCATGCTAGATTGGATTGGGAAAAGGGTAATGGGTCGCCCTGTAGTGCCCAAAATGTAATGGTCGTACTGATAAAAAAAGGGGGGGGGGGGGGGTGTATGGCCGCCTGTGGAGTGGCTGGATGCACAGTGGTGGATCATCACACATGGCCCCCCCAGCAGGCCTGTCAGCACCCACTGCATGATTTCATGCTCAGCTTCTGTGGTGGTGGTTTTTTTTTTAACTGGAATTTAGTTACAATTTAGGCATCTTCTTTGGCTTTTGTAAGTTATGGGTTTATATTCAGCATGGAAGTATGCTTTCTATATGCCCTGGGAAATTGTTTAGGTGGTAAACAGCAACTTGCTTTGGTCTTGCTGTTGATGGGTTTTACTGTATTTCTGAAAACTGCAAAGGACTGTCACCACAGACTACATGGGATCTAAAGTAATGGTGAACGGGAATTTTAAGGACATTTTATTTAAAAAAAAAAAAAAAAAATGTATAGCCTTTACACTTTGGGAAAACTTCATTGTCAGTTTGATTTTTCAAAGTTTATATCTCGATTTGCCTTTGAATTAAAGTTTAATGCCAAATAAGTGAATGTATTAATTATTCTTATAAATGACACACTTATGAAAAATTACTTTTGACACAATACCTTAAAAATAAATATTTTGGAGTTTGATACATGTTGCAAACCATTTTGAATAATGATTTTTATAACATTTTAGAACGACTAAACAGGAAATCTTGGTGTTGCAGTCAGTCGTGCTGAATGTGATGTGGGTATATGTGTTTCTTGATGGTCATTCCTTGGTATAAACACTGGGGGGGAAATGCAGATTGGCTGGAATGTGCACCAGAATTGTGAAGATCATTGTGTTTAATGTGAAATGTGAAAATGACTGGCTCCCTCCGTCTGCTCCTAGCTTGTTTAGGCAAGCAGATGGTAGCTCTCTTATCTGGAAAAAGTCAGCGATCTTGATAATCATTGCGTTTGGGGGAGAGTGTTGACAAAATACTTTCATACTTTTGGTGGTTCGCTGACGTGGACCTGGCAGAACCCAGTTGGGTTGTGCTCATGTGTCGTGCTGTCACGGGTTGAGTGCACATTCTGCCTGGGCTTGGTTCTGTTTCCAGCACGCGCTGTGCACCTGGAGACCGCTTGACCAAGTAAAAGTCCTTCACCTTGCGGTCGTTCTCTCACACGGTGCTGTTAAATATTCAGCAGCCCCATGGACGCCCTTAAGCACCTACAGTACATGTAGATGAGCATTTAGCTAGCGGAGGTATTGCGGGACTTTAACTGGATACATACGGAATGGGTTTTAACAGGAGGCATGTTTGGTGTGTGGATTAGTGTGTGATGTTGGCTAACAAAGCTTTGCTAGCACTCAGGTGCCGAACTGGGGCTGCGTTCCACTCATTTACAAGCGGGCGCGATGTTTTCTGGAATCCAGTGTTTATATTCTATAGTACAGAAATGTTGGCTTTGTCCTGGATCTCAAGCATGGCAATGAGCAATGAGCGAAGAACAATTTGATTGCTGATAGCTAGAATTCCAATTTGTTTTGTGTAAAAATCCCTAAATGGGATGTAGGAAAGTCACTTCAAGGACTATTTAGAAATGCGTCACCCCGTGTGTGTTAAAGCTGACTATATTCAGTGTTCAGGCACAGCTGTAAACAGACCCAAACTGGTTCAGCACCACAACCCTGCTTTCCTACCCCTGAGAAAAGTGCTTACCCTGAAATCCTTCATTAAAGTTTAACACGGCGTTTTTAAAAAAAGCATATCTGTTTCACCGGATAGATACGGATGCTTGGCAGGCCGGTCGCGTTAGCGGCGGTGTGTTGTGTTAAGGTAGGATGGGAAGGTAATGTTAGAATGGGCTAGCTCAGCCCAGAGCATGCTGTCACATCCTGTGCCTGGGTGTCTCAGTGGGGAAATGTGAGCTTCGGCCCTACAGCCAAGGGCTTTCCATTTGTTAATGAATGTGCCCCCCCTCCCCCCCCCCCACACCGAAACCTCCATGATGCCCCGTCCACCTGCGTGTGTCTGTATCTGTGTCCGCGCTCCTGGGTGTGTCCTCGTGAGTCTGTGCGCGCATGTGTCGTGAGTAAGCAGGCAGGAATTTCTCAGCTGATTGTTGCTGTTCTCCAGCTGCCCTGCTTCCCCCGAGTGTGCACTGGCACCCGAGGTACCGCTTCTTCATTTTTTTTTTTTTTTTTACCCCCCCCCCCCTCCCCGTGTGGATTCGGGGAGCTTGTGTGTGTTGCAGATCACTTTGAAAATACGTATGACTCACCCAGAATGACAGCCATGTGGACTGCGTAGGTGGTATGAGATC
>JAODLC010000043.1:10006795-10020282 GCA_026781145.1 Hippopotamyrus pictus | reverse complement strand
CCCTCCATACAGCCGGTGTGATTTTTTTTTTTTTTTTTCCCTTCGTGTTTTTTCATCCCCCGTGGCTGTTGCTCAGGCATTTTGTGGCCTTCTGGGAAATGTTTTTGTGTTTTGCAGTTACACCCTAATAGCTTTCCCGTGAGCGGAGTGCTTCAGGCTGGCCATGCATGAGGGTTTAGATCTGTGCATTAACTCAGTTTAATGAAAAAGTGCAGAAATTTTTTATTGAGGGGTAGCAGATACACTGAATAGGCCCTGTTGCTCTAAATGTATGTTTTGGAATAAGGAGGTAAATTAAACGGTGCGACAGGTCTATGTGTGACAGTGGCTGTACTTAGTGGTGGGGTGGTGGTGGTGGCATCCCCTCGCAGGTGTTTTGAAGGCTGGCAGAATTGCCGGAAATCCAGCAGCTGCTGGAGAATGTGGCTTTGGTGTCCCGCCCCCCCAGAGAGGATCGCGGTTTGTGGTCACCACAGCCCCAGGGTTCATGGCCTTTGGGGGACCGCTCTCGGCCAGCCCGCAGGGTTTCCTCGCTGGATGGATGAGGGAGGACGGCCTCGCGTGTGTCTGGGAAAGCCACGGCGGCGGGTAACGTGGTGGGGGAAAAACCCACCCTGATACCTCGGGTTCCCGGGTCCACATACCGGGTGTCGCTTGACCTTGAGCGCTGTGCTTAAATGTGCGATACGATGCAGAAAGGGTGTCGGGCTTCATATTCGACCTGCTGACCACCCTACCGTGCCCCTCCCCCAGTAAAATTAATGATTAATTTTTTCCTCCTTGCAAATGGGGTCCCTCTTCCTGCGAGAGATCAGAGCGCCATGAGAGCCTGCAGTTCAGGCAGTCATGGCGCTGTGCTTCGGGCGTGTGTGCGCCTGCAGTCTCATACCACTGCGTCTGCCCCCCTCTCTCTCCGTGTATTTATAGCTTACTGGCTGGGGAGGGGGGCTATGAAGACGGGCGACAGGATGGACGCAGCCTGGACCCTAAGAAGGGGGTGCTGGAGCTTGCTAATTCTCCAGCTTAACAGGTGTGCTGCTACACAGGGGTGAGAATGAGGACTCCTTTAAGCGTGCCTGCGTCTGTGTATCTGTCAGGCTCAGAGCTGCCCCAGAGGGCTGTTCGGGGTAATTACTCTCTTCTTTTCAATGCGCCTGGTTTCCTCCTGAACTCGGAAATGGTGAGCCTGTTCCTCCTGGCTCCCCCGCAGCATGCGCCCGCTCTACTTGCGCCTCATCGCGGCCGTCCCAGATCGAAGCTGCCATGTAGCGTTGCCCAGCCCCTTTTCTGAAGGGGCGTGCATGTTTCATGGGAATGTTCACCAAGGCTGACACGTGCTTGGCCCTCAGTGAGCCCTGGTCCCGGATGAAATCTGACTTCTCCATCTGTTTATCATTACGGCGGGAACTGCTGAAGTCTCAGGGTAAATAATCTGGGAATTCCAGTTCTAGCCTGACTGCTGTTAGCTGCTGTGGGCTGCTGGACCGGGCCAATATAAGGCTCGGTGTACGAGCCGCGGTCGGGTTTAGATGTAATTTCTGCTGCTATGCAGCTCGATACCCCTGTGCTAAGCTTTCAGAAGGACCTGTATTTCTAGCGCAGTCTGTTCATCGCCTGTGGGATGTGCAGTGGAATCTGTCAGGGATAGTTTAAAATAAAAATGTCCATGTTCACTGACCCTGAAGGTGTCGTGTCTAATCTGGCCTGAAAAATCAGAGGGGCCAATTCTTGGAGAAACCCCCATTTGTCTCTGGCTGGCTGGCTGCAGA
Organism: Hippopotamyrus pictus; assembly: GCA_026781145.1. Taxonomy (NCBI): domain Eukaryota; kingdom Metazoa; phylum Chordata; class Actinopteri; order Osteoglossiformes; family Mormyridae; genus Hippopotamyrus; species Hippopotamyrus pictus. The sequence goes on along the minus strand of JAODLC010000043.1, from coordinate 10,018,513 downwards.
TGCTTGCTCACCCACACTGCAGGGAGGTGCAAGTGCCCTGGGGGGGCCCCTGTGACGCAGCAGTCAGATTGAAGGTGGCAGCAGCCGGATAGTATTGCCACGCCTCTGTGGGCCACAGGGCAGAACTGATACGCAGCTGGGCAGGTTTTGAAAGCAAGCTTGAGCAGTGTACTGTCATTTCCTGGTCAACCTCCACCCCATACACACACACACTTTGGTAGAGCAGCTGCAGTAGGGGGACAGTGCCGCATATCACTCATGTCTGGCGGACTGTGGCGCCGTTCAGGGGGGTGGGGGTGGTAGTCCTCGTCAAGGAGACGGGCCGCTTCAGAATGCTTCTGCATGACGCTCCCAAAACTATCAACGCTCTGAATCTCCAAAATCTGTTCCTTTCTGGTAGTCTGTACTTCCTGCTCGTTCACTGGGGTCACTGCATCTTCCAGTGCTAAGAGGTCAAAAGAGATCAAAGAACCTGATTCGTTTGTGACGAACTACTTCTTGAAGTGACGTTTGCTTGAAATAAGGGGGCTGTAAGGTTTCCCCACGGGAGTGCACTTCCATTAACACCGTAATACACTTTAATGGCACATTACGGATCTCTCACCTGAAATTAACCTGTGCAGCGAAGCGGGGGTTTGGCTTTGGGGGCCATTAGAGCAGTGAGGGCTTCATATTCGGAAGGAGACCTTGGACATCATTAACGGCTTGATGTGGGAGTGCTGATGGAACACCGAGGCCAGTCACACCCCCGCTCTTTTCCAGTTCTGTTTCATTTGTGTAAGGCTGTTCTAAGAAACCAGGGACTATTATATTATTTAAAGTGTGAATTGGAACAAAATGTACCAAAAAAGACAGTGGAGGGATCTTGGATGGAGATACCTGGAGGGGGGGGGGGATGGAATGAGAAAGGGGTGGCAAAAGACTTTTCTACTACATGTTACCAGGTCAAATGCAGTGATTGGGTGTCTGAGGTGTGCTGCTGATAAATATTGCGATGGATTTGTGTTTTGACCATCCGTTTAAGATGAGCACTTTGCCCATGTTTGTGGCAGTGCAGCGTAACTTGAGCTGGAGATGGCATGTTGCATCTGCCGTAGCTATCACGCACACTTGTCATTTGTAGCCCATTCCTACTTACCGTAGTTGCAGGTTAAGAAAAGTAACCATTTTCTTTTCATTGCAGGTGTACATCTCAAAGGAGTGTGGAGTGGAGAAGACTCGAGTTCTCTTGCATTATCTGAGCCCCTTCCTCCCTGGACATTGCAATGGGTACCCCGGGAACTGGAGAGCTTTACCCATGATGCTGGCTGGCTCACTGGCGACCAGCAGGACCCAGTCTGCTGCTCACTGCTATGGGTTTGCTTTTCCTTCTGCTGGCTGTGTGCCGATTGCTGTCACTGCGTAGATCAAGAAGTCAGCTGCTTAAGATGGACGGGGAGACGGGAAGGACGTGGAGTTCATCAGGCATCAGCCCGAGAGGAGAAAGATGAAGCTTCCCATGTATTACCGAGCTTTCTGTGTGTTGAAAGAGCAAATTCTGAACATGGATCCTGAATGGTCACGCATCTGAGAAGAGCTAACTTGGAGGAACACTGCAGTATCACTTTTCCAGGCGTCACCATGGCTGCCGACCCTCCATGACATCAACTTGAGGCGTTAAAAAAAAAAAAAAGTTAAGGGGTGTGAACGATGTCAGCATACAACATACTGCGAAATGGTGGCGCAGGAAACGGGGGCCAGCCATGGGTCCTGCGATGCTCCAACCGCATCCGGCTGACTTGGCTCAGCTTCACGCTCTTCTTCATCCTGGTTTTTTTCCCACTGATTGCCCACTACTACCTCGCTGCCATTGACGAGTCCGGTGGACCTGACAAGCGCATCTTCGGGCCACGGGCTGGCGGTGAGCTGTGTGAGGCCAAGCACGTGCAGGACTTGTGCCGCATCCGTGAGTCAGTGAGCGAGGAGTTGCTGCAGCTGGAGGCCAAGCGGCAGGAGCTTAATGGCGAGATCGGCCGCCTCAACCTGCGCATCGAGGCTTGCAAGAAGAGCATCGAGAATGCCAAGCAGGACCTGCTGCAGCTCAAGAACGTCATCAGCCAGACGGAGCACTCCTACAAGGAGCTCATGGCCCAGAACCAGCCCAAGCTCTCTCTTCCTGTGCGCCTGCTGCCGGACAAGGACGACACGGGGCTCCCCCCGCCCAAGTCCACCCGTGCCTGCCGGCTCCACTCCTGCTTTGACTACTCACGGTGCCCGCTTACTTCCGGCTTCCCGGTGTACGTGTACGACCCAGGGAGCTACCCCTGGGGCGAGAACCTGGACCCACTTGTGAAGCAGGCTTTCATGGCCTCTGTGAAAGGTAGCATTTATGTGACTGATGACCCCAGCATTGCCTGCCTGTATGTGGTTCTTGTTGGGGAGGTGCAGGAGCCCCCGTTCCACCCCTCCTCCCTGTTGCCAACCAGTCTGGAGAAGCAACTGCATGCGCTGCCCTACTGGAGAAAGGATGGCCACAACCACCTGCTAGTTCACCTGTCCAGGAAGTCCATGACACAGAACTTCCTGTACAATGTCAGCACAGGCCGGGCAGCCGTGGCGCAGTCCACCTTCCTGGAGCGGCAGTACCGGCCTGGCTTCGACCTTGTGGTATCGCCGCTGGTACACGCCCTCTCCGAGCCCAACTTTCTAGAGGTGCCGTCACAGGTGCCAGTGAAGAGGAAGTACCTCTTCAGCTTCCAGGGAGAGAAGGTTGAGTCCCTGCGGAGCAGCTTGCAAGAAGGCCCACCTCAGTCTTTTGAGGAGGAAATGGAAGGTGACCCTCCAGCGGATTATGATGACCGCATCATTGGTACCCTGAAGGCTGTGCAGGATAGCCACTTGGACCAGGTACTGGTGGAGTTCACTTGCAAGAGCCAGCCATGGCCCACCCTGCCTACCGAATGGGCACTGTGTGGAGAGAGGGAGGAGAGGCTAGAGATATTAAAGGCCTCTACATTTGCCCTGGTCATCTCCCCGGGTGATGGGCAACTGGTGGCGTCCGCGGGCTGCGGCATACGGCTTTTCGAGGCCTTAGAGGTGGGGGCCATCCCCGTTGTGCTAGGTGACCACTCCCGGCTGCCCTACCATGAGTTGGTCAACTGGAACGAGGCAGCCTTGCTGGTGCCCAAGCCACGCATCACGGAGCTGCACTTCCTCCTGCGCAGCATCTCCGACAATGACCTGTTGGCCATGCGGCGCCAGGGCCGCTTCCTGTGGGAAACGTACTTCTCCACGGCTGAGGGTGTGCTTGGTACTATCCTGGCCAGCGTGCGCACCCGCATCCAGATACCTGCTGCCCCCATCCGGGAGGAGCCTGCCCAGGAAATCCCCCACAAGGTGGGAAAGACTGCAGGAACTGACCCCAACATGGCTGACAATGGGGACCTGGACCTAGGGCCAGTGGAGACGGAGCCTCCATATGCCTCGCCTCGGTTCCTGCGTAATTTCACATGCACGGCCGCGGACACTTACCGCGCTTGGAACCGGCCACCGGGGCCCTTCCATCTCTTCCCTCACACGCCCCTGGACCCTGTGCTCCCATCTGAGGCCAAGTTCCTGGGCTCAGGGACGGGCTTCAGGCCCATTGGTGGTGGCACTGGTGGCTCAGGCAAGGAATTCCAGGCAGCCCTTGGAGGTAATGTCCCCCGAGAGCAGTTTACGGTGGTCATGCTGACCTATGAGCGGGAAGAAGTGCTCATGAACTCCCTGGAGAGACTGAATGGTCTGCCCTACCTCAACAAGGTGGTGGTGGTTTGGAACTCCCCCAAGCCACCCTCCGATGACCTCCTCTGGCCAGACATAGGCCTCCCAATTGTGGTAAGTGGGCTTCGATTTCATCTCGGTGATGCTTATTGCCTCGTGAATTTTGAGTGTGACAGAGCCCAGCAGATGTTACTTTTCAAGTTTTTGTACACAGCCTTGAGTGTTCTTTTTCGGCTAGCATGCTGTCCAGAACATGTAATCCCACGTAGCCAGTCAGTCAGGTGCCATCAGATTACTGTCAGGCTGCTTTGAGGCTTCTGTTCTGCTAGGATGTCCTGGCAACTGCAAAGCCAAGCTGAGCCGAACCATGATAGGATCTGCCAGTTGCTGAGGGGGGAAGATGGGGGGCAGAGGAGCCTTCAAAGGAAGGGGCCCCTGGGTCCAGACTGGGAGTGGCATGTCTCGTGTGCATATTCACAGACAAGGATGCTTTCATCCATCTGACTGAAGTGAGACTTTGTTGGTGTTGATGTCAGTTAGATGTAATATGGTGTCTGTCCTGGGCCATATGGTCCATCAGCAGTGCCATGACCATCCTGCGTTATCTGACTCCAGCTGGCTGTAGGTATTAGTGAGTGTTTTATACCAGTGGCTAAAATGGAATCTGTGCGCCAGGCTCTGTACCAATGGCCCAGGTTGATGTGTTTCTGGGATTTCTAGGATGTATTTCATGTGAGAATTTCGATGTGGTGTTTTCCTCAAAATTCACCAGATTATTGGCTTTCTAATAATTAACAAACTAAAATGTTAAATTTAAATGTAAAGCTTATAATGTGTGCATCCACAATTCCCTTTTAACTGATGGTGCTGACAAGTGCTCAGTTTCTGCAGTATGAAGGTCAGCAGTAAGCCCTCCTCTTGGTTGGGTGTTTTTTAATTAGTATTTGTCGTTGGTTGTTATGCTGGCTCCCCATGGTAATAATGTCATCACTTGGTATTTGTAGGCCTCCTGCAGGTAACCAGGGTGGAAAGTGTGTGTGCCATTCAGACATCTCTGCAAAGACCTTTTAAATGACTTTGTTCAGAATACTGTTTTCATCTTTTGGAGGATTATCAGAGCATGAAATCTTTTTACCAAAAGGGTTTTCTGGACAGGAAGCTTTGAGGCGTGGTTTTAATGTTTTACATTATTCTTTACTACAACTTCCCTTCAAATTACACTTCATCTTATTTTTCCATATTTTTGGTTTCACATGTTTTGCCAGTTTCCTTCGAAATTTTAGACATGATCTCAGTGACCCGTCACTGGAAAATGCTTCAGGTTGTTCCAAAATGGCAGGGAGTACAAACCTCCTGTAAGTGTTGGTATCTCAGAGCCACCAGGCCTGTAGAGTCAAGGGACCAGCAGGTAGTTTCCTGCTTCATCAGGCCTGGTGTCAATCTCGTCCTTCAGGTAGTCCGCACTGAGAAGAACAGCCTGAATAACCGCTTCCTGCCCTGGGACGCAGTGGAGACGGAGGCCATCTTGTCCATCGACGACGACGCTCACCTCCGGCACGACGAGATCATGTTTGGCTTTCGGTGAGCGCCGTGGCGTGGAAGGAGAGCGTGGGCATGTCTTTAAAGCGGAGACTCTTCCTGACTACCGCTGAGGTTGGCTCAGACACACACACACAGCTGGCCCTTAAGCAGGCATTTTTAAGTACGCAGTGTCCTCTTGTAGCCTGTATGTGCGAATCTTCAGATTGTACTGCACGACGGAGAATAAGTGAACCTGTAAACAAGCCTCCTTATGGTTTTTCTGACTTGCACCCTGTGAGTGTGAGGTAGTCTTCATGGCCACTGACTCTGGGCTCCCCATGACCCGGTGCTATTTCAGGGTGTGGCGTGAGGCTCGTGATCGCATCGTGGGCTTCCCTGGGAGGTATCACGCCTGGGACGTCAACCACCAGTCCTGGCTCTACAACTCCAACTATTCATGCGAACTCTCCATGGTGCTGACAGGCGCCGCCTTTTTTCACAAGGTAGACCCTCGTCTGTCCCGTGCCATGCCACCCCCCCGTGGGTTAAGTGTCACATGTGGTCTGTTGCTCTGCTTTGGAGGCCTTAAGACGGGCTCACTGGCAAGTTTCACATCCCTCCACAATCACTCTGGCAGGATATTTGTGGTTTTAGACCATGGTGCTGAAAGATGCAGTTAAGGCTGGAAGGGTGCTTGTTTTTTCATGCTAACAAAAAGCCTGCCGTGCAGAAAGTGGATCGCAGAAACTCAGTACTTTTATTCGTATTTGGTGACAGACACTTTATAGAAACAGACAGGTCTGCTCCTCAGTTTTCTCCAGCGGTAGGATAAGGGAGCCTTCGGTTGACTCAGATCTGCTTTCAAAACCCATATTATGTGATGGACTTTGTCACTGAGTGTACGGTATGAGTCAAACGTCTGGACACGCCTGCTTTTAATGGATTTCTCTCTATTTTAGCTATTTAGTTATTCACGCTTAAGGCAATAAAGTGATGCATATCAAATATCACAGTGACAAAGAGAATTGGTTAGCATCCGAGAATTTTCTCAAATTAGACTCCTGGACTCAGGAGTTCTGGGCACAAGTTGACCACATTGCTCTTACACTTCGACCCAACTCATCCCAAACTAGCTTTGTAGTGTTTAGGTTGGGGGATTGTGGTGGCCAGATTATCTGTCACAGCACTCCATCTCTTTCCTTGTTCACAAGATAATACAGTACTTGTATAACCTCAAGGCGAGCTTAGGCTCATCATGTTGAAAAACAAATGATTTTCAGTAGGGGTAACCAGAATTGTAACTGGTACTGTAAATATGAGTCAGTCAGTCCTGTGCCCCTGTCTGAACCCACCGCCCGCATTCCCCCCAGTACTATGCGTACCTGTACTCCTACGTGATGCCACAAGCCATCCGAGACATGGTGGATGAGTACATCAACTGCGAGGACATCGCCATGAACTTCCTGGTGTCGCATATCACTCGCAAGCCCCCCATCAAGGTGAGGAAATGCAGAGCGGTGAAGTTGGGGGCGGGGGGAGAGGAGAGTCTGTATAATGACAGAGCTGTTAAAGTATTCTCCAGCTACGCTGCGTGAGAAGGTGACGCCTGTAAGCGTCACCTCCGTTTCACACGGGGATACACCACTCCCCCCTCTGGGAATTTTCACCGTCGACGCCTCGGTCCTCGTCAGCGTGCTTCCTCACGCTTCATCTCCCTTCTCTCTCTCTCTCATCTCCGTCCCTCCCCCGTAATCAGGTGACCTCCCGCTGGACCTTCCGTTGCCCTGGCTGCCCACAGGCCCTGTCACACGACGACTCGCACTTCCACGAGCGGCACAAGTGCATCAACTACTTCGTGAAAGTATACGGCTACATGCCGCTGCTCTACACGCAGTTCCGCGTCGACTCCGTGCTCTTCAAGACACGGCTGCCCCACGACAAGACCAAGTGCTTCAAATTCATATAGGACCGCAGGGAGCCTGGAGCCGGGGTGTGGATGAAGGAGATCCTGCCAAGAGATTGGAGGGGGGGGGGGTGTGTGTTTGCAGCAACCTTGTGACTTTGCAGGGGAGGAAAAACCTGAACTTTTTTGATTGACTCAGTGAGACTTGAACAGATGATGCAAATAACTGACAGGACAGCTGGAAATAGAGACTGCTGCCAAAGTGTACTCGCCTTTATATTTGTTGTGTGTTACATCAGAAACCACTACAACGCCTACTGATTCCTCCTGCAGCTGGGACACGGCCTGTTATTCTGAGACGAGGACCTGAGGCTCTTAGACTGACACGTATTCTCCTGTGGGTGGGGTCCCAAAATGCATTGGAGTACGAGGTAGTGGGCTACAAAGAAAGCTGTTGCACTTGGCTGCAATTTTTTTTTGTTTTTCAACCATTTTAAATTTATATACTCCTGTACATGAATTTTTAAAAGCACTAATGGGTCACCTTGATATTGTATTCAGTGCGTTTTCAGAGTGTGATGTTTCATTGTGTAAAATCGCAGTGCAGCAAATGTCATTCGGCCCTTTCTTTAGGGGTAGAGGGAGAAGAGGACTGAGGTAACAGCCCAGTACTGGTTCCCAAAGATGGAGGAGCGCCGTGCCAAGGACCCAGGAAGGACGGGGACCCCCTCACACACACGTATACGAGAGTCGAGTCACTATTTTGGTTCTGTACACAAGCACAGATCCGTCGTTCACCCTGCGAGCGGGAGGCTAACGTCCGTGCCAGAGCAAGCAGCTTCTGTGTTTGTTTTTCACAAAGAAATCCAAGGGTGTCGAAGCGAATAAACCATGGTACAACCCTGCAGGGTTCCGGCCTCACTGTGTCTGACTTCACCGTCTTCCAGCTCCTCCACTGTTTTGGTTCCGTTACAAAAACCTTACTTAATATACATTTTTTTGGGGTGGGTAGTGCTTTGTGTGTTAGTTTCTTTGCTCTGTTCACCTTTTTCTAAATGCTGGGTTTTCGGGGGGGGATCCACGGAGGACTGGTGGTCTTCGGTGTGCTCAGTCGGGATTACCCCGCGCTGGCTGGCTTAGCAGGGTCTGCTGGTGACGCCCCACAGCGAGCTCTTGCACGGCTGCCCTTAGCGGGGTCGTTCTGTCAAACCCAGGGCAATGTGGCTGATGGGTCGGGACCCTCTCAGGAAATAATGGTTAAAAGCTGCATGAAATGCACACACACAGCAAGCTTGGAGGATGGCCTGTGTGTGGAAGTTCTAAAGAATAGCAGTACACCTCCTCTCTCAGGGAGCGAGTTCACACCATGCGTGCCAGCAACTGCCCTGCGGAGCGACATCCGCATGCCCTTTGCCCCCCCAGCACAAAGGCGCAGGCAGTGAGCAGCTGCACGCCTGTGTCTATGAGCAGGATACCCACGGGTCAAATGTGACCTTGATGTCATGTCTGTCATGGGGAGCACAGTCATCGGATACCTGTGAAGCTCTGCACTGGGTAGGTCTGCCGAGTTAGCCTTGTGTGCCTCCGAGCCGATACGCACCCCCTATAATAGGCACCTTGTCTGGGCTCCGGGAGATGAGACGGCATGACGCAGATCGTGACTGCGGCACAGACGGGAGCCTCTGATGTCAGCCGCATCCTCAGGGGTGAAATTACCATCACAGGACTGCGGAGAAGAGTCCCTGTGCAGTGTTTTTTTTTTTTTTTCCCCCCCCCGGGTGAGGTGGGGTGGGGTCTGATGCTCTCCAGCTGTGTCAGAACCATGCTTAATTCCCCCAAATCTCTTATTGGCAGGAAGGAGTCTGGAAAGTTCTGCATGTGTAACTACGGGACATGCTGAGGCTGCTGAGCTGGGAAAGGTGAAAAGTGTCACGTTGCTACAAAATGTTATAAAATGCTGGGGAGCAGAACAGACCAGGCTCAGATCGGGCCTGGAACCGGGCCCAGCGGCACCCGTGCAAAATTATCCGGTGACCTATCCTGTTTTTCTCTTGCTGGTTTATACTGGTGCTGCCCTGGGCGTCCTACGTCCTGCTCTCTCCCAGTGTCATTTCAGCATCGGAACGAAGCAGCAGCTACGGGTGAACTGGAAATGGGAACAAACTGGGCGCTTTGCGTTTAGGGATGCAAGCCGTCTGGCCTTCTGACCTCCCCTCTGACTCTGTTCGTCACTCCTGCCTCACAAAAAGTTTCCAAGACTGCAGGTGAAACACCAATTTAGAGGGGGAGAAATTTTGAAGGCAGCTGCCTTGACAAAAAAGGAGGAAATCATGAGAAACCAAACGGTAAAATGTATTTCTGTGAGCCTTTAACAGCCATTTAAATGAACCACATTCTGTATCACTGAGTCATGGCCATGTGCAAAAACAGGCTCAATTTCACTGCCTGGTGCCAGGATGCAAACGCCGAACAGCATAGCTTATCTCCACGATACGTCAGCTGCAACGGAGCATCTCATTAAAAATAAAAAATGGAAAGTATAAATATACAAAATACCAAAACATTTATTTTAGAAGTAATCCTAACATGGTTCTGAACTCAGTGAAAAACAGACAAATGTACACAAAGGGAAACAAAATCCCTAAAAGTCATTTACAATGATATAAAAATAAGGTCCCACCCGCAGCCTAAAATTACAATTGAAAACAGCTTGAGTAAAAGGCAGAACTTGTACTGGCGGTCATCAACCTCACTGGTGTGAAATGATAGGTCTGTGATGACCTGTGGGCGGGGCTTGGAGGGGCGGGGCTCTGTGGCAGGGGCCGGACTCAGAGCTTCTGTAAGAAGCGCAGCACCAGGTCGCGTAGGGTGGCGCGCATTGACTCGTTGCTGTCGCACACGATGTGTGTGCCGTCCTCCTCCAGCTGGATCAGCGTGTCCTCAGCCTGCAGGTGCAGGATGTGCCCATCTGGCGTGTCCTCCACCTTCACCTCCGTGATGCCATGCTGGCAGGGAGAGAAGCAACCGTCACAGCAGCCAATCACATTTCACTTAGGAGAGGTCAAAGGGCAAAGCTTTTTTTTTTTTTGGTTAAATCAATACAGCAGAAACACGTCAGGTTACGGGAGATGCTTTTAAACTTCAGTGAACATGTCAGTTCAGGCAACTTCGAAATCTGCCTGTGTCTTTAATGCTGCTAAATATTTAAATGTGTCCCATTTTGCAGCAGCTCAGTTAAGTGAAGTATTTTTGGGCTTTTCTCTTGCTATCAGGGAAGCCTTCCGGTCATAATACATTGCTGTGGCTGTTTAAATACCTGCTTCGGGAGAAGGGTTCTGGAACTTGTAATTACAAAGGATGTTTTCTTTTAATGATTTTTGGCAAAGTCAATAAGAAACTCAATAGTACTTTTTATTCCCCTGCCCACAGTTTAATGAGGCATCTTCTCATGAAAGCAGAAAATAAGTCAAGCCACAGTAAATGAGGAGTGGGTCCCAGAATCTGACGGCAAGGTGACCCGGGGACAGCAGACCTGTGAAGGGGGGGGGTGCTGTTTGTTCACTGTTATCAGGGTCAGATGGGTGTCATCTCAGGCTCTGTTCAAGGTGGGGGAGGGTTCAAAGACTGCTCTGCTTTACAAGCGCCTCCAGGCACCTATAATGACAGCCCTCTAATGGGGAGGGGGGGGCTCTGTCTCAGCCAGGTCAGGCTGTGTATTAGGCCTGTTGGGAAGAAAATCCTGGGGGGGGGGGGTGGCTTTGGCACTTGTGAGTTCTGTAGTGAGAGGAGCTCCAGTCATGGTTTGGATTAAAGTGCCCCCCACCCTCCCCCACACACCTCTCTGAAGTGAGCCTGGTACTTTTGCACAGCCATCAAAGACACTACAAATGAAAGGGGGGGGGGGGGGGCAGTGCCTCACAAGCCCCTCGAGCAGGAGGCCCACGCCAGCCCTTATAAACCAGCTTTAATTACTGCAGGCCTGAAAGGGGGGTCTCCGTGGACCCCGCAGGGGACACAAAGGGGCCGATGGAATCACTCATGGCTCCCCATTCGCCTGCTTCAAGCACGGAGCTGAAAGACAAGCCGGGGGCAGCCTCAAAGCCCCCCTCCCAAGGATTCCTGATTTAATCCGGTGCGGTCCGCTGGCTGCCTCGCGGCTATAAGGTGCAGGGACCTGCAGAGCCGCCCATCTACGGGTCGCATCGCATCCTGCGCACGGCTTTCCACTTTTCCTGTCAGGCATGTGGACGGACGGCTACATGCGCCCTCCCTGCGCCGACATCCCATAACGGGCAGTGTGGGTGGTGGCGACTTGCTTGTAGGGGCCGAGGTGCTCTTACTTCAAGCCCTGGGCGGAACATCGGGTGGGGGGGTGGGGGGCGGCTCTCCTTTCACGTTTAAACAACGGCAGCGGCAGCACGGATAATGACTTAGCCTTCGCCCTGTCAGCAGTACCAGCTGCTCCATCTCTCACGATGGCGTTTCCCTGTCAACGGTGCTCCGTTAAACAGAGAAAACGGTGTGGAGTGGGGCGGGGGGGGGGGGGGGGGGGG
>JAODLC010000043.1:9989613-10003951 GCA_026781145.1 Hippopotamyrus pictus | reverse complement strand
ATGCGCTCGTACCGCCGGCGGAAGGGCAACCCCAGCACGGAGCAGCGGCGATAGGGCATGGGCGGGGGTTGCAGCTCCAGCATAAGGTCAGAGCGGTGGACCTGCGTAGGCGGGGGCTGGGTGTACTGCTCAGGGCAAACCACGTGCAGCGGCTGCGGGGGAGAGGCAGGAGGAGTGCAGAGGATTGTGGGAAGAAGGGAGTAAGCGGGGGGGGGTTAAAGGTAGAGACGTTCCAGTAAACAAACATAAATAAACTAATCACAACTATTACGAGCAGAAAGGCCAAGAGAAGATAAGGTACCTGGACTTCCTTCAGCAGTTTGGGCACCTGGTGGAAGTTGAGGCGGGTATCGATGGGGCAGTACACACACTTCATGGCCAGCGGCTGGTAGGGGGCTAAGGCGTCCAAGTAGGAGAAATCAGGCTCTGCGGGGGTTGGGGGGGGGTGGTTGGTTAGTGTCCCCGTCTCTCTGCATATCGGCGTGTCATATTCCACCACAGGACCTGCTTTTCATGGGTTCGCAAAGCTCACTTGGAGCAGCAGGAATCCATTTCTGCACCTCTTGTATTTCTAGGAGGCGGGGGGGACCTTTGCGCTGAGAAAATCGGCATCATGTATAACAAAGCGGTCACTCTGTAGAGCTGCCATCTACCGCCTCCGTATAACAGAGGGAGGGGGCAGCCGGGTTCTAGTTAAGTGCCTATCTTCAGGCCTTTGGCGAGAGCCCCCCTCCTGCGTACCGACCCATAAACCTTTGCTGGCCCTCCCCCGGCAATCAGCAGGTCAGCCCGCCCACCGTATGCCGGCTTCTCACCGGTGAAGATGATGGTGTTCAGGCTGGACTTGCCCCAGAGCTCCACGAAGTGCACGGCGTCTCCGAAGCGAAGTGACGGGTGGCCGGTGAAGACCACGCAGGGCTGACGGAACTCGGCGCTGAAGTCGCCGTGGATGCTGGGGTAGTGTTTCAGCTTGTTGGTCTGGATCAGCTGCAGGGAAGCGAGGGGGATTTATGTGAGGGGGCATCGGAGCTCACTCTGTCAATAAACTCCCCATTGGTGCCCTTTAGCTGCTCGCATTAAGTACAAGACCTTAGTGCTGGCTTTCAGAGCACATCGCCCCCTATGGGCAGCTAGCGAAGGTCACAAGGTGATTTTTTTCACCATATGAAACCAAGTCTTGTATGTTTTCATCCCTGGCCCTCTGTCTATAGAACAGAACCCACGTCTCCTGGAAACACCTCAACTAAGGTCACCCTACCACTGACCCAGGCTGGCTCTCTGGCACACACATTGAAGATGGCCGCGGCCTTTACCAACAGAAGTGAAAGCTGTAATTTTATACGGTTTATTAGCACTTGCATCTTATTGGTGGATCATTAAATCAGTCGTATACACAGTACCGTCCATTCGCTATCTGTGAACGTGATGCTACGGTGTTTTATGCGCAAAATACCGCGTAATGTGCCGTTATCCGCTGATATTGCTAACAGTGGCTTACAATTAAAAAACTGGGGCTTGTTTCATTAAGCAGGATTTCTTGCTTAAGCAGACAACTTGTCGGATTTAATGTAGTCTGGGCTAAATGTAAGTGAACGAAGATATAGGTCATTCAAACTGGGGTAAATGAAATCCAACAAGTTATCCGGCTAAGAAAGAAATCTTACTTTTTGAAACGTGTCCCTGGTACTGCTACGTCGTTTTCCGACTTCTTGTACTTGAACGCTGTTAACTTGTGTGTGACGTCATTGTCAGTTCCAAGTTCCGACCTCTTAGATTAATGGACCGCAGCATTAGCTTCTCCTAGAATCACTTGGTGTCACTTATTTGATTAGCTTTTCTGACATTATGCGCCATTCTGTAATGCAGTTTCTCAAACCAGTCCATGGGGACCCTCAGACAGTCCACGTTTTCGCTCTCTCCCAGCTGCTGCAAAAACATGGACCGTCTGAGGGTCCCTGAGGACTGGGTTAAGAAACACTGACATGATGCACAATTCTTGCTCCCTCCTACACTTGTTACTCGTCACTCATTGGAGGCTAATCCTAACTGCTCTTGTACCAATGCTGTGTGTGCTTGACTGCTGTATGCTTATCTGCCTCAATTGTACATCAGATTGGACAAAAGTGTCTACTAAATAAATGTCAGTGTAAAGTATTGATTTACAGCTCCGCTATGCCTATATTCTGGATATCCTTGCCGACATCCTCAGACGTCAAAACCGCAGGATGCCTGCCTGTCCACCCTCAGACCCCAAAACAGAAGGACCCCCCCCCGCCCCCCAGCAGGAATGCTCTGGACAGCCTCACCTCCGCATGAGGGAACGGCGGCTCTGGAAGGTAAACCTTGGACTGCTTGTTTTGGCAGAGCCTGGGAAACAAGTGGGAGACGGAGGGATCAGGTGGTGAGCGGCGCCAAACGCGACACAGGAAGCGGCGAGTGTCACACGGAGGCCGAGCCGGCGGACGCACCACTCGGCGAAGATCTGCGAGAATTCCAGCGAGCTGTTGGCCACGGGCGAGATGAAGTAGAACGGCGTGGAGCCCAGGTTGGCTGAATCGATGAACTGGTACAGGCACTCCAGCAGGTCGTAAATCACCCCCGACGGGTAGCAGGGGATCAGCACGTTGCCCCCAGCGCGGATCGTCATGGCTACCGAAGGGAGGGCGTCACAGAGAGACAATGTGTGTGAGAGAGGACCCCCTCCCTCCACAGTGACAGCTCCCTAACCAAAAAGATATTTCTGCAGGAAGAGAATATTCTCAGCCCAATCCTAGGTTCTAACTAACACCATGTGGGCCGATAGAACTAGGCCCGTATCCAGGCAACCGCTTTGCTAATTTATTTATTTTTAAAATACCATTTGCTGAAGTTTTTTTAATTACAGAAAATACATCTAAAAGTCATTGTTTTCTAAACTAGGCCCAAATAAAAACCAACAGGGCAGGTCTGGGTTATAGGCCGTCCACTAAGTGAGTCTCTTCCTGGTGGCAACCTTTCATTCTGTATATCAGGCATCTCTTTGGAGAACTCATCACAAAGCAGATTATGGGAATTTTACTGAATGTTCTGAGGGCAGAAGGAACAGTGACTGGTTCAGAGATATAACCAATAAAACTGTAGAGGAGGCGGGTCCAAGACATCTGATTGGTTGGTCCCACCTCCTTGGTTCTCTCTCAAACAGTCATTGTTCCTTCTGCCCTCAGAACATTTTTGTGCAAGTAAAACTCCCACGAGGTATAAAGTAGTTCAGTTACTAATCCAGCACAAACCTGATGTAGTCTACGGGCAAATGCAAGCTGGATAAGGACATAGAAGAAATGTCTGCAGAAAGTCCCAGAAGATGTAGGAGCCTTATTAAACAAATCAATGTTACATAATCATCTGGAACTACACTGATGGTGGTTGGTGCTGGAGGGCGTGACCTTTACCCAGATTGCTGCAGAACTCCCCCAGCATCCCATCTGGGTTGGCGGTCGGGATCTGGGTGAGGCCAGTCAGAATGAGGACGTCGCTGTTCTTCAGGGAGCTCTGGTCCATGGGCTGGGAGGGAAACGCAGCAGTGCTTAGACTTGAGCCTACTTCCTCCTCCGAAGCCGAACGCATTTATGAGTGGGACAGACTGCAGTATCAGCCAGACCCAGCAGGCCAGTGCCCTGGCAGTGAAGGACCTACTGCTTCTCCTTCGATTCTCAGGATCCCTAATTTTCCCTACATTTTCATTAGCCTTGTCTGTTGATGGACCCAGCAACTTACTTGGGGGTGTGTCGTAAGGAGGGAGGAGCCAGAGACATAGGCCACCTTCTCATAATGTGATTGGATGATCCAGTTAGAGCTGCCCAATGAGTAGCCTGAGCTGAGGGGCGTGACTTGCACAGCACCAAACAACTCCTAGGGATTGAAGAGGACAAACTGAAACTTTACGACATGAAATACAGCCAAATATAAGAGTTGACACAACTTAGGACAGCCTGAATCCATTTTGATTACTCTCGAAGTATTTGCAAAATGCAAATGTCTAACTGCGATTCAGTTCAGAGAAATCAGGAGCAGGATGTAAAAAGGCATGCCAAGTGATTCAGGCGCTGGAGGTCGGAGGGACACTCACCACTTTCTGAGAGTAGCCCACCAGCTGCACCTTGCTGAGGGCCGAGTTGACCTCCTGCAGGCTGTAGCAGCGTTTCCACGTCCAAACATCCACGGCCTCCTTCAGGGGCCCGGGGAGAAGCCTGAACGCACACAAGCGTACCCTCAGTATACCTCGCCGAGCCTTCATGCCTACACGTAAAACCACACCAGCCCACAAACTCCGCCCAGACCTACAGGGTTTCAGTGGGATTCTCAGACCTTTCTGTAGGATAAAGCACATCTGACAGTTCATTAGCCCGTCCTTTAGAACAAGAATACATCAAGCGAAAGCTTATGGGAACACGATACAGATAATTAACTAATTAGGGGAATTTAAGCAGGTAAATGGGATGGAACGTGAAAGCACAAATGCTTTCACTCCCTAAAAAAAAAAACCGACAGACATTCCAGCCACTAAGCTTCTCGTTAAAGGCCGACGACACCCCACCCCTTTAAACAGAGTGTTTTTGTACAGTTCCAGGTTTAATAGAGTTACATGTAGTTTGAAGCTCCATCTGATTTAAGTTACACACAGCACAGTATTTTTGGTGCAGAAACTGGACCCACTCAGCTCCAACAGGATAAGAATAATGGCATGTTTTTACTTATACACATTTTTAAATATATGTCTTTGTATCAGCATCTGCTGTCAGAGTTGTGTTATTCTTGGAACATATTCCATTATGAAACATGCGCAGTCCTGCAGTCTGCACTGTGCCCATTTATAATTCGAGCCATAACAATGACCCAGTGAAGAAACAGCAGTCAATTCTGCTTCATTCTCCTCTCATTCCCGAAATTCCATTTATAACATGTGCTGTCACCTGGAAACCATTGGCTAAATATGACAATTGTTAATTTTTTTTTAAAACACAGCTTAACTTCATGAACATAACACTTCAACTTAAAATACCTTTGTATTTCTTTATTCTTCCAGCAGGTGGCAGACTGTGCCTTGGGGACTCTTTCCATGAAGTTGACCAACTCCTCCATCAACAGCCTATGACAGAAACAGAAGCAGGCATAAGAAATCTCACAAGTTACCAGTTTGCCATTGTGAGGGTCTGCGATCTGCCAGGCCGAGCGACACGGCACAACACCTTGTAAAGGGCCTCATGTACCTTGTTTCGGGACCTGCAAAACTTAAGCTGTCAGAAGACCTGACAGAATGACTGTGCAGGTGAACACAGGTGCATCAAGCATTAGTAGTGATTCAGAAGCAGGTGTTGAGAGCTTCAGGATTTCATTATTACAAGTTATTAGTACAATCCCTTCAAATGAGAATGTGGCAATTAAGCAAACTGGGCACAGGGGGATAAAGTCAGGCTGACAAAACTGACGTCCACCTCAGAAGTTTAATATCAGTCGATCCCATGGCTGTACTCCAGGAACCCAGCCGCAGCCTCTGGGGGATGGGTGGGGTGGTTACAGGTTATTGACAAAGCGGTGCTTTAGAGGTGCTTTGAAAGGCAGCGATCCTGCAATAATCAATCCGCCTTCCATCCCGGGATGTAAACGTTTCACCGTCTGGCTTTTCCGATATGTCGAAAAATCCTTAAAAGGTGCCTAAAATGGCTACATCCGCACCGACCTTTATCAAAATCATGAAAGACCACAGGAAAAAAAGTCTCCGATAGAGCACAGGAATAAGCAACTGGAAGAAAGAAGGAAAGGCAATGCCACACCTATCAGCCAATCAAAAGAAGCCAAAGTGACTGAGGAAAAAAAAGAAGGAAAAGCAATGGCACACCTATCAGCCAATCACAAGTCATAGTGACTGGAAAAAAAAAGGAAAAAGCAATGGTAAACCTACTGGCCAATTATAAGAAGCTATAATGAGTGGGGGGGGGGGGGGAAGCATTGACATGCCTACCGGCCAATCTGCAGGGTGGGCTCCGTGGCATAGACAGTGCCAGTGAAGCCAGGGTGCTCTGTGATGTAGGGTAGGGCCATCATGCAGTGGTAGTTGGAGATCAGGATGACATCAATAGTGGACAAGTCCAGCAGCTCTCTCTGCAGAGGAAGACACAGGTGAGAATGCATATCTTTGACCTGTCACCATACTCCTTATTCTTATATTATGTCAAGTCCCCCCCCCCAACCTTGTCAGGAGAAACAAAAAAAAGCCCCCTGAGTCCAGGCCACATGGTCAAGCCTCTGAAGACAAATCTGGAAAACTGCTGATGAAGCAGCCAGCTCTGCAAGATGTCAGGCTCGCTTCTGAAAGCAGGACTGCGGAAAATAACCCACATAACGCGCTCTTGCCAGTGCCAGCTCCCACAGCCGAATGTTCATCCACAGCTAAATGTTCTCATATCGGCAATCAGATCCTATTGGTGCTCCAGTATTTGGTCGTGGGAGTGGTGAAACACCACCGCTCGCTCACCTCTGGCAGACAGAACTCCGGCAGAGAGTCCACGAACACGCGGCCTGCACACTCCTTCAGCTCCTACAACCCAGGGGAGAAGGAGGACCAGTTGAGGTACATGGTAGAACCCACATCCGGCTCTAATGCGTACAACTGCTTAATGCACAGACTTACCTTTTCCAGTGCAATAGTGCCATCTTTAGACACCCATCCAGGGAGTTTGGATAATCTTGGGCTGTAAACACAGGACAGCCAAATTTCTGTATGTAACAATCTAAAGCAGTATTTCTCAAACTGGCCCTCAGAGACCCCCAGAGAATATAGGTTTTTGCAAAAATGTTTAGCAGGGACTGGGAGGGAGCAAAATCATATACTGTCTGGGGGTCCCAGAGAACCAGGCTGACAAATACTGTTCTAAAGAACAATCAACATATTAACAGTGAAAGCACATTATAAAGCATTATACTCATAAATCGTTTACACTGTTTGGGGATTGTAAAAATAAGAAAGAACATGCAAGGGAGTGACGCTTCACATGGGGTACCTATGCCATGCTATATGGCCACCTCTCTCACCTGTGTACCAGGGGCAGTGGGAGAAAGTGTAGGGCTGATGTCATGTCCAAGCCACAGTCCAACATGATGGTAGTGGATTTGAATTTGAGGACATTGCATGGCAACGTTGGGTGGCCTGATAAACAATACTAACACCACATACGAATTAATGATTGTTTTAACTGTCAAGCTGAGGATCTTAATTATTGTCTTTTGGGGTAATACGGGAGATAGTAATACAGGGTAGATATTATTTACCAAATGCATTCAACAAATATGACATCGTTTTCCAGCTGGCAAGTAAGCGTCATTCGCAACGTCTACAGAACAAATCGTATTAAAAATTTATGATGACGTGTTTTGTAATAAATGGTTTATGCACAGACAAGTCATTGATCTAAAAACTGATCATTGTTTAGTCGTCTACGTTTTCTCTTTAATGGTTATCAATTCGATTTACCAGCCCAAAATATAAACCAAGTATGACTGTTAACTTAAAATGTTAAGACAGGAAGCTAATATGATCAAAGCACACAGTGAAGTTCACACATTAACTAGCTTACTAGCTAAAATGCATCAACGCCATTCATTGTTTGTTTTACAATGAATCAGCAAATCTATTTTATTAGACGAAATAACATAATGTTACACAATACGGACGCGTATACAAAAAAGGTACCTCACCAATTTCATATTTCCAAATGAATATATTCAGGTCATCGAGCAGACTGTTTCTACTTTTCGATCTGCTGTCGTAAAACCATAATTTCAGTGCAATTTACGGCCAATACAGCGGTGCTGGGATTTGTAGTTTCTGCATGCGGCAGGCGAGAATTGAGAGGCAACTAGTTTGGTTTGCGGTCGAAGGGAATTGTAGTCTTTAACGACCCTGTATTCCCCCCCCGACTCCCCGTCCCCTTCAAACCTTAGAAAGAACTACCAATCCGGCGCAATCATCATCATCATCATCATCATCCAGCTTTCTGATGTTCATGTCAATATGGCTTCTGTCAGACAAAGACAAGTCAGTCTCGCCTCTGACTGAAATCAAATAAGGCCGGAGGAATTTGAGAGAAAATACTGGCGCATGTTTAGTGTTGGCGAAACGGAGAAAAGGGAGTTATTGTGGGTTTACTGTATAATCCACGTATTAAATGGTGTGGTGGACAGAGGCCCTGACTGGATTCACTGTTAAAGGTAAGAGCTGCTGGAAGATTAATATTACTGTTAGCTTACCGTGGGTAGCCAGCTAACCAGCAGGCGGGCCCGACCAGGTAAGCTAGTTAATCATGTATATTCAGGCTGACGAGACAATCTTATCTGAAATGCATATCTTAATCGGGAAAATAAATATAACTGTGGAAAGTGAACTGCGTCCGACTCAATGTCGATTGCTTAACTAGGTAGCTAGAAGAAGCGCTGTACATAGTTAGCCGGGTCAACGTGCGCACAGACGGACAAACTGTACTAGCTAACAGTTAACCGAGAGTCCCTTTCATTTCGCCTGCACGGAAAACTACGGGGCACGATGTGAGGTTGCTGATCCCCGGGCGATTCCGGTCACCCAACTAGTACAGCTGTTGGTTATAGGTGGGGATCAGCTAAGTTAACTGAACAGGCAGACTTGGTCTGAAGGACGTCGACTGCCGCCGTATGCACCCCGCCGGCGGACTGCTTTTGGGGACATTAAGTGGGCGTTATCAGGAATTACTTTTAACTTTTGCGATTAACACCCAAAAGGGGCATTTTCGTTAATCAGAAAAGGGGAAAATGTTGGCAGTTATGTTTATTTGATTAGTTTTGCACGGCGGCCGGAGCACTATGGGCGTTTCTGGGGTATATACTGTACAGGCACTTATCTGAGTACATGCGCAACGTGTAGGACTAATGCGCCGCTTTGTGTTTAATGCACAGCTCCGGTTGCACAACAGGTTTAGGTTAATATGTAGGGACTCCACATTACACATCATTTCGTGTCCGTATAAATACAGACACTGTTTGGGCTTTTACTGTAGTGAGAAGCTACAGAGCTGCTGAAATGATCCTGAAGATGACCCCTGCATGCACATGTAACTCGTACATTACGACTTAAGCTTCAGTTTGAGGTTTAAAATGCGACAATGGGACCTGCTTGTGCACAGTACAGGTTTTTAACGCATGCGTAAATATCTTGTGTATTTTTGTGTGTTATGCATACCGTAAATACACGATGGCTGTAATATATGGTTTCTGAAGGATTATTTAGTTTGTATAATGCTGACCTGGTCATGTTATGAATCTAGACTTCAAATTGCTAGCACGCGATCCCTTTTTCAAATATGACGAATTATAAAAGTTTTGACATGTAAACCCAGTTAACTGTAATTTACTCCAATAACATGTAACATGAATAACGATGAAAAACGAACAGTGGGATGCAAGTCTTCCATTTTTCCTGAGTGGATGTGATTTTATTTATATCTGGTACAGATTCGATTGACATTTACAGCAAGACACAACCGGAATGTCCGGAGGAGATGACCTAGTCTGTAGACATTTATCAAATGATTGAGTATTTTTGGTCTCTCGCGATAAATCCCACCGCTTTTAGAGGAGCCTAAATGCCTATTCCTCAGAATATTTTTTAGACAATGTAACATTTTCTGTTTTATCTCGGAGGGGATTAACATGAAAATTTCGCTCTAGAACACAGATTAATTAGATAGCTAGTGTGTGATTTTCATAAATCATCCACCGGTTTCTCCATGACAGACAAACATATAAACACGTGAACAGCAAATGAGCTTCTAGTTCACCCAGAGAGCTTGTGTTTGGAACAACCTGCAGCTCTTGAGAAGTGAGGCTATCCTCTGAGATACCATGCGGCTCCCGTAAATGGGCGGTTGACGTGCTAGTCAGCCCTCATGCATGATGTCGACGGGCCTCCTGAAAGCTCCTCTCAGCTGGGCCATGCTTTGGGTTCTACAAGAAATGTGGACGTATAACTATGACCAGTCAACTGGAGATGAAGACTCTGCCGCTGACGCCCTCCCTTCCTGTGATGAGACCTGGGATTCTCAGCTTCTTACTTCCGGGTGTTTCAACCTGTAATTCAACAGGAAAGTCACACTTGCGGTGCCTAGGGATGGCAGCCTGGAAGTGTTCATTTTATATCTTGCACTCATTTTCATATGGCTTGCAAGTTTTAACGAATATAGACTTTGGAGGAATTGGGCTTTCGGGTGGAAGCTGTAAGACGCCTAAGCTTGTGAATATAAAAACCCATAAATATATCCATCACTGTACAGGATGCTTGGTGTGAAAGCCTATAGTAGGAGAGACAGCGTGTAAGACAGATGTTCTTCAGGCAGGACTTAAACAAAAATGTGAATCTCTGCTTTCACATGTTATCTAAGTGTGACTAAATGGACTAAACGCACATTTCAAAGAGCTTGGTAATAAACCAGCTTAACCTTCCCCTCAAACGGCCACCTTGGTAAGCTCAAGCTTAGATGGTCGGCGTATAAATCGGTGTATAAATATTGTGTCATTTTAGCCACAGCAGGGAGCAGAGGGTCTTGTGGATTGGGGGAACACTGTATATGGCTAATATAGCCACTCTCAGGGGTGGGGGGCTGCTTCTTCAGCTATTGTTGACGTGTGGGCTTGCTGCTTGCTGCTGAGTTGTTTAATCCAATGCCATTAACTCCCAAAGTGGGAGACGCCTGATAGCCATGTTGTGACACGTGCATGTTTGTGCATAAATCTCTGTTCCCGTGTTTTGCTGAGTGAAGATTTATAAACACAATTGACCAGCAGCAGTCAGCAGGATTGCCTAACCCCCCCCCCCCCAAATCACTCCACCAGCGCTTTCAGGATTTTTGTTTGTTTGTTTTATTTATTTAATAAAAGGTGGGGAAAGTCGTGAGTGCAGGAAGGAAGAGAGGAAGCGACGTAAGCAGGATCTACCTGCGTGTTGTGGGACTTCGCTGGAGTCAGCTCGGATCTCACTGCCGTTCTGTCTCCCGCCATTTCATTTTTGCCCTCTTTCCTCTCCCGAGGAACAAGAAACCAAGGACGGGTCCAGCGATACCTCTAATGTACTGGATGAATTCCAGATCTTAGTTGAAAGCAATATGCTGGAGCCCGTAAGCCTATCTCGTTGGGTTGGTTGGCTGACATTTTGTCGGACTTTCTGTGAACCGCAGGCTGTGTTTTAGCCTGCAGTCTGACGTTAACTGCCCAGCTCCTAAGGCCTTTGTTGCTGATAAGTCAAAGTGCTGATCTGGTTCAAATTTCTCTGCAGCCGGACATAATGTTTGCTTTATTTACAGGGTTTAAGTTAATGGTTAACTGGTATAATTTGTTTAGATTAATGTTAGAAGAAAAGGTAGGGAATATGACTGCATTATCTCTGTGTGTGATAAGATCCTTATACCGTTCTTTTATTACATTTCTGTTTTTTTTTTCCTTAACACACTCCTCTCAAGATGGTAACAGGTTAACAGTATAATTTAGGACTTTTAATCCTGTTATTCAGTTGTGTGGAAGAGATGAAGCGGCCAAACGACTTGGCACCAGATCATCAGAGTATAAGCAGAGTGCAAAGACTTGTCTGGCTCGATGAGTACACCTCATTAAGACCTAGTGTGCCAGTAGAAGACGTGTGTTGAGTGTTGCTGAGCCACCTTGTAGATAAGGGAACAGTAGCAACGATAATAGCATCTGGTATGATCATTTGTTTGGTTTTGGGATGAGGGTGTGGTTGATGGGGGTTGAGGGTTACAGAAGGGACACCGTGCCTCCAATCCCATCACCCATCTGTCATTGGTCCTTGCCTCTCATTCACCTGGTCGGTGCTACTGGGGCCTGGCGACTCGGCCAATCGGCACGGCGTTTGCCTGTTCAGGAAATGGGCTCTGATAGAGGAGTTCCTCTTACTGCGTTTGCAGCGTGGGTTTGGATGTGGAAACCAGAAGGAGGATCAGTCACCAGCTTTGATGTTCATTTATGGTGATTAACAGTGACCTGTTAATCATTAAAATTCCGACATTTGGCTTATAGCGCACAACGGCTCATGTAGTCATTGTAAAAGTGAATAGAGGCCTTTGCTCTGGTTGCGGTCGTTAGTATGCACTTCAAGCAGGACTTTACTGGATGTTTTTCCTGGTACTCATAATTGGAGCATAAAAATGAGCTTGAGAATTCATAATGTTGCCATCTGCTTATTATCTCTAAAAGGTTTCAGTAAATGACTTTGAGTTTTCTTCTTATTCCCT
The DNA here is from genome assembly GCA_026781145.1 of Hippopotamyrus pictus. Lineage (NCBI taxonomy): Eukaryota > Metazoa > Chordata > Actinopteri > Osteoglossiformes > Mormyridae > Hippopotamyrus > Hippopotamyrus pictus. Next base: position 9,991,646 of record JAODLC010000043.1, on the reverse strand, counting down.
GCGTCAATGTAAAGGCATTATTGACCCAGGTTATTCTTATAAATTGAAGTCCAGTAGCGGTCAGAAGTAATTTACAGCATAGCACGGAGCTCATGTCAATCTCACGGAAAATGCAATTACACACAAACGCACATAAAATGGACGCTTGTGTCGATCGCTCAGAGCTGTGAGGCTAGACAGAGGATATTATGGCTATAGGGAGTGGTTCCGCTGCAGATTTCCACAGATGTTTGACTCTGTTTCAGCCCTGGTTTTGGCCCCAGCTGAGTCCGTAATTAATTAGCTTTGATTCATTTGACGACTGGATGAATCGCTTAATATGAATCACATTAAGTGGTTGTTACACTATTTGTTGAGGCATGTGCTTTTACAGTTGCGTTTCAGTCATTTTTAGCCCTCGAGCAATTAAATGCCTAAGTCTTTGTTTAAAGCATCGTTTGCCTTCGTTAAAAAAAAAAAAAAAAAAAGACGAATGGAAGTGTTTTGGTGAAGTGCCACATAATAGTTTTCTAAAAGCTTCTTTGTCGTCAGTGATAAATTGAAACCATTGGACACTGTGGCATTTAACTGATATATACAATGAAACATTTTATAAGAATCTTACATTTTCAGCATTGTTTAAGTAACATATTTGGTTAAACACAAAAATGTAAATGCTGAATTTCCCGTCTAATTTCATTGTACTTTGTTTCAGGCAGTCAGGTGTTTAGACATGCTCTTTTAAAAGCACATTATGTTCAGCATTTTCTGTTGAAGTTGTGTGACACTGGCAACCTTACCACTGCACTTACCTGCAGGATAAATCGGGTGTCGTTTAAAAAAAAGAGAACTTGTGGTTTGTTCTAGTTGGAATTAGTGTTAAATCATCTTCTGTCCCTATTGATGCTGCAAGAACTACCTATCAAAACGAGGACCAATGAAAATGTAGATCCTTGTGCAGCTAGACCAATGACCTCCATGACCTCAGGTCCTTTGCTACAATCAGGTGCTGAATTATATTTGAAACTTTTTTTTTTTGCACATAGCCTGCACTCCATAGCAATGCTTCATACTTGATACTAGACACAAACTTGCCACATAAGCACACACACCAGTTTACCCCTTCAACTACCAACAGGAAATACTAGATTCAGGGTAATATCTTGCAGACGGATTTTCAGACGGATTAGTGCTCGTTGTCGGTGCAGGCGAAGTGCCAGTGCTGTAAGCGATAGCGTGTTTTAGAAAGCCCTGCGTTGTTTGTCTGTCCCCCCCCCGCCCCCCCGCCCCATATCAGTGGGGGCCGTCTCACCAGCTTATGTTCGGCTGATAATGTTCTCGGAGCGAGAGCTGAGCATTGGTGTCACTTTTCTCAAACTTCCCTACATTTTTAACGTCGGCTTCAGTTTCGAGGTGGCTTCCTGCTGTAGCGTGTGCGGACAGCGGACTGAATCAGCTGGCTAGCCTCTTGGGTGAAATGCATGAAACGGGACGGGTTTTGTTAACTGGTCCGAGCATTTTGTCATTATAAGCCATTAGCTGGTAGCCTTGCTGGGTACCTATACACTGGGCGGCGGGCAAAGCTGGCGGGCTCTGCCATTGCAGGCTGGTATGCCTGATTCTGTGTATAAGACAGGCGAGTCTGCTGTGTGCAGTCCAGAGCGAGGGTTGGGGTTTGTGCTGCTCTTCATCGCATCACCACTGAGAGCACAGCGAATTGTAACAGGCTGCTGCACTCCTTGTCCATCACCGGTACAACCCTGAATTATCAGAGAACGATCCGGAATTATCAACCTCTGAAGATGCCGTGAGGACTGGAGTTGTACCTCAAGTCTGCGGTGTAGAGAGTAAACAGTAATGGTGACGGTACTGTTCCATGGAGCCCCAAAATAGTGATGCGGTTAATGATGCAGGCAGGCGGTGGCCGGTTGGTGAGGAGATCTGTGATCCGGGGGACCATGCAGGGATACTGGCTTTTCGGGGTAACTTGTCGGATTTAAGGTACCACAGTTTAAATGGACTTCATATTCGTTCACTTACATTTTGCCCAGACT
>JAODLC010000043.1:9979359-9989577 GCA_026781145.1 Hippopotamyrus pictus | reverse complement strand
AATGGACTTCATATTCGTTCACTTACATTTTGCCCAGACTACCTTAAATCCGACAAGTTACCCCGATAAGCCAGTAAACCCGCTTCGTAGTACAGGCCCCGATGGAATATAGCAGGTGTAGCTTGACCATTTACAAACACGAGCGATTGCACAGAGCATAATAGGCCTCATTCAGACTGCGGGCCTGGTCTTATTAAACTGGTAAATCTTATTGATATTTGCCCTGAACAATAGCTTTGTCCTCAGGCTCAGCTTGCGGGAGTTTCTGCATGGACTGTAGACCATTGTGTGAAGGGACAGAGTGAGGAGATAAACAAACACAAATCTGTTGATGCTTAAGGATTCGTGCTGATAAGAGGCACACAGAGGGGGTTCTGTTGAAGCCCAAATAGAGTGATGATCACTGGTTCTCTGGAAGAACAGCTCTGCTGTGTTACTTGGCCTGTCATTTTGGCCGTGTAGCCTTATTGTTTTATAGGGCTGGCAAAGCCTTTTTCATTGAGTTACTGGATTATTTCTGCTAGAAGTTCAGTCATCTGGAGGACCAGGTGCACTTGGGTCCCATCCCATTGACGGCTCTGCTAAAATAACCCAAAACCCAACAGACAAGATCCCCAGTACCTACAAGGTACCACTAACCACACTGGAGGTCCGTCGATCTTTGTCTTGTATCCGTGGGCCTGGTATGTGAACAGAGACCGTAGGGGGGAGATGAAGGGTGCATGTGAGCAGCCAGAACACCTGGGAGAAGACAGGAAGTTCTGAGTTTTGGTGCAGGAGCCCCCAGAAGAGGTTTACGATTAACCACGGCCATTTGAATCGGGGTAACTATTTATTCATAATGACTCTCCTGGTGAATCATTCACACTCCTCGCCGCGAGGGTCCATTAACTGCAGCAAACTGCAATGATCCTTAAACGACTTCTTACAATCGATTCTTGCGTGGTTGTCATACACGCGTCAATGAAGAGTACCCTGCACGGGGAAAGTATTACCGGTTTCCATCAAGCCATTTCCTCCAGCCCGTCTCCTTGGCATTTTCTCTTTGAACGCAGATGCACTTCTTGTTGCCGTCGACATAATTAACCCCTGAATTGGGTCCCTCCCGCCAGCACCAATGTGATGGAGGAATCAACCGGAAATCGGAAATGGGCGAGTGCTTTTCTGTCGCTTTCTCTTTTGCAAGGCGAGAGTGTGAGGAGGAGAATGTGATAAGGGCTTCCGGTCTGGAGGATGACTCTGATTATGGTGACCTCATGCTGAAATTGGGGTAAGGGTGGCCCTTGGAGGCTGACGTTGCGAGATGACATTTCGCTACACCTCACCCTTAGAGCCAGTTTACGCTACACCTGCACCGCGTACGCTTACGTGTGCCTCTACAGCAAGTTGCCAACTTTATAATATTGCTTCAGCATTCTCCATATTAGGGCTATTCAAGTCAGGGTCCTCAAGGTCTGAGCCCTGCTGATTTCCCAGCCTTCCTTTACCTGTGAGCCAGGTTAGGTTTAGGGTGAAGCCTCTGTGCCCAATCAGAATCAGTAATTATTAAACTAAGTACATGGGAGAACTGAAAACAAGGCCTGGATTTGGAATTGAGGGCCAGATTTGGAACGTATCACGCGGCCCTGAGGGTTGAAGAGCCCTGCTCTACATTCTGCCCACTGCTCTACTTCACATTGGTACTTTGCTCTGCCACATATCACTTTAGTACCTCATGCTGATTGTTGCATTATATGATGTTAGATATCTCATAATAGTTAGTATTTTGTACTTCGTATTACAGCTGCATTGATATTGGAAAAAATCTTTTTTTGCAATAAATATTGTAATATTTATAAAGCAAAAAGTAGTTAAAAATAAATCAATTTCTCACTAACACACCTGCAGCAAAAATGATTGAGTCAGAGGCCTCATGCAAAAGCAGCTTTGATAAACATTAATTTTAAACATATACTAGATAATCTTGAAAAATAAGTCATTCAAATTGCCAGGTTTGCTAAGTTTTGTTTCCTGCAACAAAATATAAATCTTCTAGCCAAGTGTAAATCCCCTGCTCACGGCTAACTTTATCACCAAAGATTTCTAAATACCAGCACAGTACTGCAAAAAAAATTTGCTTATGAAAAAATACCATTCATGTATGAGAGCATGCAAGAGCATAAAACCCAGCTGCGATGTGGGAATTGCATAATCCTAACTTGCAATGCAGATTTTAATATTACACATCAATCCAGTCCTATTCAGTGTTGTTGATTGTCTGCAGTCTGTGGAGAAGGCATTTAAGTAAGAGTTTCATTGTACTTTGTACACTGCAGTTTGTACATTTGACACTCAGATTGGGACGCAGAAGAAACTTAAACTGGCATAAAATTTTGAAGACACTGTACACAGATGCATACAATAGTTTCGGAATATTTTTTTTCTTGCCTTTTCTTACATTTTGAATATCTTCCGGTCACCAATTCTTAAATAAATAAATAAATAAAATAAAAAATTAGATGCTACTTTAATGCCAGCTTTACATATAGTCCTATGACAAAAGATGTCCATACTGCCCCCCAGGATTTTTGGTGCTGCTGCGTCTACACGTAGGTGCACAAATGACGTGGGGAATGAACGCAGAATACGTGTGGCGGCCATGATGCGAAAGCGGCCGTCAGATTATGCCAGATGCTTTGTCTGTTTCTAGCTGTTTCCGGCTAATTCTGCTTCTCCATCTCCTTTATCCACACAGGAACACCAAAATCAAAAGTACTCATCTCCCCACTATGGGGAGTGAGCCAGGGAGAAGCATTTTCTCAAGCTAAATTCAATTTTAGTCACGAGTCAGAGTTTGAAATGAGTGGAAATGGACATTTTCCATGAGATCCTGTTCACTTGCATTGGCTGATCCTGCAAAACGTCAAGCTGTAACATAGCTTGAGGTCTCGGCTATCAGCTTGAGCGTGCCGATCTCCTGCTGGCACGGCTGACCGTGTCATTTGCTCGCTTCCTGTTCAGAATTTATGTGCTTTGCGGCCATGTGCTGGAACGGCCCTGTGGCAGATAAATAGCGGATGGAGAGTTTCTGTGGATGACAGTCAGTACATTCTCCTTGTGGGTCACGGGGGAACTCAGCTGTTTGGAGGTGAATTTTGCAGGGAATTGTTAATGATGGATTAAATAGCCCCACCTCTCTCACTCCTGCACATGACTATCTGTGTTTATTCCACATTCTGTCTGCTTTTCTTGGTCCTTTTTGAGCCAAAGGCAGAGACCAGTGCTTCAAAGCCACCTTCATAGACACACCTAGGGAGCACATCTGGCATTTTGGACTGCGCTCCAGGCATCAGATGTCCGGGGGACTGTCGTTATGGGCCGTCACTATGCGGTGACTGTCCCACTTTCCTGTGTGTCCCCCCCGCAGGATGTCTCAGTACACAGATGAGCCACGCTTCACCATCGAGCAGATCGACCTGCTGCAGAGGCTCCGGCGCACCGGCATGACCCGCTCGGAGATCCTGCACGCGCTCGACACACTGGAGCGGCTTGACCGCGAGCACGGAGACAAGTTCGGTCGCCGGCCCGGCTATGGGGTCGCCGAAGGGGGCGGGACCTCAGCACCGGGCGTCTCCGCCTCCACCACCTCGTCTACCTCCACCGTGGCGCCGGCGGCCTCCTCATCCACCACCAGCGCTGCCACCCAGACGCAGTACCCTTCCGGCCTCTCGCCATCCCCCAGCAACAGCTACGACACGTCTCCCCCGCCGCCTGCTGCCGCCATCGCGGTGCCCTCCGCCGTCCCTCTGGCGCCGGCCGCCCATAACGGCCGCGACAGTCTGGCCGCCACACCCAACGGCAAGCTGTCCCCACCGCGCTACCCCATGACGCCCACTGCGGCTGTAGCCCCACGCCCTTACGCCTTCGAGGCCACGGAGGAAGAGCTGGACATCGATGACAAGGTTGAGGAGCTCATGAGGTCAGTGGGCATGGTGGGCGATCCCAGCTGTGGAGATGAATGATCAAAACTGGGGTTCAGTTACAAGGTGAATTTGGTGGGTTTTTTTGGCGAGCACAACACTGCAGGGCGCAGTCTCTCGCCTCTGCCTTATCCAAACCCTTTCTCGATTACCGCTCCTGTTTAGATGGGTTTTATTTTTTACAGGCCGGGTGACAGACGTTGTCACACGAGCGGTTCTTTTTTTGTCACCTTGGCTGGTGGCTGGAAGGACCCAGAAGATTGGCAGTTGTGTGAACTGCCAGAAACCACAAATATCTCTCATCCTTCCATTTATAACCCAGACGCATTTCTTTCATTATGTTTATTACTCTGAGCTTAAACAAATCGTACCAGCCACCAAATAAATGAAAATAACTTCATCATTGTGTATTGAACTGCATATGACCTTCATATACTAAATTAATAATGAATAATATATAATGTACTGTGTACTGTTTTGTCTGGCAGCATGATAAAATGCTCCCAGTATCTGCTGGGGATCTAGCTGACCTACCCTGCATGTCCATCCAGTTACTCTCCAGTACCATCATTCCTAGATGGCATCTTAAGACATTTGCTGCCCACATTGTTAGCTGCTTATCTTAAGTATTTGGTTAAGGATAAACAGACCCCTGCGAGATTCTCGTGATAAATGATCCCGTCACAAGCCGTTCACTCATCCATGGATGGATGGATGAATGGGTGGAGATTCCCTTGTTAAACGATCCTGTCCCAAGCCGTAAACCGGGTAATGAATATCTCCTGGGCTCCATCTCTCCGGGCCGTCCTGAGAGCTCCGGCACAATGCCGGGTCTCGGCACTCGGAGGCGTGAGGTTAGGCTGCTCTGATGTGAAGGAAGGGACGTTTCGTTTGTTTCCGCTTTGATGTGAAGGAAGGGACGTTTCGTTTGTTTCCGCTTTGATGTGAAGGCCCCCGGGGAGTGTCCTCTCCATCCCCCGCATATCTGTGGACTATCGATTCTCTCAGGGAGGTGGGAGTCCGAGGTTCAGATGGCCGGGTCTGGATGAAAGCAGCGCCGCTCTCAGCTCTCCTTAATGCAGCGTCTCTGTCCTCCCAGTGCCCTTCAGCCACATGTTAATGGAAGTGCTATGCAAAGATCACCCTCCCCATTCTCAGAGATGCTTGCTATAGAGATTACCTACAAAAGCCATATAGCATGGATTCTCTTTTTTTAAACTTCTGGGTGTCGCGTAGAATACCGGTGCTCCTTAATCAAGGTCAGGGCCGTGCGATATGTTCCATTACTCTCTCGCCCCTGCCGGCTCGCGCCTAATTTAAACCTGCTGATCGCAGACTTGATGATGACATCACCTTAGGCTCTGGGCGGGTGTGAACACAAGGAGTGTTTATTATCAGTCTTACAGCTGGCAGCTCAACACGCTTAACCAAACCAGCAGATTCAGCATCACTGGCCGACTGCAAGGCGACTCGCTACCTTAAGATTGCGGGGGGCCCTTCGGGGGCCAGTGGGGATGCTATTCTGAGCACTCTCTTCTCTATTTCCCAGCCGGTCCTCAGGGACCCCCAGATGTTTTTGCTCCCTGCCAGACACTCCAGCAAAAACTGAGGACCAGGCTGGGAAACACTTCTCTATTGAATTATGTATTCATTACACGAATCATCTTAATCTATGATGGCTGTAGAGTAGTGCACTGTCACTTCATACCTCCAAGACTGGGGGATTCCAATCCCACTCCCACTGTGCGTATGCTGGGATCACATGTTCTCCCCATGTCAAGTGGGTTTCCTCTGGGAACTGTGGTTTCTTCTCACAGTCTAAAGACATGAAGCTGGGCTAGTTAGCAACCTCTGAATTGCCTGTGTTGGTGTGTGTGTGCACCCTGTGATGGACTGGCTCTGTGCTGACCCCACACCGGTTAAGCGGCTCCAGCAGATGGAGAGAATGGGTGGAAAGATGACTTCTAAAATGAATATGTAGTAATTAGGGATGCACCGATTGCAATTTTCTTGGCCGATCCCGATTACCGATATTTTTGGTTTGTGCGATCGGCCGATGCCCATTTCTGCCCAGAGAACAGCAAATACATACAAAAATCACATTTTCTTCACCTCAAAACTTTATTTTTATAACAGAGTTTTGTTATTAAACTTTACAAATTAAACTAAAACAAATAAATAAAACCCCAACTACAACTAAACATTAATATATTCTTTAAAATAATAATAGGTGCAGCAAGTAAACGTGTGTGACATGACCCTAGATTAAACAACTCCGGTAGCTACTTCGTATTCTACATATTGGGCTGAGGTAATTTTCAGATTTCTGAAGCCTCTATCCTCAACTACAGAAAACGACTGGTCATCCAGTGCCATGAATTCCATAATTTTTCTCGTAATTTATTTGCTCTTTTCACTGCTTATACCAACGAAAGATAGTACGGAGTGCTGGCTCGTAAATGGCTTCCAACATGCTTTTCCAGCAGCTTTCGCTTTGCTAGCTTCTTCAAACTGAGCGTGATGAAGCTAGCAAACTGGGGTAAACTGTTTTTAAATATCTAATTAAATTTGTTGTGTTAAATGTCTTTGTATTGGTTCCCCGAAGGTGTACCTGGTCCTTACACTTGCTGCAGATAGTGAATTTTGCATCCGCTTGGCTCACACTGAAGAATTTCCAAATTACGGACATTTTTGTATATCTGAAAGTGTGCGCGACTTCCCATATGATTTACTGTGCATGCGCAAGATCGATTCGTAATCGGAAATACGTGAGACTGATCGGCCAATCGCCGATCAGGCTGAAAATCGGCCCATTCCGATCACTAGCCGATCGATCGGTGCATCCCTAGTAGTGATGTCACTTCAAGGTCATTCATGAAGTTAGGCCAAATGGGGGGGGGGGTACTTTGTTTGGGATAGGGTGAGAGATACCACGCCACACTCAATGCTCTTGAATCCAAGATCTCAAATGCAGTCTGGGTTCATGAACCTGTGGCGTAGACGTCATCGCCTTTCTTCCCTTCTTCTAATTCTGCATGGCTCTGTGCTGGCAGGAGAGACAGCAGTGTCGTCAAGGAGGAGATCAAAGCCTTCCTGAGCAATCGCCGCATCTCGCAGGCTGTGGTGGCTCAGGTCACAGGTCAGTCGCAACTCCCTGGGTTTCCGTCTGAGAGCGAATCTGTGGGTTCAGCGGTAATGTCATGTCCTCGATTTGTCAGTCTTCTGGACTTGGTCATTTTCTGAGGTCTGTGAGGCAGAGGAAACTACAGTGATTGTCCCCCAAGCCACAACGCATTTGCTGCTTGTCACCCCCCCTCCCCAGGAATCAGTCAGAGCAGGATCTCGCACTGGCTACTGCAGCAGGGCTCGGACCTGAGCGAGCAGAAGAAGCGGGCCTTCTACCGCTGGTACCAGCTGGAGAAGACCAACCCCGGTACGGTGATCCTGTGGCGCCGCTCGCACACTGAGTCATGACTATAAGAGAGCCCATCATTTACCAGTTTATATTATATGCTGGGGCCATCACAGGACGGAATGCCGGAGCGCATAAATTTCATCCATTCGCCGCACTTAAAATAAAACGACACGCGCCGCACAGAGTATTTCTGGTCGAGGGGAGAGTGGAAAGTGATGTCTCAGGGGAAACAAGGGAAAGCAGAGTGGGCCTGACACAGCTCTCGGTGAGGCGGACCGGTTAGCGTGCGGCTAATGGCACCCTTCCTGACCCCGTTACCGAACGCCTTGCCGCGGAGGTACGTGAACAGCAGCCAGGGATGATGCTCCCTGTAACATTAATGGGGCAGCTTCCTGTCATTCCTCCCTGTCTCCACCTAGCTAAAGCCAAAATGGCTGTGTTGGATGAACAGATCCTGTTTAAACACCAAAAGTGCCAAGTCAGCTTTAACACTGTTCAGGATAGGACCCATCCCAGCTTGTGGTCTGTAAGCCACTGACTGCTGGTCTTCAGTTTTATACACCTGAGCAGGCATCCATGATGGAGGTTACTGTACCGACTAGGGCCGCCCATAAGGGGGCAGAATAAGGAATACTTTCTGGGGTGGGGCATGAGTGTGTGAACGTGGATAATGGTAGCTTTGGTTTGGAGAGGGGGTGGGGGCCATTTTTCAGCCATATCTTTGTGTGGCCCTGGTACTAAGCACAACACTGAGGGAATTAGTGTGTCTCATATGCAACGGTTCTGATCGTAATTGCAGTGATGGGTTTTTTAATGAAGACATTAGTGTTTGGCTTTAATAGCCCTGGAATGTGCTATAATCCAGTGTAGGGTATATGGTTTTACAGGCCCCCATGCTTTACTCCTTGCATTCGAACCCTTTTGACCGAGTCAGTCATTCCTCACTGTGTCCCAGGTGCCACTCTGAACATGCGACCTGCGCCCCTGGCCTTGGAGGAGATGGAGTGGAGGCAGACCCCACCCCCCGTCAGCACCGCGCCCGGAAGCTTCCGTCTGCGACGGGGGAGTCGGTTCACATGGAGGAAGGAGTGCCTCGCTGTCATGGAGAGGTACGTGGAGAGACGTCCTGCTCCGTATTGCTCCAATGGCCACGTCATCACGCCTCCTGGCCTGCAGGTGGCAGCACACTCATACCCTCTGGGTGATTTATCTCCCTCCACCATCCCACCAGCTACTTCAATGAGAACCAGTACCCCGACGAGGCCAAAAGAGAGGAGATTTCAAACGCCTGCAATGCTGTAATACAGAAACCGGGTAAGGCTTGGTGTCATAGAGTCCATAGAGGAGTTCCGTGTTCCTCTGATATGTGACTGACATACAGCCTCACATGGCTGAGGCCACATCTTCACAGGACCATAATAAGGCCCTTCCCTTTTCCCAGCTGCACCAGTCGACTCTACTACCATTTAATAAATTCCCTTCCTCACATCTCCCTGAGATGTCCAGCTGTAGAGTTATGAAAAAGTCTCACTCTTATAAATTCCTAACAGGTTATATTCGCTTCAGGATTGAATCTTCTTCCTTTGACTTCCTTTGACCCCTATCACTAGCTCACTTGATCTAGTTCCTCCTGCCCTACTGCTTCACACTGCCCCTGTCCTCCCCTCCCCTAGGCAAGAAGCTGTCTGACCTGGAGAGGGTCACCTCACTGAAGGTGTACAACTGGTTCGCCAACCGACGGAAGGAAATCAAGCGAAGAGCCAACATTGGTAATGTCCCGCCTTCACAGGGCCAGCAGCCAATCATAGAGACATGGGCATTAGGAGTGTCATAAAGGATGGGCAGTGATTGGCCAGAGATCTGCGTCCCTTGGACTTGTTAAATAGCTGGCCGTGTGTGATGGGAAAAGCGGGTGTGAGCGCCCCCCCTCAGGTCAGTGACTGCTTGTTCTGCCCTCCCTAAGAAGCCACAATCCTCGAGAGCCATGGTATAGATGTGCAGAGTCCAGGTGGGCACTCCAACAGTGATGACGTTGATGGCAACGACTTCTCTGAGCAGGTCAGCAGGGGAGGAAGCTGACGGGGCCACTTGACTCCATCACAAACCTGATGAAGTCCGGTCCGTCTCTGAGTCTTAAATGTGGTCTGATGAGAGTATAGCACACTGCAGTGGGACCCGGAACTGACCCATGTGGAACCGTTTGCAGGGTTGTGACGTCAGCTATTTTGAGAAGAGATCGGTGACCCGACCCTTTGGCTTCTACAGACTGGAACCGTCATCACCAACGCAGGTAGGCTGGTAACCCCCAGCCTCGTACCCCCCGTCGCTAAATAAACTTCCCCTGCCTGCGTCCTGGCAATGCGGTGGGAAGGTACAAGCTTGCTGAGAACATGCCATGACATGGGGAATTGACTGTAAATCGGCCCCCTGTACTGTCCGAACGAACAGGCTCCCCCTTTCTGCCGCACATCAGATCCTGTTTGATCTCAGAATGCAGACAGTCTGTGCCGTGCGGAGTGCTTTAGCCGTGCCTGCCCAAGACGTGCATTACCTGGGCTTCTCCAAATGCACAGTGACATGCTTTATGTTGCCATGAGTCATCGAGGAGAGGCGTGATATAGATGCAGGGCTTTACAGTGCTGGCCGACAGCCAGACATGCAATTTAGACCGCAGACGCAGGAAACGGTTCAGTTAAAATAGAGGATAGAGCAGAGTGCTGGAGTGAACCATGTTACCCAGAAGGCACCGCTGTGTGATCAGTCAGACTCGGCAATTACTGGAGCATTTTTCGGCACGTCTAATTAGTCACGCTGTTGACCCCCCCCCCCCCCCCCCCCCCCCCC
>JAODLC010000043.1:9966544-9979259 GCA_026781145.1 Hippopotamyrus pictus | reverse complement strand
TGACCCCCTCAACCCTCACCCACCCTTCATAAGGATGACAGCACCAGCCACAGCGACCACCAGGATCCCATTTCCCTGGCTGTGGAGATGGCTGCCGTCAACCACACCATCCTGGCACTGTCCCGGCCAGGCACAGTTCCCAGTGACATCAAGACTGAGGCTCTGGATGACGACTGAGTTGGGTGGGGGGTGTGTGTGTGTGTGTGTCTGTGGGGGGGGGGAGGGTAGAGTGTAGAGAAAGAGGGCCTGAGACCAATGGTGACCAAAATATCAGTGGCTAATGCACACACAAAGAACTGCGAGTCATACAAAACACCCCAGCCCTCCTAGTCCTCCCTAATCCCACAATGCTCTTTGCTACTTCTTGACAGTCTTCCTCTCCTGCTTCAGTGAGTACACCAGAAATCCTTATGCTCGTCTCAAAAGAAATATCCTTTTAAACATAGTCTCGCAGTGCTGTTCTGCCCTTTAGTGTCGCTTTTATTTTACTATGTGTACCTCCCATGATGAGAACAGGCCTTGCCCAAAACCAAAACCCGTTTTGTTCCTCTGTCCTGCCTGTGTCAGCAAAGAGGGTAGTAGGGGTGCTTTCTGCGAATACAGAGCAACAGTATTAACCTCTTGTGCCCTCCGTTGCTGTGCTTTCTCGATGCTGCTGTGCGTTGCAGTGGCCTCACCTAGTCAGTCAGTCCCACCCACCAGCACAGGGGGGGATGCCTGGAGTGGGGTGGAGAGAGCTGGGGTAGAACAAGTGACGAGGAGCACGTGTGTATTCACAGGCACCCAAATAGGCCACAGGTGCCAAATGGTCCCACCGAACTACAGAGCATTATTTTATATTATTATTTTAACTGTATCACACTTTACAGACCCTTTTGGGAGTTCCCTGCACTGTAGGTTGTGACTCATACCTACTGTTAACCTAAATGGGGGTGCAGGGAAGCCCCAGGCATGACATGCGACCGATGGGAAACTGCTGGATGTTCCCGTCTTGTTCAATACACAGCTGTACCCAAAGCCATTCGCAAGAACCAGAAGCTCATCTGTAGCACCAAGCTGTAGCTGGCGGTGGCAGATCAGGGAGGGGGCTCTCGCTCTCTTTCTGGCCCCGCTGATTTGCCGCACGAGTCGGTTAGGGGTGGGGGCCTCTCTCTGCCAGCGTCGGCTTTGGACCGACCGACGACACTGGATGTGGGTGATTGGCTGGGAGGGGGGGTGGAGGCTGACTGTTAGTCTTTATCACCGCTTAAAAGGCTACATTCTAGCCCTCCGCCCACCCCGACACGCAAGCCTTTAGTCCACATAGGATGCTGCTTTCAGTGTGAACTAACGTACAGCACTTGCTGCCCAGTTAACGGCTAAGCTGACCGGCAAGTCATTCATTCTGCTGCTTCAGAACTGGACCCCCTGTGAGGTTCCGCTGTTACTAACAGGCGCTTGCTTTCGATATCAGTATCTATCTAAAGAGGACAAAAAATAGGCTCATTTTAAAAAAGAGACAAAATGTATTTAATATTGTATTTTGTCCGAGTTCCTCAACTGTAAAATTTAAAGATGTATAGCAAACTTTTTTTAATTTTATTTTTTCTAAATTACCTCTTAATGTTTTAGTTTGTTCCCCACTCTTGGTTTCTAGGTGACCTTTATCGCTTGTTTTCCATTTCGATGTGAGAGCGATCCACCCGTATTCCTAAACATGAGGCTTCAAGGCAAAGCATCCTCCTCCAAAAAAGGGTGGAGTCCAGCCTAGGCTCCACCTACTCATAGAGCAGCCACACCCACATGGGGTGCGGCTGACAGACAGTTAACTCTAATTATATATATACCCTCCAAATGAGAGCTTGCTTGACGTGAGCGAAAAATAGCTTTCTGTCATCCACCGGCACATTTCACACCTTAATGCAGCCCGAAGGATGACTGTTCATCAGGGACGTGTCAGTCATGGGTCAGATCACATTTACATCTAGACAAGCAGCCTGCAGCATTTGTCATTCTGCTAAATCTGCTCACTATCTAGAGGCGAGCGCTGTTGTTCTAAGGACTGTCCTCAAAGGGGGGTGCACTTTACCGCCAGGGCTTCAGGGGTCGCAAAGACAGCGAGACGAGCCCCTGGCATGCAGGTTAACGCACGGGTGTCAAACTGCAGGCCTGGGTGGGCGGAGCCCTGCACATTTTTGGGTTTCCTCTCTTTGGCACACCTGACTCCTTGTGCTAATTGCCACACAGTTCTTGAGCTGAATCATCTGAGGTGGAACAGGGAAAGAACTGAGCTACACAGGGCTCCGGCCCCCCAGGACTGCAGTTTGACACCCCTGGGTTAAAGCATACACTCACTCATATGTCTAATGCAGTGATCACATGAGTAGCGGCTATATGACAGCTTCATGACAGCGGGGATGCCACAGAAAGCTCTGCCAGTGGGTCACTTTACAGCATCTCTTCAAGGTCCCACCATTACTGGGAGCATGCAGAAAGAGGTACACAGACCGCTAAAGCTCCAACATGGGCGTGGTGGGCGTAACCTTCTGCTGGGGGGAGGGGGGGGGGTGCTTTGCCATGACAGGCTTCAAAGGTCACTTGTCCCCAAGTGTCATCTGTCCTTGTTAAATGTCGAGAAAAAACTTGATAAAGTATATGAAAGTTATCAATTTAAAAATAGTTAATATCCCCTCATTGTATCTGAATTTAGTGCCTTTTTTGGACAGTAGACTGTTCTGTAATTAAACTGTAGTATATATATAAATGTTTTTGTACAGTTTATTTGTTTAAGAACTTTTTTTTAAAACCTGTGTTTTAGTATTGTACCTACTAGAGAATAAAAATTATATCGATGAAATGAAACTCCTTGCCCATCTCTGGCTCGTTGATTCGCTACATGACACTCATACCCGGGACCAAACTGTCCTGAGCAGAGGAGAAATCACTCCTGGGGGGACATGTACAAGGGCTCTGCTCTCTTGTAATGATCATTTAAAAACCTGCTGCGGTGGGGCGTGGGGGGGTATCACTTACCATTACAATGCCAAAATAGACCAAATTAGTCTACCGCCATCTGTTGATGAAGCTACAAGCCGCAAGAGAAACCATCTGTTGAAACCTTTCCTTTATGCAAATATTTAGATGGGTATTAGGCAGGTACATCTGTTCCTTCGATTTTCTATCAATAACCAGAGATCTGCGACCGTGGGGGCTGCCTTTATTTCCTGGCTGGGTTTTAACGTCACCAGATGCGAGCTTCTGCCTATAGCATCCAGTGGGATGTAGTTTTAGCACAGCTGTCTGTACCCCTATAAGGCATGAGCCCACCCCTCTAGGAGTTCATATAGCCCAAGTTTATCTAGTAAAGCAGAGTAAATGGCAGGTGAGGTGGGATCAGGGGAAACGTGTTTGGGTTCAGGGGCTACTGGGATTGTTACAGGAGGACACTGGTTAGTTGGCACTGGAATGGAAGTCGACGTGAACGGTACAGGGACTGAGAAGCACTGACTGCCGGGAAAAAACATCTGGGGGGGGGCGGAAACCCAGTAGGGAAAAGGGGAAAAAAAAAAAGATGCAGAGCCAGATAAAAATACACGGCAGCTTCATTATCGAAATCTGCCACGTCCTGCTTGTCAGCAGAGTCACACCCTGACATCAGTCGGCGAGCTGCAGCAGCTGACAGGCCCCTCTGGATTTTGAGCTCTGCAGAGTACATCCGTATGTATAATTCCAACACACACTCATTTGTATCAGGCGAGGGCATTCAGGCTAAGCCAACAAAATCAAAGAATATAAACCACATGACTAGCTTCTTAGCCAATAGAATCAAAAGGAAAACCACACGCCATAGCTACTGAGCTGACCAAATTGAAGTGTAAACCGCATGGCTTGCTGTTGATAAATGTAATTCAAGCTGAACTTCAGAGGAAAACCAAGTAATGTGGAGGATGGCCGATCCTCCAAACTATCTACCAACAGACAGTGGTGGGCAAGGTTCCGTTAACCGCTAATTAGCGAAGTTGACTTTTTTTGTTAGCGGATTAGCATTTCTGCTAGCTTTGAAAATTCTTAGTGGACCAATTAGCTTCTGCTAAATTTTGTTCCGCTAACATTTTTTTTGTAGGTGACATGAACAAAGCTTAATGCATTTAAAACATTTGTGAGCCCTACAATCATACACATTTGTTTCTGTTTCTTATGAGTGCATATGCAACATTCTATCTGGCATGCTCTTGGCTGACTACATGTAAACACAAGATGTGATTGGTTGATAACTTGTCAGATTTAAAGTAGTCCGGGCTAAATGTAAGTGAAGGAATCCATTTAAACTGGGGTACCCTGACTGAAGTGAAGAAAATGGGCCTGTATCACGAAGCAGGATTTCTTGCTTAGCTGGATAACTTGTTGGATTTAAGGTACCCCAGTTTAAAGGGACTTTTAGCATTTATCGTTAGCTTCTGCTAAATTTTTTTAGTGGAATGATTCTGCAATAAATTAAATATATTCTCTTCAGACAGAATGCTGGGTTAATGTTTGAAATCCATAGATTTTCTGGATTCTTCCAGGTCACCGTATTTTCTTCACAAGCCATCTGAGCACACAGTACACACAACCACGCACTCTCAGTGAATAAGTGTCAGAAATGAGACACTGCATAAATGTTTATTACTGTATCTGGTTTGAACTTTTGAGAGCCCCTGCATTAGTGTGCAATGAACGTGTCTGAACCATCAACAATGGTAAAGAAAATAAATAAATACAGAAGCCCCTTGATTGGTTTGATGACATTTTATCCCGTGCAGGAGAGTAAGGTGGGCTTAGTGTTACTGAATTACTGCAGGTTCGCAGAACTGTTGCAAACATCTTATTCTTTTCATCCATGTAATGATCGCAGGTCAAAAACAATGTTTGGGAAAAGTTAAAGAAGAAAAAAAACAACATGACCACCACCATCCAAGTCCAAATCCCCTTCGCAGCAAAATCTCATGGTTTCACTGCCAACCCACCACAGTTTGGCATCTACCATGTTTGGCATGTTGGGGTCACTCTTAATGAAGGCTGACGCAGCAGCTAGTAGTTCATTACAACAATGCTCAGAGTGATGTGTTTGTGGCTTTGTAGAGTCCAGTTATATTCCACTGGAAAACCTTCAATGCTGTAACGGAGCTTAGTGCCATTTTAACAGAGGCCACTCCGTGCTTCATAAACCAATCACAGGACAGAAAGCACATATATTTAAGGCAATGCAGCCCTTGAAGTGCCAAAAGAATGGAGAAATAAAATGCACATCATCATACAGATCAGTAAATCATGAAGGCAGAAACAGGAAGTGGTTTCCCCCCCCCCCCAAACATAACTCATACATGCATTTAAATAAACCATTACCCTTAAACGTCATACACGTACAATATAATATCCTGCAGCCTGGATATTGGATACTGGTGCATAAATCGAAGACCAAAGACCTAAACTATCAGATGGGAGCACGGACTAGATATTTGCCTCAAAGATACAGATTATTCCCAGAGCATGGCCCTCAACCTAGATTTTTAAAAATTAAAAATTGATTAAAAATGATTTAATTGTGCAATCCTGGCTCCCCACTGAAAATAAGAGGTTTACACCAAAGCTTTAAATAGTCCTCTAGCTTTACATAAAGAGTAAAGAGATGGATCCTCCCATAGATTGGATGCTGCTTCATTTTTATTTTTTGTAAACCACTCATAAAAGGCCCATTCATTCCCCGAGTCCTAGTCCCTGAGATGTGAGAAAAATTAAGATTCAAAGCAGACATTCTTAAAGGCACATTATTCTAAAATATTTAAAAACTTCTGGAAATATATTAAAAGGTGATAAAAGATTAAGTTTAAGATTTCTCAGGAAAAAGTGACACTGTAGGAACAAGCCAATACAGCCAGCGACAAAGCCGCTTTGGACAGACAGTAAATGTTATAGACGTCAAGGAGCTCCAGTATGAATGGAGGAGCCCAACACTGGCAGTATCTGGTAGCAGGTGCTTTATTCTAACACCATGCAAAAGGTATATGCCACACGTGCTATAGACATTCCAGCGGTTTGGTGTTGAAATATCCTTGCACACACAGTGTGCTCTCTGTCCACTAGGGGGCACCACCACTCACCATAAACACAGAATGAATGAATGTTCTTTCAAATGTGGCACCAAAGGCAGGTTCTGCCACCTTCTCAGTGACGCCAGTGAGAGGGAGATGAGGTTTCCCAGGCCTCAAGGGGGCCCCAAGCCGCACCCCCGACTCAGTTGTTCCAGGACTTACGATTGCGGGTCAGCGTCTCCCCTTTTGCCAGGGCTGTCAGGGCGGCCAGGTTTGGGTTCGAGCCAAAGCCGGAGCTTTGGCGCTTCTCTTTGCGCCGCTTGGAGCCGTCGGCCCGGGTCACCCTGTCGGGTCTCACCAGGACCCCGTAACCGGGGTTACAATGAAAGTACCGGCGTCCGCTAACCGAGCCGTCGTTCTTACCTGTGAATGTCATGAGAAGAAACATCAGTGACAGGCATCAGGGATGGGTGTCCTGGAGCCCTAGGTGAGATTCTGCTTCTACTTAGAATTACCGTTGAATCTGAACGTCATTAGTCTGCTGCCCGTAACGCATTTCGGATTTCGGAACAAAGCCAGGAAGCATCTAGGGCTGGATTGGATAACAGTGTAGTGAAGAGAATCAACTGCATGAAATACATCCAGAGAATCTCAGCTTAACATGGAAAACAAGAACCGATTGAAGCGTGTAATATTGAAATTTATGAATATTCCACAGCTCAGGATTATTCCGTGAGCCAAAGCCTTTCTGTCCACGAAGCACTCGACTCAGCAAATCGTCCCCAATAATCCCTCAGCCAAACTGTCTGGAGCGCTAAGCCGCATGACTTCTGTGGAGAAGTTACTGGATCGTGACCCTCCAGGTCCAGCATTCAAGGAGGAGAGATTAACAATAAAAACTTCGTATGGCTCCATACTCTCCCTACTGAGCGAAAGTGAGACCTACCAGAAGGAGTGTCGAGTTCCACGCCGACCCATATGCCATCTGCAAAGTCGCTGGGACCCACGTAGCGCACGGTGCCACTTTTGTTGGTACCTACAGTCACGTACTGTCCCACTTTCAACCAGTCCGGCAGAGGCGTCTCGCTGAGCTCGTCCGAATCCCATGCCATCTCCAGCCTTTCCTTAGACTCGCTGGCATTGCTGCTGCCGTCTTCACTCAAGATGCTCCCGAAGGACTTAAGGTCAGAGGTCTTCACCTTCTGGATCTTGAAGGGGTTGATGAGAGCGGGTTTTAAAGGGGGGGGTTGGGTTTTAGACTCTGGGCTGCTGCGGAGATGAGCTTCAAGAGGAGCTGGTGTAATATTAGCGGAGGTGACATAAGCAGGAGTCACAATGGTTTGAGGTGGTGGAGGAGTTTCAGCAATGGTATCTAGGAGAGGGGTATTGATAGGAATGGCATCTGCAGGAGCTGTGAGACTCCTATCGAGAGGAGGCGCAACAGTAACTGTATCGAGAGAGGTGGTTGTAGTTTCATGAGTAGCGGAAACATCTAGAGCAAGACGAGTACTTGTATTATCAAGAGGGATAACAGTGAGCAAATCGAGAGGGGCACTAGTATTAGTGTCAAGAGGGGGGGCAAGAGTAACTGCATCCAGAGGGGCAGCTGTAGCATCCTGAGGAGAGGTATCAACCATATTGAGAAGGGCAATTCTATTAGTATCAAGAGAAGGGGTAAAAATAGCTGTATCCAGAGGGGCAGTTGTAATATCCAGAGGGGCAGTTATAGTATCATGAGGACAGGTATCAACCATACTAAGTGGGGCACTTCTATTGGTATCAAGAGAAGGAGTAAATATAGCTGTATCCAGAAGGGTAGTAGTGGAAGTATCATGAGGAGTTGTAGTAATAGGAACAGGAGATGTATAAGCAGGAACAGGAGATGTATAAGCAGGAACAGGAGATGTATAAGCAGGAGAGGAGAGCAGCCTATTCCCATCTGGTGCCAGAAAGCCTTTGGCAGTCAGTGTCTCCTGAGGCCGCTCTTCCTGCCCAGCCAGGTCTCCTGGCGATTCTCCAGCCTCAGACTGCACAGTGCCAGCGGAGCCCTCCCTCCGCTCGTTGCCAGGCCCGGGGGCTGCCGGCATGCTGCCGGGGCCCAGGCTGGCGACAGGGCTTGGGTCCCCACTGGACGCTTGCGAGGTGTCGGACAAGGTCGTGGTGGAGACGCTGGCTGAGGAGTAGCCACTGGAGAGGACACTCATCGGGCTGACGGGGACGTCGTGGGGATCTCTGACAGAGGGGACGGGGGCCCCTGCGGTCTCCGCCCGTCCCTGCCCCTGGAGACATCCAAACATCACCTCTCAGTTACACCGCTTCAGAATGAATGCAGACACATTAATATAATCCAAGGAACTGCTAAAGCATTTCCTTACAACCTAGACAAATTTACCATAAAATTATTAGTCTACACTTTAAGGGAGGGTATTTCAGCTCTGAGATGCTGCGCAGAGGTAAAGGGTGACATAACTCATCTAACAGCTTTTAGAGAGACAGACTTGCCTGATTTGTTCTAAATGGGCTTTCCTTGGTGCATGAGGATTGTACTGGGATACGAGGCGTGGCCTAAGAGCGAGAAAACAGTGGGTGACGGCTCAGCTTTGAGTATTCATCAAGTTTAGCTGTTCATTATGTACTTCAGGTTCAGAGCCATCTGCTCAGTCTCAAAGGAGAGCATGTGGGAGTCAGCGGCAATTTAGCAAATATCGCTCTTAATGTAGGTTTGTCCTACAGGAAAAATGTTGCATGTTACAGAGATTCAAGAACCACTGAGCATTAAATTTGACTGAAAGTGAAGTAATACATGATTCCAGCCAAGAATTTACAGGAAAAGATACGGTGAAGTGGTAGTAGTAAAATGAAAAATTCATGTGCAGTTTGCATTCTTTATACAGGTATAGGTGACAAAAAAGGTGTGGAAAGTACAAGAACAGCAAAGGCATTTTCTCATTCATTCGCAGTTTCACTTGTCATAGTTGGTCATTTTGAAGACCACCGCACCAGGTACTTGTGCAAAAGTACAACACCTCAAAGCGTAAAACCTGTTACCAGCGCTGAATGACATCACAATGCAAGGCGGGATATTTTTTTACTGAATTCGAAAAATGGCTGTAGTATATTATAGGGCTGTTTGATGTGCGATATTAATATCAACATCAAGTTATGCACATGCAGTTCTCACATTGCAAGCTGGGCTGAGATCAAGTTTTTTCATACCTTCATACATTTTGTCATAGGAAACAAAAGCTAGCAAGCATTGCAATTATCTAATATGTTAAAATCAGTTTAAAGGTTACCTCCACTGCTTTTGCACGAGCACTGCATGTGTTGTCTGAGACAATCAATCATTTTCATCCTTGCTATTTAAATCACTCCTAGACGGGTCCGTGAGAAATTTATGTTGAACTCCTTTTTTTGCTTTATGAATATCCCAATATTTCTTACAGCAAAATCACATTGAGATATTTGGAAAATGTTCCAATACTGTGCTGTCCTAGGATATTAAACAAAATAGTTTTTCACTACTCATCATGCCATCATGACCTTGTATCTGTTCTTCCAACCAAGTCACAATTAAAGCTTTGGTCTCTTCATTTGTCCACGCATACATTATTATTTTTTTGTTTTTGTTTTTAAACTTCGTTTATTTGTTTAGTTGCTTTTTCCAAGCCGTTTGTATTGTGTTTTAGCGGCAGGCTATTTACATAACCACTTCACAATGAAAGCGTTTCAAATCCCACCCCAAAGTACCGAAGTACCAAACAAGTAACCCAGCTGGTTTGGTTCTTAGGGTACTGGAACTTTTGATACTGGAACTCGACTGGAAGTCGAAAAGGGAAAGTACTGATCCAAAAGTACGGTACCTGGTGCGGTTGAAAAGTGCACTAAATGACCAATTTGCTTTAAATGTATATAGCCCCTCCAAAGATAGTTGATAAAATAGAATGAGGTCAATCGATTAATAGCACTGAGAGATGATGAGGATGTTTCACACCCCAGGATTAAGTGACAGAGGCCCCTGTGGATTGAGCCCAGCACCTACTAGGCCTGAGGTCAGGAGGTCAAACACTGCTACTCTGTTACTCTCTGGCTCGTTGTCTCCCTCTTCACTGGGAGGTGCCTGAAACAAAACCAGCCCCATTCACCCCTCCCGGCACAGTTCGCTTTCTCACTTCTACAGCAGTGCTTCTCCATCCTGTTCCTGGCGCCCCCCCCCCCCCCAGAATGATTTAATTCCAGCCCTACCTTAATCAGGCTTATATGGTCCTTAATGGGCTAATAACGAATGCGGCAGGATGAAAGCAGTGTGGGTTGGAATGAAAACATTCTGGCAGGGAGGGCAACAAGAACGAACAAGAATAGCTATAGAGGCAAGTTGATTGGTGCCCTGCCCTGACCTAGGGCTGCAAGGTTGGGGGGATTAATGGTAAAGCATTGAGAATGGGGGTGGAGGGTGGGGGGCGGGGTCAAGTGCCTTCATGAACCTTCATAAAGAACAATAGCAATATCATCACCAGCCTTCAGTAATTTAGGTGCTATGCTAAGCAGCATGCTAAGCCTCTGAGGACTCTCATGGAGAACTGCACTAGCATGGAGAGGCCAGGGGGAGCCGCCCACCTGCTGGGAGGGGAGGGACAGTCGCAGGTCCTTCTTGCCGTCGCGAGCTGGGAGCAGGGACTTGAGTAGCTTGGGCATGGGGGCCACCAGAGCCTTCACTGGGGAAAGATAAGGAGCAGCCAATCCTGAGAGGTCGGGGGCCGTCCAGAAAGAATGGGCTGCGGAAGGAAGAGGGGGAAGTGAGGGGAGAAATGTGAGAGAAGGAGCAGGGCAAAGGCAACAGCGCGGAGACGACAGGAAGTTACAGAGCACAGGAAGCGCACAGAGTCCGAACAGCAACAGGGAGAACCGCTCAAACGGCTGCATGTAGGAGACACACACATACAGCACCACCGTCGCAGAGACGGCGCCATTGCTAACGCCGACAGCCGTCATTCATTTCTATTGTCTATTACGTAAAATAGTATATAAGTATATAAAGCTGCATAATTTTAATAAATGAAAAATGGATATTCTAATGATTACAGGACAAACACCGTAAGGATATCAGGGCTGGCTTCTCATGAAAAGAGCATCGGTGATGTGAGTCACCCTGGAACACTGACAGGATGAGGGGACACTTACTGGTAGGTCCTGTGCATCTGCAGAAGCAGACATGCTGGGAGATTAGGAGATCTGGGGCATGGGCACTGGGTTACCTGGCTCCTGGTCCGGGGTGTGCGAGGATGTGAAGTGAGGAAGGCTGCCTTTCAGCTGAGCAGAGTCCATGTCCTGTTGGCTCTCCCAGTGATCCTAGGAGAGGGAACCAGTGAACATATGAAAGACTGATGCCAAAGCAAAGGGTTGGAACAGTGGCAGAACCCAAGTAAACAAGCACTTAGCTCTCATGAAATGGGCTGCTCACCTTGCTCTCCAGTAGCGAGTTCACACTAAGGTCCTGTCGACTTCCAGATGGCTGTAAGAAGATTGGAGGATTACTGATACCACACTTACATTATCAACGAAACCCTGTCAGGTGCTTCAGGCTGTACTGCCTTCTACTGCCTACCCCAAGGGCATAACTCTGGGCTGAACACTGCGAGGGGTTGAGGTCTCCACCCATTTAAGGGGGTCCAGGAGGTCGTATTGGCTGGTTTTGATTATTGGGGGGGGGGGTTATAAACCATTGCCTACCCACTCTGATGTGCCCACTGATCCTCTTTTGAGGAAAAAAAAAAATCAAGCGATAAGGGGGCATATCTGAGTTTATTATGGCCTATCATAATGGCGGGGTTGGGGTGGGGGGCTTAGATTATGAAAAACAGCTGTACCCGTGGGACATTGGTGGAGCTGAGGTTGCGTCTCGGACATTTCCCCTTGTTTTCCACCTGCTCCTTCACTGCCACCTCCTATAAACACACACACACAGGAGTTAGATACAAGCCCTCATCTTCAAAGGGCTCAGAGTTTCTGTCCCAACCCTAATCAATTAAAGGACCAGTTTGGCTAAACCACCTGGTGCCCACAAAGCTCAAAGGACAGGGCTATTCAGATCACGGTCCTCAAGGGCGGAGCACTGCTGATTTCCCAGCCTTCCGTTACCTGTGAGCCAGGTGTGACGCTCTGTGGCCAATCAGAATCAGTCATTATTAAACTAACCACCTGGGAGAATTGAAAACACGGCCTGGATTTTGAATCGAGGTCAAGATTTGAAGAGCCCTGTCATAGGGCAAGATACCTGCCCACAGATGATTCCATCAAACAGCTCAGCATCATGCTGTTCACCATTTAGAACAGCTGTGGTAAGGCGACTTTACACTCGGTGGTGAACAGCGAACAGCCAGCAAACGCCAGTCTCCATCACAGGACGTGGCGAGCCCGACCTGCCGCATGCGGTCCAGCGTCAGGATGTTCTCCACGGCCAGCACGCTGCGGAGGTACTTCTCGATGGCTGCCTCGCTGTCCGCAGACTCCGTGTTGTCCGCGTTGGCAGCCAGCTTAGCCAGCATCTCTTGGTCTTCTGTGCATAGTGCATCCTGTAGGGGGCAGTATTGTTCATGATGGATCTAACGGACGGTCCCGAATCGGACTGGGGGGGGGGGGGGGGGCACCGGAACAGGGTCAGGCCC